>OY744547.1:50687251-50727251 GCA_963556195.1 Sepiola atlantica
CTTTGCCATCCAGATATATTTTCTCCACAACTTATTTCTCAGCCATCTTCATTGTCTTACACTTCTTGCATACAAACTGGTCATCCTCTCTCAACCTACCAGTAATTCCACTGCACTTCTTGTGTACTCAATGCTTACAAGTACCACAAAAAATTGAATTGCACCTGACTTTCTTTCCACAAACCTTGAAAGGGAACTTTTCTCTTTTTGGGAGCTTTCCACCACTACAACCACTGATCATCACAATTACATGGGTCGTGGTAGCATTCACTTCAGATTAAAATGAAAGAAAAGAGGGAATAAAATGATGAAGAAGAGCGAGAAGAGAAAGAGGAAAATACACGATGAAACAGAGGACAGACATTTCTTGGCCTTTTGACTAGGAGCAAACTATAGTATCTGTTCTGTGTAGTATTTGTCAATGAAATAAATATTTCTAAACCGAGGCAAATTTTATTTTTGTCCCAATTCACAGTGCTCCGTTTTAGGAGCTGGATTCGCCCCACATTAAAAACCTACCTTGTGTCTAACTGTGTCTTCATGGGGAGGCAAGTAAATGGGGACAGAAGTTTTAGTATCTGTTCTGTCCTTAATACATCCTTCTCGGCTAGGGCAAGAGGGAAGGCTTGATATATCTCCTCCACATGAAACTTGCCTTGTGTCACATAAAACCTCATGGAGAAATGATAAATAGGGACATCACATAAGGAATGTCGTTTTTCACACTGAATTTTCTCAAATGTTAATTCAATTCAAACACATTTATGTCCCTTTTTACTGTAATTAACTGCAAATTAACTGTTTTGCTAGACCATCAGATTTAACATTAATAATAATTTATCAACACACTCCTCCTAACCCACAAATATGCACCTAGTCGGGTCATACGAGGATCTACTGACCACTGTGGAGAAAAGGAAAAGTAAATGGTACAGCCATGTCATACGATCATCAGGTCTCACAAAGATGCAAGGAACTGTACAGGGAGGAAGAAGGACAGGCAGACAAAGAAAGTAGAGGTGGGAGGACAACACCGAGAGTGTACACAGTTGGCGCTAACTAACATGCTCAGGAAGGCAGAAAATCAATAGGGCTGGAGAAAACTGGTTGCCAGGTTATCTTTGGCACCCCAACAGTCATCCAGAGCAAGGAAAACATGATGACCACATAACGAGATGGATGAATTTTCAGTTGATTGATGAAGACTATTATGAGAGGATTGAAAATGATGATGTGACTTAACAAAGTTTGATTGCTTATAAGGACAGCATATGACTAGTATTTGTTATAATGATACATATATAATGATACATATATTTGTTATAATGATACATATATATTAATACATATATTTGTTATAATGATGCATATATAATAATACATATATTTGTTATAATGATGCATATATAATAATACATATATTTGTTATAATGAGCAAAATTTTCACAAAATAAAACCCAGCAGCCATGGCCGCATTTAGGAAATCCTACCCAATCAAGCATCTATTAACACAAGCCAACGACAATGTTCTGAGCAGTGTTGCATAAAAATCTGGCAAGTCATTCGCTTGCGACAAGCTGCCCTCTGGCCCGAGCCTGCCTGCCCTCTGTTGTAACAGTAAATAAACATGTCCACAATTTATTCTTGCGATTCAAAACCGCTCAGCATATAAAGCACGGATGAAAAAAACAGAATAGCCTGGAGGCAATTATATCAGTTCACCAGCTTTTCGAACATGAGCCAATATATCATCTCAGTGATCTTCGAGGGTTAATATTCACTAAGAAAACAAGGCAGTTGCCTAGGGTGACAATATCTAGGGAACACACCAAATTCTATCCTAATTTCAATAAGTATAAGTACGAAACATTCACATATGTTATAAATGAGCACTTTTAGGCGCCAAAACTATTTGACACAATGGCACAAAAAAAAAACAGAACAGCCCAGAGGCAATTGTATAGGTTTACCGACTTTCTAACATGAGCCAATATATCGAGTCAGTGATTGGTCTTTTGGCTAAGATTAAAGTAGATGGCCTTGTGCCTAACATGTTAAAATGCATTTTTTATATTTTTGAAAGTAAATAATTCAAAGTGGAGTATATCTTCTGATACTACCCTTCATCTGTCTCTGTTCTTGTTCAATGAAGGAGAAATCATGCTAGACTGAGGCAATTTCTATATTTTTTATTCCAATCCAGATTTTAGGAGCTGGATTTTCCCTACATTAGAAACCAACCCTGTGTCTAACCGTCTCCTTCTGGGAAAACAAGTAAATAGGGACACGATGCTCTTTGAAAGTTAATATGCACTAAGAAAGCTATGGAATTGCCTAGGGTGGCCATATCTACGGAACACACCAAATTCTATCCGAATTTTTATAAGTATAATTAAGAAACATTCATTTATGTAGTAATTGAGCACATTTAGGCGTCAAAACTTTAGATGGCCTTGTACCTATTTTGTTAAAATGTATTTTTTATATTGTTTGCAAATAAATAACTCAGAGTCTAGTAACTGTTCTGATAATACACTTCATCTTTGTTTTGCCTTCAATCATTGAAAGAGAAATACTTCTCGACTGAGGCAATTTTTATATTTTTGTCACAATCCAGAGTGCCCTTTTTGGGGGGAACTGGATTTTCCCCACATTAGAAACCAACCTTGTGTCTAACACTGCCCTCGTGGGGAAGTAAATAAATACCTACCTACCTGTACCTGGTACAGCATTCACCCTAGGCGGGTTGAACTGGCTTCCTCTGAAGGAGGAAATCTCATAGGAGTATCAAATTCACAAGCGGTCCCCCAGTCGCATGTATATCCCAGTTAGGGGAGATGACGACGTTAGGTTTTTGCAGTTCTTACCGGGAGGTGCTGACGTCCTCCCTTTGGCCAAGCTCAAAGTGTAGTATCTGTTCCGATGGATACTGCACCCCATAAACTGGTATTGTCTTGGCCTTCGGGGCTTAATTTACGCCGGTCTATGGGTCCACCCTCCCAGGCTTTGCCTTCTCACCCTTTGAGAAAGGATTAGTTTATTGCTAATCGCCTGAGGCGCCCCTGCCGGGGAATGCCGACGGGGCTGCCCAGGCAATTTTTAAAAGTCCTAAGTACTCTTCCTCTAGAGTGCTGACTTCTCAATTCCCACTTTCCGACCTTGTGTCACATTTTACTCCGTGGGAAGTAGATAAATAGGGCTGACGTCCTCCTACATAAGTGCCTGGTATTGCCAAATGGTCACCCATCTGGTACTGACCAGACTCAATGTTGCTTAACTTCGGTTAACTAACAAGAACCGGTGTGTCAACATGTTTATGCCATATGGAAGCAAGTAAATGGGGACAGACGTTTTAGTATCTATTCTGTCCCCAGTCGCTGACAGAGAAAAAAACTAAAATCTTTCTTGACTGAGACAATTTTTATTTTTGTCCCATTCAAAGTACCTTTTCTTGGGGAGGGAGTTGGCATACCCCCCCCCCCCTACACACATGCATTAAAACGGCATTGTGTCGTGGAGAAGCGATACATAAGGACATCTAGGTACTCGCGATTTCTGGAAAATCTACAATAGTGTAGTGGATAATGGTCAATCAACGATTCCACCACTATCAAACCACAATGATGTCGTTTGCACGGCCACTGATAAGGCTGAACTACTTGCCCAGCATTTCGCTTCTAACTCTACTTTAGACTCAGATAACCACCCTCTCCCTGAATTCCCTTTGCAGACCGAAGTCACACTTGATAACCTGGTCATCACCCCATCCCAGGTCAGAGACATCATAAAAAACCTTGACACCTCTAAAGCTTGTGGGCCTGATCTTATACCTGTAATAGTAATAAAGAAATGTTCTGCTGAACTGGCCCCTGTCCTCTCCAAACTCTACAATAAATGCCTAGCTGAATCTTGCTTCCCCGATAGCTGGAAAATTGCCTCTGTGGTACCAGTCTACAAGAGTTCTGGGAATAGAACCGACCATCAGAACTACCGCCCAATCAGTCTACTGCCGATCTGTGCCAAAATCTTTGAATCCTTAATCAATCTAGTTATAGTACCGCACTTAGTTAATGCTAAACTTCTATCTGACCGCTAGTATGGATTTAGACAAGCACTATCTACTGCAGACATCCAATCGGTCACCTCTGACCACATGTATCATACACTCGACAAGGCAGGTGAAGCTAGGGCAGTAGCGCTTGATATATCCAAGGCCTTTGACAAGGTATGGCATAAAGGGCTTCTCCTGAAAATACGCTCATACGGTATTACTGGGCAACTACTTAATATAATTAGATCCTTCCTAAACAGAAGAAAAATCCAGGTTGTCCTCGATGGCCGCTCATCCAAGCAACATGACATAAATGCAGGTGTACCCCAGGGATCTATCCTTGGACCTTTGTTGTTCCTGATCTATATAAACGATCTCCCTGATGACATAGAGTCGAAGATTGGTTTATTTGCTGACGACACCACACTTTACTCTCGCCATGTTGGCAAAACAGACGCGATCATATCCGAGGCAATGGCTGAATCTTTAGAAAATGACCTCCAGGCTGTAGTGGATTGGGGTCATAAATGGTTGGTAACTTTTAATGCCACAAAGACAAAGCTCCTTTCCTTCAACAACTACAAGAAGCCTCACCAACCACCGATTGCCATGGCAAATAACACCCTGCCTGAGAGTTCATCATTCAAACTCCTCGGCCTAACCTTCACAGGTAACATGAATTGGAACAAATACATTGAAGACATTGCCAAGGCTGCTGCAAAGAAGGTTGGCTTCCTCTACCGTGCTAGTAAACTCCTCACACCTGACATTATCCTGTATCTCTACAAAGCCACCATCCGCCCATGCATGGAGTATTGTTGTCACATCTGGGCTGGTGCATCATCTACTAGTCTCTCCCTCCTTGACAAGGTCCAAAAAAGAGTCGCCAACCTAATAGGTCCCTCACTGTCAGCCAAGCTCCAGTCCCTGTCCCATTGCCGCAATGTAGCATCCTTATGTTTGTTTTACAAATACTTCAATGGATTATGCTCCGATGAATTGGCTACTCTGGTGCCCCCTCGACGTAAATTCACTAGACTAACTCGACAATAAACTAAATCTCATTCATTCACTGTGGAGGTCCCCAGATGCCAGAGAGCCTTCTACTCAAGCTTCTTTCCTCGTGCTGCTGGCCTCTGGAACTCCCTTCCTGCCCCCTGTTTTACCCGACAGTACTGACATGCAGAAATTTAAAACTAATGTAAACAAACATCTCGCTGCCCAGATCCCAATTTAGGCTGACCCCCCCCCCTAACCTTCTTCCCTTTTCTTTTTCTCAGTAGCCCCTTACGACTACAGTGGCGGCCTGCCTTGTTTGGGGTGAACCACAGTAGCCCCTTACGACTACAGTGGCGGCCTGCCTTGTTTGGGGTGAACCATGTTAAGAAGAAAAAAAAAAATCTCATGACGGATGTAGCTTATGCACACTGGATTTTCTCAAATGCGCTTTGAGAGTTACTATTCACTAAGAAAATTCGGCAGTTGTCTAGGGTAACAATATCTAGGGAACACACCAGATTTTATCCTAATTTTAACAAATATAATAAAGAAACATTCAGCAGCACTTTTAGCCGCAAGCTGACTCAAATGCCACATTCCCCCTTTTTCTCTGTTTTGCTTAAAATTTATATAGAGATATTACTGTCATTTGGGATAGCCCACACAGCAAGCTCACTTGAAAATCATTTGTTGTTTAATCTATGGATATAAAACTGACTGACCAGGGAATCTATTATTTGAAGTAGACATAAATTCTGTAGAATTTCCAGTGGTCTGCTTTCTCAGCAAACCCTTGTTTTCAAGAAGCCATTATTTTTTCAAATAGGCTAGTCGATTTCTTTGGTGGTTTCTTCTCTTAGCTAAATATTTTCCCATTGCAGGTCTGCCGTTTGTAGCATGCATCTATACATCACCAATAAACATGCAGCATTGTGCATTTTTACAGTAGTAGTAGTAATAATTTTGATCCCTTATTATACATTCTACATTTCAAGGGTTCTTTATGTTAAGCTTTGTGCAATTCTGTTTAATAGTTTGGGAGCCTAAAATTGTTTATTTTTTTAGTATTAGCAGTGGTCGTATTAACATATGCCACACCCAGTATTTCGCAGATTCTTCCTCCCAAATTTGATGCAATTGTATCAAATAGTTTCGGCGGCTAAATTTGCAATGGTTATTGAAAGAAGTGGAGAATGCTGGAAATCTAAGGAGACTTGTTGTCACTCGGACTCCAGGGGGAACACAAATGGTTATTGTCAGTGAGCAATCACTGGTGATGAGTTGTGTGAAAACTCCTAGTGAGTAACAATAATAATAATAATGATCCAAAGAAAAGATTTACGAAAACACGTGGACATGACTGCGAAAAAGACACTTGAACAGAGAAATGGAATCTCTACTGATAGTCTCACAAAACAACACAATGAGAATAAACTATATAAAAGCCAAAACAGGAAAACAGACTCTGTGGACAAAGAGACGAAATGATGAATCACATAATAAGAGAATGCAGCAGACTTGCCTCCCAAAAATACAAAAAAGATACAATTGCATGGGAAAGACAATCCACTAGGAACTATGCAAATGTCTGCACTTTGAACATGCAGACAAATGGTACAAGCACAAACCAGAGACATGATTGGAAAATGAAAATCATAAAATCCTTTGTGACATAGAGGTACAAATGGACAAATCCGGGTTTTGAGAGAAACAAAGAGAGAGGTAGAAAGATAAAAAGGAAAAAGAGAGAGTGAGAAATACAAAGAGAGAGAAAGAGACAAGAGAGAGAGAGCGACAAAGAGAGAAATAAAAAAAGTGGGAGACAAAGAGAGACAAAGAGACAAAGAGAAAGAGTCAAAGAGAGAGATAGATAGAGAGAGGAAGAGAGACAAAGAGGGAAAGAGACAAAAGCAGAAAGAGACAAAAAGAGAGAGGGACAAAGAGAGAGATACAGACAGGTGAAGATCAAATGAACAGGAAAACTAAGCAAATAAATGGAACTTTCCAAAGAACTGAAAGGAATATGGAACATGAAGAAAATTACTGTGATACCAATAATTGTTGGAGCACTAGGAACAGTACTGAAACACCTGAAAAAAAAAACGAATAGAAATTGGAATTAATGGGAAGATTGACACCATACAATGCACAGCACTGATGGAAACAGATGTAATATTAATGAAACTACTTGAGTGCAGAAATCAACCTACACAATCAGTGAACACAAACTAACCTAAGGCAAGTGGAAATAGAAAAAGAACAAAAAATATAGAAAAAAAGAATTCAAGGGAATTGCCTTATCGTATTATTATGATATAGATCAATAAATAAATAAAAATAAAAAACAAAAATATATAGAAAGAACATTGTACGAATCCAAGAGAACTGAAACTGACAAAAATCCTATAATCTGACACCCTCCTCCCCAAACCCAGGCACATGTCGTGATACCAGCCTCGACTGGTACCACACAAAATAGTCGTGAAGGGTAAAGAAGGATGCAAAAAACGAGAAGACAAAGCACCATTCAGACCTCCACTGGAAGAGTGCAGAGAGTATTAAAATCTATGGGAGGTGTATTGCCACTGAAATTTTAGAGAAAGCCTATGGTCGTTGTCAGTAAGAAATCTGGTAAACAGCTGTTGCAATAACACAAACTGATTCTTAACAGTTATCTCTGGGAAGACTTGTTGTCACTCAAACTCCAGAGAACATTACATGGTATTGCCAGCGAGAAAACACTGATAATGACTCGTGTAAAAGTACATTTTCTTGAGGGGGGGGGGGAAGCAGTGCTTGATACCCTTCTCCATTAAAACGGCCTTGTGCCACATACACACTCGTGGATAAACATTAAATAAAGATATCACATGAGGTTTTTCTCAAATGCTCTTTGAGGGTTAATATCCTCTAAGATAACTAGGCAGTTGCCTAGGGTAACAATATCTAGGGAACACACCAAATTCTGTCCTAATTTTAATAAGTTAAAGAAACATTCACCAGCATTTTTAGCCACCAAAACTGTTTGACACAATTGCATCAAATTTGGAAGGAAGAATCTTTGAGATGTTGGGTGTGTTATATGTACATACGACCACTGCTAATACTAAAAACAATAAACATTTTTAGGCTCCCAAACTATTGGACAGAATTAGACATTACAATGATGACGAAGAATGAGAATCGTAAAAGTAGATGATGTGCTTATCTAAAAGTTTGCAATGACAAACGGGTTTCGAGCTGTGTATTTTTGGTCAACTGCGCAAGAGGAGAGAACTCTTTAAATGGTCCTGGAATCGAAGAGTCTGTAATTAATGCGAAAACGATCCGTGGACAAAGTGCAGGCAAAAATCAATATTGGTAGTCGACACTTACTTTTCGGTTGTTTTTAGAAGAACTGCATGTAAAAAAATAGCACGAAAATCTCATCCCAGATTGGAATGCGTCATCTCAAGCAGAGGAAGAAGAGGTGCATGTGTGGCAAACTGTTTGTAAACATAGACTGGGGAATTAGCAAGCAGGGTTCAAATCCTGTTGAGGCTGCTGAGTTCACTTTCCTATAATAATTTTGTGGAACATGTGGATATATCTCTTCTCTCCACCGGCAATGCTTTAAATAGTAGGGTAGGCTGGACTCTGAAGCTTTATTAGAGTAATTAGTCTATAAGATAAAACATATGATACATATAAATTCCATAAGTAGTTTGAAAACATGACTGACTAGTGCAAAGAGAAAAGTGTAGTATCCGTTCTGATACTACATTTCATCTTTTCTGTCCTTGTTCAGTGAAACATTAAACTCTTGGGAAAGTATGAATGTATCTCTTCTCCCCACCAGCGATGGTTTTAATAGTAGGGTAGGCTAGACTCAACTATCAAGCTTTATTATAGTAATTAGTCCTGTAGATGGAACGCTCTAACACCATGACAGCTATACTATGGCCGGCTGAATCATGACTAGACGTAGGCAATTTTTATTTTTGTTCCAATCCAATGTGCTTCTTTTTTAGAGGCTGGATTTTCCCCACATTAAAAACTAGATGCCACACTTTAACAACGTAACACCTATCGTGGGGTCAGGTGAAAAATATGATACCCATAAACAGTTAGAAAACATGATTGACTAATTCAAAGTGTAGCATCTGTTCTGATACTACCCTTCATCTTTTCTTTATTATTCCTGATCTTCATAAACGACCTCCCTGATGCAATAGTGTCCGAGATGGTTATATTAACTGATGACCCCACGCTGTATTCTCGGCATGCGGGCAAATTGAACACATACATAAATAAGGCAATGGTTGAATCCCTAGAAAATGATCTCTAGCCTGTAGTAGAGTGAGGCCAAAAATTGATGGATTCATTCAAATGCTTACAAGACAAAGCTGCTTTCCTTTAACGATTATAAGAAATCTTTCCATCTATCGATTATCATGGCAGATAACACCCTTTCCGAGAGTGCAACGTTCAAACTTCTTGGCCTAATATTCACAAGCAATGTGAATTGGGAAAAATACATAGAAGATACTGCCAAGCCCGCTGCAAAGAAGGTGGGCTCCCTCTACCGGGCTAGAAAACTTCTCTCGCCATTCCAATATCTTATATAGCTATAAAGCCACTATTTGCCCATGGCCGTAGTATTGTTGCCACACCTGTGCTGGTGCACCAACCACAAGTCTCCACATCGTGGACAAGGTACAAATAAGAGGCTCTAACTTAATAGATACTGCACTGTCTACCAAGCTTCAGCCCCTGCCCCATCCTTGTAATTTTGCATCCCTGTGCTTGTTTTACAAGTACTTTCACGGAATGTGCTCCAATGAACTCACTGCACTTGTACCCCCTCAACTTAAATACACCCAACCAACCCGACTAGCAGCAAAATCCCACCCCTTCACTGTAGAGGTCCCCAGGTGCAGGAAAACTTTCTACTTCTTTCCTTAGACTGCAATGCACTAAGTCATAAGTTGATCGCAATGATGGCAAGACTACATGAATTGCACTTCAAATTGCTTCTGCACCCAACCCTATTCTCCAGATCTGTCCCCAGCGACTACTGACTGTTTGCAGACCTCAAAGAAATGCTTCAGGGAAAGAGATTTGGCCCCAATGAAGAAGTGATATTGGAAACTGAGCCATATTTTTAGACCTAAGACAATTTGTTCTACAAAGAATGCCTCGAATTGTTAGAGAAGTGTTGGAATATGTGTATCAGCATAGAAGGAGACTATGTTGATGAATAAAGTCTAATTTTGCCTAAAAGTTGTTGTTTTATTAGTTAGGACCGGGACTTATTGAGTGATGTGTTATATGTTTTGTTTTGAACAAGCTTGACTGACCCGGCGTTGCCCGGTATCCATAACGTTCAAAATTGTTTTATAAATATTTCTAAATACTTTTTTTTAGGTTCAGTGTCTAAGCTAAAAAAGCAAATAAGGAACGCTAACTCTTACTAAAATAATATGAGTTATTCCCCTTAGCGGATTTTTTAGGTGTTTATTTAAGAATGTCTCCATGTTAGCAAACTACTGTAGGAGTGCGGACCTTAGCATGTTAAGATATTGTGTCTTAGAGAATAAGATCCACGCTTACATTAGATAAGTTAAAGAGATGTTTAAAAGATTAAAAACAGATACCACATGGAAAAACAATTAATAAAAGTCGAATGAAAGATAAGGCATGCATAAGTTGAAGGGAGAAATAAAACGTAGTTTAAAAGTAACACAAAATATTTATATATGTACAAATCTTACATGGTGGTAAAATGTTAGTTTGAAATGTTCGTTGAAAGTCAGTTCCGAGAATAGTAGAAAGCCGTGTGCGTGACCATGTGTGTGTGTAGCCATGTGTGAGACTTGGCGTTAGTACGTCGAAGTGTGCGAATGTGCGTGTCACCTTTTGTTCATGGTTGTACGAATGTGTGTGCGTGCACGTGAGTTGATAAGTACTTTAGGCATTCGTATGTGGGTGTGTCTTTGTTAGCGGTGTGTGGTTGTGTGCGTCAAAGAATGATAGCAGTGTAAGCCTTTGTGTATGTGTGTGTGTGTGTTTAGTAGTTAGCTGACGTGTTGGCACCTCTTGCCCAAAGGCGCGGGTAGCCGAACTTGTATTCTCCATTAAGTATCCGAGAGGCCAAGAGGAAAAAGGAAAGAAAGAGAAAAGAGGAAGATTTTGTTGCACGGTCTGCTTTTATATAGTTTGACCAGTTGTTTTGCCGACGTAGTTGTGAGCACCCCACGTGATGAGATGGTCCGATCGCCAAAGCAAAAAAAAAAAAATTAACCAGTGTCGCTAAGTTAAAAAAAAAAAAATCAGATTTAACCTCTCCAAATAAAAAATGAATTCTGTCGACTTAACCAGTATTTAAAAACATACTCACTGCATTCTTATTTTAATGTAATTTGAATACACATCGAATTTTTCCGAATTTACATAAAATAGTAACATTCCAATGACAACTATTTTTAGCTTAGGAGAGACAATATATTTAAAGAGAAATATTGATACTTCTGCAGTTTATGGACCGTGTTTAAATAATAACGTTATTATTTATAAATCCATTATTAACATGGGAAGAGGGGCTTCGTTAACTATTCTGTACTTTCACTTAACAATTTAATAAACAAAAGATACCGTAAAATTGAATTTAACTAGAAAATTCTATCTAAAAATAGCACGGTCCCTAAACTGCAGAAGTACCAAAATATACAAAACTAACTGCTTCACTTATTGCTTTCCGATATGTACTTTCTCTCTCTCTCTCTCTCTCTCTCTCTCTCTCTCTCTCTCTCACTCACTCACTCACATCATTGCTTTTACCCCACAATCTCCTCAATGGCCATCACAATATATCTCAGGATTTATTATTCACTCCTGCACCAGAAAGAGGTCTATGTGGAAACCACAAGAAACTATTTCACCGCCGATAGGGCCGCTTTCTCAATCAGGATTCCTCGACCTTGGAATAGACTTCCAGAAGAGGTAATAAATTCGTCAACAATGCAACAAATCAAGGTTAATTTGGACAGGTGCTAGGCTACTGTATCCTCTTCTGTGTAAATTTCTACCACCCTTTCCCTACATGCCAACTGAAGCATGCTGGTTTTATTTTTTGTCAAATTAATTGAATAGAATTGAATTTTGGAACTATCACAGCTAGTTATTTCAAAATCGCAGAGTTTTCTTTTTATTTCTAGAAATGAAATTGTTTATTTAAGTATTATTTATTATCGTATCATCATATCTTGATTTTAATCTTCGTAAGGAAACATAAAATGTATGCAAAACTGTTCTGTCCGGGGGAATTCATTTTACCGGTCCTCGGGGGGGTGGTATTTTTCTAGATATGTATATAAGTAAATTGAAACATCAAAAAACTTATCTAATGAGAAGATTAACAGTAAGTAGCTTGATCAACAAGAATCGTGTCTGTCCCCATAAACAAAGTTTGTTTTCGTCTCCTTGAATGGCAAGATAGAGTTACGAGCCTAATTACAAGGTTTCAAGTTATGAATGGCTAATTGCTTCATAAAGAAACATAAGATATGAGTTTTCTTTTAAGACTCACCCACACAGAGCCGCTACTATCTACCTCTTAAACCCCAGTGCAGGGTAAGATCAAACCTGGCGGGGCGCTAAGGGGCGGAAGGGATGTTTTCAGTAGATCTCTAGAGACCTTCTTAGTTTTATTTTGTGCATCATACTTAAAACGTTGTTAAAACAAATTATATAAGTGGATATTAATTGTAATAAAATATAAAGTGTGTGCGAAATATAATGCAGCGAGATGTGCTCAAAAACTAACTATGGCCCAAAAACAAGGAGAGGCAACACACATGCAGAAATTCTAAACAAGGTTCGATTTCTGGCATGTCTGTCAAAGCAATCGAACATTGTGGGACTGGTTTTCCATCTTTGCGTGGCCTTCACGAACTCTGATTCTGTGTCCGTTATGTGTTTTTCCTGGTAGCAGTCGCATAGACTCCCTTCTGGTAGCAGTCGCATAGACTCCAAGAACAGACCAACACACATGTAAGTAATATATACATATACACTGTTCATGCATCTTCTCTATCTCTGACCTCGGCAACATGTGAGTTTATCGATTGTATTTGGACATTAATGTATTTTCTCTCTTACTAATTATGTTTGTGGTTCTTCTTTCTATTTTATATTTCGTATCCTCTTTTCACGTTTGTCTTCACAACGCTGGCAACACATGTCTTTCTTATTGTCATTGGGGCATTAATGTATTCTTTCTTTGGTACTAATGTTTGTTGGTCTTCCTTTATATACTAAATCATGTATCACCTTACATATTTCATATCCTCTTTTTACGTTTGTCTTCACAACGCTGGCAACACATGTCTTTCTTATTGTAATTGGGGCATTAATGTATTCTTTCTTTGGTACTAATGTATGTTGGTCTTCCTTTATATATTATATCATGTATCATCTTACATATTTCATGTTCCCCTTTTACATTTGTCTTCGCGCAAACTATGTGAGAATAAACGTGTATGTATGTAAATCCAACTGTTTCTTCACTATTGTATTTTCCTCTTTCTTACATAATGATATGGAGGGGGCTCCTTTGGTACTCGTCTCATCAGTAGGAGGTGTGATCCTAAATAGCCTTTACATTCACCGGACTTTACACTCCTCAGATTTTTATCTGCAATGGGTTACCTATAAGATAAAGTCAATGAAAACAATCCCCAGACCATTCTGGAACTGAAGAAAAGTATCACAGACAAAATCAAGGCAGTGCCAAGAAATGAGAGTGTCAGAGTTATCAACAATTTTGCATGTTGTATCTAGGTGTGTTTATAACAGCAATAAAAAAAGACTGTTAGACATTCATATCTGAAACATGGTGGACAAGTCAGGATTAGTCTGAAGTTTATTTTAAACAAATATGATTAGGTTGCAGAAAGGACTGTGAATTTTAGTAACGATTCCATGGGTGGCATTTTTTTTTTGGGGGGGGGGGTCACACTATATAATTTGTGACGATATCCATTGCATAATCACACCTTTTCCAATCTCAAGGTCTTTTGTCTATTGACCTATTTATTAATTTCTATGACTAGCTTTTATTTTTGTTCTTGAATTATATTGTATTGTACTCTATGTAACCATTGTTGGTGGCATGTCGATTCAACCAATCTCCAAACCATTCCTGAACTGAAGAAAGGCATCACAGACACAATCAGAACAGTTTCAAGAGAGGATTGCATCAGAGTTATTGAAAATCTTTCACATTGTATCCAAGTGTGCTTATCATGGAACGGTAATAAAACAACAACTGTTGGACATTCATGAATGAAACTTGGTGGACAAGTCAGGCATAGACTCAAGTTTATTTGTATCAAATATGGTTGGATTTCAAAAAGATTGTGAATTTTATTAACGATTCTATGGATGCCATTGTATGGGATTACCTTATAGTACGGTCTAGCAGAGCAACCTGGTGTTGCCCGGGCGGTGCACTAACATAAAATAAAAGTTCAAGACGATCACCAAAATATCACTTCATATCACTGAATTGCGATAAAAAAAGACTGTTGAATATTCATGATTGAAACTTGGTGGATAAGTCAGGCTTAGTCTGAAGTTTATTTGGACCAAATATCGTTGGATTGCAGGAAGGATTGTGAATTTTATTAACGATTTAGTTTAAATACTATAAGTATCTATCTAGAATCTGTCATAATTATATAAACGAAAGAATATCTAAAACTGTAACACACTCCTCTCTTGGCACTGCTCTCATTTTGGCTGTGATTGCCTTCTTCAGTTCAGGAATAGTCTGGGGAATATTTTGATAGACATTATATCTGAAATAACCTACCGATAAAAATATAGGGAATTAAGGTCCGGTGAATGTGAAGTCTATTCAGGATCACACTTCTTACTGATGAGACGATCTTCAAAGTGTCCTTGCATATTATTGAACAGTGATAAAACAAAGACTTTTGGACCTTGCTGACTTAAACTTTGTGGGCAAGTCAGGCATAGAGTGAAGTTTATTTGTACCAAATATGCTTGGATTGTAGAAAGGATTGTGAGTTTTATTGTCTAATGTTCCGGTGTTTCTCTATCCTCATCTATGCAATGGGTTTTCATCCATCTTTCTTTTAAAAGTAATTTTACAGATTTGACATTTGAATTTATTAGATGTTATGGAAAAAGTTTAAATATACAAGTATTAATGTACACATATCGTTACTAATGGAAGCATTTTATAAAGACAAATTTAAAAATTACTTTATTAAATTGAATCGGGATTACAGATGTGTCTCAGTTTGTATAATGGTAAACACTTATAATGTAAATACTTATAATGATAAACACTTATAGGCTCCAACCCTATTGGGCAAAATTTCACTAAATTTGGCACAAAGAACCCTCGATTCCATGGATGACATTTTTTGTCTCCTTCTTCACGTATGTTCTAACCCTCCCGAGAGCAAAGTATCCAGGGAACAGTTTCAACACTTTCCCATGAGTAAGAGAAGTGGACAGGATTCATAGTCTTGAATTATATAATCAGACTAGCAGGAAGACCCGACGTTGCCCGGGATTGAATGAGGATCACTACTATGTACTTTTTCACTATGCTCATAACACCATATTACTTTCTTTGTTTTTAATGCCCTCGTTCCTCCCGTTTCTCCCCCTAATAAAGTCGAAAGAAGCTAAAATGTTGTAAGACTTATAATGGTAAACACTTATAATGTAAATACTTATAATGGTAAACACTTATAGGCTCCAAACCTATTGGGAAAAATTTCACTAAGTTTGGCACGAAGAACCCTCGATTCCATGGATGACATTTTGTGTAGGGGTCAACCTAATTGTCGTCTCCTTCTTCACGCATGTACTAACTCTCCCTAGAGAAAAGTATCTAGAGAACAGCTTAAACACTTGCCCATGAGTAAGAGAAGTATTATTTACTCCTCTCCAGGAGTTAGGCACAAGGCCAGTTTTATCCTACTCCCACAAGTAAGATGTGACCCAAGATCGGGTCGAGAAAGTGGGGTTTGAAAAGCCAGCGCTCGAGAGGTGAGCACTCTGACCATTTAAAAATTGCCTGGGCAGCCCCGTCGGCATTCCCCGGTAGGGGCGCCTCAGACAGTAAGCAATAAACTTACTCCTCCCCAAAGATGGGAGGCAAAGACTGGGAGGGTGGACCTCCTAGAACTGCACAGGACAGACCCATAGACCGGCGTAAATCAAGCCCCGAAGGCCAAGACAATACCAGTCTATGGGGTGTAGTATCCATCGGAACAGATACTACACTTTGATCTTAGCCAAAAGGCCAGTGAACAAGATTCATAGTCCACAATAATATAATCATACTAACAGGAAGACCCGACGTTGGTCGGGATTGAATGAAGATCACTACTATGTACTTTTCCAGTGGCAGTCGGGGTTTGATCCATAATTCTGTGAAAAGTAATTAGGGGGAAGGCGGCGTCACTCTGTATAATATGTGACGATATCCATTATATAACTCACACCTTTCTCACTCTCGAGGTATTTTGTATCTTGACCTGTTTATTAATTTCTATAACTAGCTTTGATTGTTGTTCTCGAAGTATATTGTGTTGTATTCTCTGTAACCATGTTAGTGGCATTTTTAAAAATTTAAGATTTACACACAAATGATCTTGAATGTTTAGACAAAATTAATTTTCTCACACCGATGACTTCAGAAGCAATAGTCGGAGAATAATTAGCTCTAAGTGTTTAATTAAATTTTATTTCACAAAAAAAAGTTAGAAAAACAGCAAAGAAAATGGATTTTAATTGGAGCTCGTTTTTATGTTATTCCTTTCTTTTTTCATCCTCTCATGTCAATAAAGCAGAAGCGGCCAACAAGAATAAGAATAGATTTTGCAATGGAATTCTTTAATAAAACAAAACAAGAAAAAAAGACGAACAAAAAGAATGAATAACGATTTATTTAATTGAAACCAAAACTAAAATATAAGACACAAAGATGGCCAAGTTAAATAAAATTTATTTTAAAGATACAATTTGCAGACATTAATACGAAAGTGCGCCATGCGAATACAAATAAAAAATCCGGCAACTAAAAATGAATTCAATAGATTTAAAATCAACCAATATTCAGCAAAATCCAATATATTTCTAATTACCTAACAACCTAATCTAACATGTTTTCACTTTCCTAAAAAACTGAAACCAACATGTTTTAAATAGCTTAAAAACTGAACACAGGTTTCAGTAACCTAACAAATCAAACACGTTTCAGTTACCTAAAAAACGAACCTGACATGTTTTCAGCTGCTTAACTGACCCCCAAGAGGTTTTCAGTTACCTAACAAACCGAACCCAACATTTTTATTCCAGTTATGTAGCAAATCGACCCCAACATGTTTTCAGTTAGCTAACAACAGACCAATTAGGTTTTTAGTTAGGTAACAAATTCAGTATATTTTTAATTATCTTACAATCGAACCTAACATGTTTTAGTTTCTTAACAAACTGAAACCAGCATGCTTTCAGTAATCTAAACACTGAAGCCAAGTTTCAGTTATCTAACAAACGAAACTAACGTGTTTTCAATTAGTTAACTGAATCCAGGTTGTGTTCAGTTACATAACAAACCGAAACCAATGGTGTTCTCAGTTATCTAACAAACCAAAACAAGCATATTTTACCTAAGAATTGAACACAAATTTCAGTTACCTAACAAACGAACCTAACGTGTTTTCAATTAGTTAACTGAATCCAGGTCGTGTTCAGTTACATAACAAACCGAAACCAATGGTGTTCTCAGTTATCTAACAAACCAAAACAAGCATATTTTACCTAAGAATTGAACACAAATTTCAGTTACCTAACAAACGAACCTAACGTGTTTTCAATTAGTTAACTGAATCCAGGTCGTGTTCAGTTACATAACAAACCGAAACCAATGGTGTTCTCAGTTATCTAACAAACCAAAACAAGCATATTTTACCTAAGAATTGAACACAAATTTCAGTTACCTAACAAACGAACCTAACGTGTTTTCAGTTACTTAATAAACAGAAACAAACGTATTTTCAGTAATAAACAACCAAACTTAACATGTGTTCAGTTACCTAACAACCGAATCTAACATTTCTTAAGTTACCTAACAAAACAAACTTAAAGTGTTCTCAGTTAGCTAACAAATCGAAACAAACATATTTTCAGTAACCTAACAACTGAACACAACATGTCTTCAGATACCTAACAGCAGACCCATCAGGCTTTCAGTGATTTAAAAACAGCAACAAACATGTTTCAATTACCCAACAAACCAAAAAACAAACGTAACATTTTGTAACCGAGTTTTATTTTCAATATATGCATTGATAAAACATATGTTTTCTGAAACATATACGTTTTCTGAAACATATATAATTCATGTTTCAACAATGCTTTTAACACACCAGAACAATTTATCTAATTTTTATGGAGTCTTATATTGCCAATAGACGGAGAAATAAGAACTGGAGACCTCTTGAAACTGGAACCCTAGCATAAATTTACAGACTGAAGTGGACGAATGTGAAGGATAATAAAATTTTAAACTTGACACCGCCGAAGAAATAGAAAACAAGGACTGCCATAAAACACAAACAACTTACGAAACAAAGAATCTCTCGAGTTCCTAACCTCTGGACTAAAATTATCAGCATCATCATCATATTTGGTCTAACATCCGTTTTACATCCTGGTATGTGTTGGGCGGCTTTTAGAAATCGACTTCCAAACTAACCTATTTCTACCCAGGCTTTTATTTATCTCTCTTTCTCTCAAATCCATTCTTATTCTTTCCTGCCATGTTTTTCCCCCCTCCCCCCTACACAAAAACTAAAATAGACATTATTACCAAAGAAAGAATACTTAAACAGGTGAAAATTAGTGCAGAGAATTCTGGAACCTTGGGGAGGCTTATTGCCACCCAAATCCCAGAGACGACCAATTGTCCTTACCAGCGAGAAATCAATGGTAAGATGTTGTTGCGATACCGCATCGTTATCGAAAAGAGGTGAAGAATACTGGAAATCTGGGGAGGCTTGTTGTCACTCAGACTCCAGGAAATACCACTGGTTGTTGTCGGTGAGCAATCGCTGACGATGATCTGTGTGAGAACTCCTAGTGAGTACAAATAATAATAATAATAATCATCATAATAATAATAATAATAAATTTAACGTCCGTTTTACATACTGGCATGTATTGAGCGGCTTTTAAAAATCATCTTTCAACATAACCTACCTCCGCCCAGGTCTTTATTCATCCCTCTTTCTCTTACGTTCATCTGTATCACTTCCTCCTATGTTTTCCTTGACCTTCTCCTATGAACTGAACCTGCTACTTTAACTGTTCTACATCTACTAACCCAAGAACTCTCATTCATTCTTTCAACGCGGCCATACCATCAAAGTCTCCTGTTCTGCACACATTTCCTTATACTACCCAGATTTAATCTTCCGCTGAGGTCATCAGCTCGAAGCCTGTCTTTAATACTCACATTATGCATCAGTCCTATCATTCTCATACCATTTACATCCACGCAACGCATGTCCTCAACCCTCACTGGCCAGGTGTCACTTCCATACGTCATCACACTATATACACATGCCTGATAGACTCTTCCCTTGGTTGTTAGTGTTAACGCTTTGTTGGTTAGTAATGGCAGAATTTTTCTGAACTAATTCCATCTATTCCTAACTCTTGCAATCATAATAGCACCTGCTCCTCCTTGTGCTCCAATGGTATCATCAAGGTAACAAAACTTCTGGACAGCCTCAATAGCTTCACCATCCAAATATACTTTCTCCACATCTGAGTTCTCATCCACACTCACACAACTGGAATTTGTATGCCAATATCATCGATCGATTAATTTATCATAAACATAAGTAACACATAGTAATAAAACGCTGTGGAACTTGTTTGCTTGCTTTTTGTTTATTTGTTTGTTTCTTTCTTTCTTTGTTTGTTGTTTCCATGCGCAATGAATGACATTACAAAGGGATGACGTCCCAGCATTGCCCAGCACATATTGAGGAACCCAATTAATTCCTGTTCCTTTGAGTACAAAAATAGTTTAAAATGGGCCCGTCAGCATGTCCTGGTAAAGGCACCTCAGGTCTTTTTCTTCCTTGCGTAGTCCTGCATCATATTGCAGGGTCTGCAGATGTTATTTTGTCCCTCCATTTCTTTCGGTCGTGTGCCTGATCAAGATGCACACTTGCGAATTTCAATCTTAGTGAAGCGTGTAACGCCAACACACTTTTGGCCGTCCTATTGGCCGCCAGCCCCCAACTGCCAGCTCGTACACCACTTTGGCAAGGCTGTCATTGGCTCGCAGGACATGACTGCACCATTTTAGTCGAGATTCATAAAGCTTGTCGGCGATTGGTGCCACTTCATATCGCCGGCAAATGCTGTCATTAGTGATGGGGGTCGAGTAGGGTAATACCCAAAGCAGCATCTTTGTCTCCATCATACTGGGACGGTTCTCCAACTCTTCTGTGGCTGGCCAACATTCAGTACCATAAATTACGACTGGTCAGATAACTGAGCGATAAATCTTCCATTTCAGCCGGTCACTGACTTTCTTATTGCACATCACTGGAGTTGTGGTTCTCAACTTCAGCCAGACCACATTCATACGTGCTATGACCTCGGGCTTCAGGCTTCTGTCAGCATCGATTCTTGACCCAAGATACTTGAAGATATCTGTTCGGGGAAGCTTGGTATTGTCAACAGTAATGGAATCCTGCATCCTTTCATCAGTTGTTAAATATTCGGTTTTATTGATGTTTAGCCGTAGATTAAATTGTGCAAGACGATTACTCCACGTCTGTACCTGATGTTGGAGATCGTTTTTGTTTGTTCTTTGTCGTTTGCATAAAGAAGTGTCCAAAGTGGTTCCCTTGCAGATCCAGAGTTATTGTGTTCATGACCAAAATGGAGAGGCACCTCAGCTAACCAATAATAAACCAACCCCTCCCGAAAATGAAGATAATGCCTGGGAGGGTGCACCTCGTAGGACGAGCCAGGCGATACTTTATCCTGACAAATAGAGTCATATGTTCAGGATAGACCATAGGTTGCCAGAATAATGCCACGGCGAACCTCAGCTGATATGTTTATTTATTTACCTCCTCTGCAGGAGATTAGACACACGGTCAGGTGCGGTTTTGAAAAGCTAGCACACTAAAAGTGCACTCTGGTCTACAAAAAACGTCTCAGCAGCCCCATAAGGTTAGTTATTATTTTCACAAAATGACGGACATGGAATCAGAGTTTGTGAAGGCCATGCAAAGATGGACAACGTCAAATGGCTTTCACAGCCCAACCAGAAAGAGAGCCTCGTTTTGACTTCCACCTCAGGTGATTAGTAATTAACAAACCCTTTTCTCAAAAAGAGATGGTAAAGCCTGGGAGAGCAGACCTCCTAGGAGTTCACAGAACCATACCTCAGCCTGACAGAAACATGTCCAGTGGACTGATTGTCAAGGACGTATCCTCGACTGGTATAAACAAGACATACTCAAACTGTGCCAGAAAACTGGCCAGCAGAAGATGTGACAGACCAACCGACTGACCAACGGACAGATGCAATAACACATGTAAAAAAAAACTTTTGAAACAAACAATATCAGCGGAGATTTCATTAAACTCTAGAAAGATTAAATCAGAAATGATAGAAAAGTAATCCGAGACCTCGGATAGAGAAATGAAAAGATCCAATCGGACTTCATGAAGAGAAATTGTTCACAATAATTGACCATAATATACAATACCAATTTTGTAGGAAAATTACTATGTCTGAAACGTCTCGGCCATCATAGTCTTGCAAGAAAAGGTGGGAAAACTTTGTCTGTCTGAATTATGGGCACACTAACACACACATATGCACATACACTAGCATGAAGACACGGCGGCGTTGCCCAGGAATGAAGAAAGCACCTCCAGTCCATATTACTTTTATACTAGAAGAATATTAATTCCCCAAACAGAACAGTTTTGCACCACTTTTAAAAAAAGATTTATTTATTAAATTTTTTTAACCAATGTGTCACCACTTATCAAGGCCTGGGGGGCCACTCTAAGATAAGAGTTAGAGATTGTCAGTTGGACGCCTCAATGAGAGGACCGAAAACAATGGGTAGGATGGGAAGAGGATTACTTAAGAGTAATTGATAACCCAAGAGGACGGCTCAACAAATATTTGTTCACATTAGACTTGAAAATTACTATGCTGTCGGTCGGAAAGCAGACTCGTGGTATCTTGTTCCAGAGATGAGAGGTTCTATGAAAAAAACTTTGTTCATGGAAGATCCGTTCATTTGGTTTTAGGTAAAGAGAGTAAGAGAGGAAGGAAAGTTCTCTGCTGTGGTTGTAGCTCGACGAGTTCTTGCTGTGAATGTTTTGCAGAGGGAGGGGGCATGGATTGAAGCTCAGCCGAGCACCTATCATGAACATAACAAGAGGCTAGCAACATCTCTTCTGTGTGAAAGAGGCTGTATATATATATATAAAGATAGATGAAAGAAGAGGGATAAACATGTACGAATGACAAATTTATTTCAACTTCGATTGTTCAATGCAAGGTGTAAAAACATGTTAATTATTCTTTCCTTACATCTATCTTTATAATTGCTCTATCTCGTATATTGAGCATACACCATTTCACTATAGGTTGTATCTACTAAAAGTATACTTTTAGTTTCATATTACATATTGTTACACCGGCCATTCTTACACAGGAGAAACTACACCGGTTGTCACTATAAATAGTGCGAGTCACCAGAAAACAAAGCACAGTCTTGTAACTGTCTAGCCATAAGCTAGTCAGCTTCTTACTTTGTTAATACACTTGTCAAACCAACCCTCGACTTGACTTCCTTTATCTATTATTTACTGTGAACAACTTCACAACACACACATATATATATATATATATATATATATATATATATATATATATACAATTATTTAATAATTTACGATTTAATTCTCTTCCTTTATTCCTAAAACTCTGAAACTCTACAGGAATTGAAGGAAAACTCCTTCAATTCCTGTAGAGTTTCAGATTTTTTGATAAAAACTTTTTCTTTGAGATACCCCACAAGAAAGAGTTGTTAACAGACTGAACATCTTGTAAATAGTTTTCATTTTATTTTTCATAGAATTTCAAGTTTGTTGATGAAGCCTTTTTCTTTGAGATACCCCACAAGAAAAAGTTGCTAACAGACTTAACATCTTGTAAATAGTTTTCATTTTATTTTTCATAGAATTTCAAGTTTGTTGATGAAGCCTTTTTCTTTGAGATACCCCACAAGAAAAAGTTGCTAACAGACTTAACATCTTGTAAATAGTTTTCATTTTATTTTTCATAGAATTTCAAGTTTGTTGATGAAACCTTTTTCTTTGAGATACCCCACAAGAAAAAGTTGCTAACAGACTGAACATCTTGTAAATAGTTTTCATTTTATTTTTCATAGAATTTCAAGTTTGTTGATAAAAACTTTTTCTTTGAGATACCCCACAAGAAAAAGTTGCTAACAGACTGAACATCTTGTAAATGGTTTTCATTTTATTTTTCATAGAATTTCAAGTTTGTTGATAAAAACTTTTTCTTTGAGATACCCCACAAGAAAAAGTTGCTAACAGACTTAACATCTTGTAAATGGTTTTCATTTTATTTTTCATAGAATTTCAAGTTTGTTGATGAAGCCTTTTTCTTTTAGATACCCCACAAGAAAAAGTTGCTAACAGACTTAACATCTTGTAAATAGTTTTCATTTTATTTTTCATAGAATTTCAAGTTTGTTGATGAAACCTTTTTCTTTGAGATACCCCACAAGAAAACGTTGCTAACAGACTGAACATCTTGTAAATGGTTTTCATTTTATTTTTCATAGAATTTCAAGTTTGTTGATAAAAACTTTTTCTTTGAGATACCCCACAAGAAAAAGTTGCTAACAGACTGAACATCTTGTAAATGGTTTTCATTTTATTTTTCATAGAATTTCAAGTTTGTTGATGAAGCCTTTTTCTTTTAGATACCCCACAAGAAAAAGTTGCTAACAGACTTAACATCTTGTAAATAGTTTTCATTTTATTTTTCATAGAATTTCAAGTTTGTTGATGAAACCTTTTTCTTTGAGATACCCCACAAGAAAACGTTGCTAACAGACTGAACATCTTGTAAATGGTTTTCATTTTATTTTTCATAGAATTTCAAGTTTGTTGATAAAAACGTTTTCTTTGAGATACCCCACAAGAAAAAGTTGCTAACAGACTTAACATCTTGTAAATAGTTTTCATTTTATTTTTCATAGAATTTCAAGTTTGTTGATGAAACCTTTTTCTTTGAGATACCCCACAAGAAAAAGTTGCTAACAGACTGAACATCTTGTAAATAGTTTTCATTTTATTTTTCATAGAATTTCAAGTTTGTTGATAAAAACTTTTTCTTTGAGATACCCCACAAGAAAAAGTTGCTAACAGACTGAACATCTTGTAAATGGTTTTCATTTTATTTTTCATAGAATTTCAAGTTTGTTGATAAAAACTTTTTCTTTGAGATACCCCACAAGAAAAAGTTGCTAACAGACTTAACATCTTGTAAATGGTTTTCATTTTATTTTTCATAGAATTTCAAGTTTGTTGATGAAGCCTTTTTCTTTTAGATACCCCACAAGAAAAAGTTGCTAACAGACTTAACATCTTGTAAATAGTTTTCATTTTATTTTTCATAGAATTTCAAGTTTGTTGATGAAACCTTTTTCTTTGAGATACCCCACAAGAAAACGTTGCTAACAGACTGAACATCTTGTAAATGGTTTTCATTTTATTTTTCATAGAATTTCAAGTTTGTTGATAAAAACTTTTTCTTTGAGATACCCCACAAGAAAAAGTTGCTAACAGACTGAACATCTTGTAAATGGTTTTCATTTTATTTTTCATAGAATTTCAAGTTTGTTGATGAAGCCTTTTTCTTTTAGATACCCCACAAGAAAAAGTTGCTAACAGACTTAACATCTTGTAAATAGTTTTCATTTTATTTTTCATAGAATTTCAAGTTTGTTGATGAAACCTTTTTCTTTGAGATACCCCACAAGAAAACGTTGCTAACAGACTGAACATCTTGTAAATGGTTTTCATTTTATTTTTCATAGAATTTCAAGTTTGTTGATAAAAACGTTTTCTTTGAGATACCCCACAAGAAAAAGTTGCTAACAGACTTAACATCTTGTAAATAGTTTTCATTTTATTTTTCATAGAATTTCAAGTTTGTTGATGGAAACTTTTTCTTTGAGATACCCCACAAGAAAAAGTTGCTAACAGACTGAACATCTTGTAAATGGTTTTCATTTTATTTTTCATAGAATTTCAAGTTTGTTGATAAAAACTTTTTCTTTGAGATACCCCACAAGAAAAAGTTGCTAACAGACTTAACATCTTGTAAATAGTTTTCATTTTATTTTTCATAGAATTTCAAGTTTGTTGATAAAAACTTTTTCTTTGAGATACCCCACAAGAAAAAGTTGCTAACAGACTGAACATCTTGTAAATGGTTTTCATTTTATTTTTCATAGAATTTCAAGTTTGTTGATAAAAACTTTTTCTTTGAGATACCCCACAAGAAAAAGTTGCTAACAGACTTAACATCTTGTAAATAGTTTTCATTTTATTTTTCATAGAATTTCAAGTTTGTTGATAAAAACTTTTTCTTTGAGATACCCCACAAGAAAAAGTTGCTAACAGACTGAACATCTTGTAAATGGTTTTCATTTTATTTTTCATAGAATTTCAAGTTTGTTGATAAAAACTTTTTCTTTGAGATACCCCACAAGAAAAAGTTGCTAACAGACTGAACATATTGTAAATAGTTTCCATTTTATTTTTCATAGAATTTCAAGTTTGTTGATGAAACCTTTTTCTTTGAGATACCCCACAAGAAAACGTTGCTAACAGACTGAACATCTTGTAAATGGTTTCCATTTTATTTTTCATAGAATTTCAAGTTTGTTGATGAAACCTTTTTCTTTGAGATACCCCACAAGAAAAAGTTGCTAACAGACTGAAAATAAATCTCTATTGTCGTTATCATATTATGTTAAAATTCCATGAAGGTACCATCAAAAATAAAGAATCGATTCAAGTTAAAAATCCATCAGTAATTTCTCAGTTACGTCTTTGCCAACTATATAAAAAAAATCTTTTTATTTTTATTTTTTATATATAAGTAGCATTATTTAATTCTTATTTTTATTTTTTTATATATAAGTAGCATTATTTAATTCTTATTTTTATTTTTTTATATATAAGTAGCATTATTTAATTCTTATATTTATTTTTTTATATATAAGTAGCATTATTTAATTCTTATTTTTATTTTTTTATATATAATAGCATTATTTAATTCTTATTTTTATTTTTTTATATATAAGTAGCATTATTTAATTCTTATTTTTATTTTTTTATATATAAGTAGCATTATTTAATTCTTATTTTTATTTTTTTATATATAAGTAGCATTATTTAATTCTTATTTTTATTTTTTTATATATAAGTAGCATTATTTAATTCTTATATTTATTTTTTTATATATAAGTAGCATTATTTAATTCTTATTTTTATTTTTATATATATAAATAGCATTATTTAATTCTTATTTTTATTTTTTATATATAAGTAGCATTATTTAATTCTTATTTTTATTTTTTTATATATAAGTAGCATTATTTAATTCTTATTTTTATTTTTTTATATATAAGTAGCATTATTTAATTCTTATTTTTATTTTTTTATATATAAGTAGCATTATTTAATTCTTATTTTTATTTTTTTATATATAAGTAGCATTATTTAATTCTTATTTTTATTTTTTTATATATAAGTAGCATTATTTAATTCTTATTTTTATTTTTTTATATATAAGTAGCATTATTTAATTCTTATTTTTATTTTTTATATATAATTAGCATTATTTAATTCTTATTTTTATTTTTTTATATATAAGTAGCATTATTTAATTCTTATTTTTATTTTTTTATATATAAGTAGCATTATTTAATTCTTATTTTTATTTTTTCATATATAAGTAGCATTATTTAATTCTTATTTTTATTTTTTTATATATAAGTTGCATTATTTAATTCTTATTTTTATTTTTTTATATATAAGTAGCATTATTTAATTCTCATATTTATTTTTTTATATATAAGTAGCATTATTTAATTCTTATTTTTATTTTTTATATATAAGTAGCATTATTTAATTCTTATTTTTATTTTTTTATATATAAGTAGCATTATTTAATTCTTATTTTTATTTTTTTATATATAAGTAGCATTATTTAATTCTTATATTTATTTTTTTATATATAAGTAGCATTATTTAATTCTTATTTTTATTTTTTTATATATAAATAGCATTATTTAATTCTTATTTTTATTTTTTATATATAAGTAGCATTATTTAATTCTTATTTTTATTTTTTTATATATAAGTAGCATTATTTAATTCTTATTTTTATTTTTTTATATATAAGTAGCATTATTTAATTCTTATTTTTATTTTTTTATATATAAGTAGCATTATTTAATTCTTATATTTATTTTTTTATATATAAGTAGCATTATTTAATTCTTATTTTTATTTTTATATATATAAATAGCATTATTTAATTCTTATTTTTATTTTTTATATATAAGTAGCATTATTTAATTCTTATTTTTATTTTTTTATATATAAGTAGCATTATTTAATTCTTATTTTTATTTTTTTATATATAAGTAGCATTATTTAATTCTTATTTTTATTTTTTTATATATAAGTAGCATTATTTAATTCTTATTTTTATTTTTTTATATATAAGTAGCATTATTTAATTCTTATTTTTATTTTTTTATATATAAGTAGCATTATTTAATTCTTATTTTTATTTTTTTATATATAAGTAGCATTATTTAATTCTTATTTTTATTTTTTATATATAAGTAGCATTATTTAATTCTTATTTTTATTTTTTTATATATAAGTAGCATTATTTAATTCTTATTTTTATTTTTTTATATATAAGTAGCATTATTTAATTCTTATTTTTATTTTTTCATATATAAGTAGCATTATTTAATTCTTATTTTTATTTTTTTATATATAAGTAGCATTATTTAATTCTTATTTTTATTTTTTTATATATAAGTAGCATTATTTAATTCTTATTTTTATTTTTTTATATATAAGTAGCATTATTTAATTCTTATATTTATTTTTTTATATATAAGTAGCATTATTTAATTCTTATTTTTATTTTTTTATATATAAATAGCATTATTTAATTCTTATTTTTATTTTTTATATATAAGTAGCATTATTTAATTCTTATTTTTATTTTTTTATATATAAGTAGCATTATTTAATTCTTATTTTTATTTTTTATATATAAGTAGCATTATTTAATTCTTATTTTTATTTTTTTATATATAAGTAGCATTATTTAATTCTTATTTTTATTTTTTTATATATAAGTAGCATTATTTAATTCTTATTTTTATTTTTTTATATATAAGTAGCATTATTTAATTCTTATTTTTATTTTTTTATATATAAGTAGCATTATTTAATTCTTATTTTTATTTTTTATATATAAGTAGCATTATTTAATTCTTATTTTTATTTTTTTATATATAAGTAGCATTATTTAATTCTTATTTTTATTTTTTTATATATAAGTAGCATTATTTAATTCTTATTTTTATTTTTTCATATATAAGTAGCATTATTTAATTCTTATTTTTATTTTTTTATATATAAGTAGCATTATTTAATTCTTATTTTTATTTTTTTATATATAAGTAGCATTATTTAATTCTTATTTTTATTTTTTTTATATATAAGTAGCATTATTTAATTCTTATTTTTATTTTTTTATATATAATAGCATTATTTAATTCTTATTTTTATTTTTTTATATATAAGTAGCATTATTTAATTCTTATTTTTATTTTTTTATATATAAGTAGCATTATTTAATTCTTATTTTTATTTTTTTATATATAAGTAGCATTATTTAATTCTTATTTTTATTTTTTTATATATAAATAGCATTATTTAATTCTTATTTTTATTTTTTTATATATAAGTAGCATTATTTAATTCTTATTTTTATTTTTTTATATATAAGTAGCATTATTTAATTCTTATTTTTATTTTTTTATATATAAGTAGCATTATTTAATTCTTATTTTTATTTTTTTATATATAAGTAGCATTATTTAATTCTTATTTTAGTCTTTCAGACAATTTTTAATTAAGCTGTTTTGTCTTTCGATTTTGTATGACAACTTTTTCTGATTCGTTCTATTTCAAATAATAAAAAAAGAAAAATAATGATTTTTTAGTTTTTCTTTTTATTATGTTACAAAAATTATAGTATGTCCATATTTAATTATAAATAATAAAATTATCATTTCATGATAATTCCTTTTTGTTTTTGCTGCAATAAGAAACTGCAAAAATCTTGGGGATACAAAAAAATCTATTTTACGTCTAAAATAATTCGGTTGCATGAAATAAATGAACCATAAATATATAAGTTTACATTTATCAAATATTTTTTTATCAATTTTTAATTAAAAAAGGATAGAGGTTTTTTCTTGAAAGTAAACAATACATCAAATATGTACAATCATTTGACGTGGCAAGTATAAACAATTATTATAAGTATCATGTTTAGTCGACTAATAGTATAACATATTAAACTGAAAAGGGAACACTAAAAATGTCGGAACATTTGTTTCTAATGTTATTTTTACCTACTTCAAATTTAGTAATAATGAGTTTTATAAAAGGTTCAAGAACTTCTGACATCGATAAAAAAATCGGATCGAAGGCACTGATTCCTAATTTTTGGTTAGTATGGCTCTTAGATAAACGGTTTAACTGTGATGCCGCGACACACAGACACCCAGACAGACAACTTTGCTTTATATATATATAGATAGATAAGTAGCATTATTTAATTCTAAAACTAGTCTTTTAGATAATTTTTAATGTAAACTTTTTTGTCTTTCGCTTTTTTTTACAACTTTTTTGATATCTTCCATTTCAAATAATAAATAAAAAGAAAAAGAATTATTTTCTTTCTTTTTTTTCTTATTATGTTACAAAATATGTTTTATGGCCATTTTTATCTATAAATAATAAAATTAATATTTTACGCTAATTCGTATTTTTCTTTTTGCAATAAGAAACTGCAAACTGATTGTCTCTTGGGAACGTTATTAATAACATATTCTTTGATTTCTTAATCTTTTAGCATAGAAACCGACCAATCAGAAAGCAGTAACCAGAGCAGGAGAGAAAATAAGCCAATCACGTTATAATGAAAAGCAGACGACAGTGCGTAACGATTAAAGTTCACTCACATGTTGTCATTTGGTAACTTAATCCGCGCCCCCCCCCCCAAAAAAAAAGAAGAAAAAAGAGAAAAGAAACAATTGAGGGAATAAAAATTGATCCTTTTCACCAAACAAGGACTATTTTTTCATACTACTTATGGTTCACCACTTATCTAGGCCAAAGACTACTCGAGGATAAGAGTTAATGAGATTGTCGGTCCCTATTTCCTTGCCTCCCAACTAGAGCAGAGTTAGACACAAGATCGGTTTTTAATGTGGGGAAAATCCAGCTCCCCAACAAAGGGTCACTCTGACTTGGGACATAAATAAAAGTTGCTCTTGTCTAAAAGAATTTCTTCTTCACTGACCGAGGACAGAATAGGATTAAGTGTAGTATCAGAAAAGATACTACACTTTGCTCCTACCCCAAAGGTCAAGGACAGTATGGAAGAGAACTATGAACGGATTGAGAATGATGGACATAATGGCTATAGTTTGATTACTTCAGACGACGACTCAACAAGAATCTGTTGACATTGAACTTAAAAACGACCATGTTTAGGCTGTAGGGAAAGTTTCTCGCAGTAACGTGTTCCACAAGTGAGAAGTTATTGGAAAAAAACTCTGTTCGTGGAATTTCCATTTGATTTTAGGCACACTTTTTAGTGGAGGGAGGGGACCAAGATTGGAGCTCAGTCGAGCACCTACCATGGAAATAACGGCCGAGTAAAGAAAAACTAGCTACGTCTCTTCTGTGAAAAGGGGTTTGTAGGAAAGAGAATAGATCATCTCCCACTAGATTGCAAAGTCGATTCTGTAATCCTACATATAAAGGTTTCTTGTCGGATATTCAAAGTCAAATCCAAATAATCATTAAGCTAACAAATCAAACTACTTCTGACAAACCAATTTTCATTTGTTATTGTTGTATCATGTTATTGGCAATATAACAATTTCGCTACAATTTATTTAAAAAGTTAATTAGTCCATGATAATATGAAACATTTTTAACTAATAACCGAAAAATAAAATGCAGCAAGGGGAATAACTCATATTTTTAATTGAAGAATGTAATAAGATTTATCTCCCTAACACTAAAATTTTATTTCTTTTTCTGTATAAGTTTAAAAATGTGCAAACAAATAAAAATTAAAAACGAAAATGACTTCACTGCATCCCGGACAATGCTGGGTAGGGTTAGCTAGTTTATAATAATCAAATAATTGGTTTTAATTCATGATCAAATAAATCTGTAAATTTTTGCAGAATAGCAAAAGTACTCTTGGCAAAATAATTAAAAATAAAAATAAAATTACTGAATAAATTAAAAATAATTATTGGAATGTTTACCTCCGTCAAGGAGGTTATGTTTTCGGTCGAGTTTGTTTGTTGGTTTATATACAGCCTAGCGTCCACATCGCTTGACCAATCGTCACCAAACTTGGTTAAAATATCGGTCGTCATCTCACATAGACCTCGTGTAATTTTGGGATGTCAAGGTCAAGGTCAAGGGGAAGGTCAAGGTGAAAGTTAAACTTTTAGCGCTAATTTCGGTTCTGTTCATCGTATTTGGTACATATTGTAGCCAATGAAGTTTTGCATCTTATATGACCTTGACATTTGACCGTAACCATGAAAAATGCGGTCACGGTCGAAATTTGGACAGGATTTCAACTTCCGATTTTTCCAAATTTGATGTATGGAGAAACAAACAGGCATGAGCCTGAAAGAGTTACGTAGACAAAAATACGAAAACATGTTGATTCGGTGGACGCGCGCACGCTCAAAACATGAGTTGAGTTTTGGTCGCTCATCTCGCAATAGCCCAGTCTTAGCTTCGGGACGAGACAGGAACATGTCATCTCATTACTGCGACATTAAATCTCTGACTCTCCAAAAGTGCGTAAAAATAGAAGGAAAAATTTCAACAGAAGTGCCTCTAACGCAAAGTGTTCTGATTGGATAATGTATTAATCACTCCGCGAGTAAGGCTAAACTAATGCAAAAGAAAATAGATCATAATCATATAACTGTTACAGTAGAAACACAATACCGCGTGGCTGCTTCCCAGCTCACTAGAACATATTCGTTTTCAAATCCAATGTAAACAAATTCTTGTTGAGTCGTTCTCTCAAATAGTCAAATTCTGCCACTTCTTGACGATCGTACCAATCGTCACTGTGTTGTTTCACCGTCAACCTGACAAATTATTTAACCCTTAAACTTGAGTGGCCTTTGAGCTTCGATAAGCGGTGACTCATTAGTAAAAAAAAGATATTGGTTGTTTGATGGGTTTTTTTATTGAGAAAATATAGCCAGTTCAATTAATCATTAATCATTTCAATTAGTTGAAATTAAATGTGTTAAATTAAAAGTCTAACATTTCTCTGTACCTATTGCTTCTGTATATAAAAAATATGGTACTTCTATCGATCCTGACCCAATTTCCGTGAACTTCGCGTCGGCAGCGTTCAGACGTATTGCATAAACACCCGAGAGATGACGAGCCGAATGGTAGCAGACGATAACTTCGATACGTTGCCGCGTCATATTTTTTTTTCAGTTTTATTTACAAGAAAAATAAAAAAAAAAACAACCAAAAGAAAACGAACAAAACATAGCGAAATTACTGTTACTAAATAAATAAATAAAATTTAATTTTTTCTAAATCGTCATCTCTCGGGTGTTTACATAGCATGCTTGAACGCTGCCGACGCGAAGTTCACGGAAATTGGGTCAGGATCGATAGAAGTACCAAAAATATAATAATGGTAATTTCCAAAATGTCTCTAATAAACCCTACCATTTTGCCATCCATACGCTTTACCTACAAGACACCATCCTCATCAATTAATTTTAGAGATTGGCTAAGATCGATTTCAAATATTTATGTCCCCTTATGAAGATTAAAATCAACATATAATGCTACTAAACCTTATGTTTAGTATCCTTATACTAATTTTGATCAAAATCCATTACATGATATGGATTCTAGAAAATGTCTAAAATTCAAAGAGTCTCAACACGACATTGAAATTCAGGGTATCTTGCTTAATTGGTGCCTTAATGACTATGGATCAAATTTAATGCAAATCTGAAATATTTGAAATTTTCAAATGGGATGTCGTGACTCTAAAAACTCTTTAAAGTACTCCAAAGAAACTTAAGTTTAGGGAATGTTTATTAATTGATGTTTAATAATAAAATTTCACAAAAATCGGAGGAATCTGATTTTTCACAAAGAGCTTTCACCCCCCCCCTTTTTGCTTCCTTTGCATAAAACTAAATCAAACTAAATATAGCCCACATTACCCACCCTTATGTCTAGCAGCTGTGTTCCAAAATTCATAATGATCAGTTAATTAGTTTAGAAATATATAAACGTATACACATACTTAACTCTCTCTATATATTTTTTTTTAATATAATATTTTATATTTATTTTCATGTTGCAGAAAAGATTTGATTTATGAAGTCAAAAACTCATCATTTTTTAAAGCTCATTAATTTTATGGTATTCCATTGAAGGTGTTGTTATCATGTTACAAATATAAAGTAATAGGAACCATATAAACAAAAGTGTACAACAAAGTAACCATATAAAAAGCGACTATATGAAAATCATATAAAATAGAACATATAAACAAAAAAACATAAATTAATAAATTAATAGCCTAGCCAGTACAGAAATATTGGCTAGTCATTTTTTATTTTTTACTTTTAAAAAGTAACTGTATAAAAATGTATGCATAAAAAGCAACCGTATAAAAAAGTAAGACAGAAAACACATACAAAAGTAACCATGTAAAAAGTAATCATATAAAAATTTAATCATAAAAAACTCCAGAAGTTCGAAATTTCGTAAAGGTTCCTGAGATTGATATAAAGATTTACAAGTTCGAAAAGATGCCCCTGTAAGAGGTTGGAGGTTACATCGGTAGAAACGTTGTGAAAATACCAACCAAGATGAGAATAATAGTCCGAATAACCCAAATAATAGAAACAAAGTGACTATATAAAAGTAACCATGTGAAAAAGTACCCACTAACCATATAAAAAACAGAAAAACTGTAATGTAGACAAATGCATAAGTGAATTGAACATCTCAAATGCAATTGAGATATTGATGTGATAAAGATGAAGGAACCATCAAATCATGGCCTCCGTTCAGTTTCGAGAGACAATGGATACCCCCTGTAAGGGTACCTGTTACACTTCTCTGGGGTCGGCACTGCCTGATTCCAGTGGCAAGAAACAATGCCGAGATAAGCGAACCGCACATATAGCACCTGGTATTCCCAAGTGGTCACCCATTTTAGTACTGACCAGGCTTAACGTCACTTAACTTCAGTGATCTAATGGGAACCTGTGTGGAAACGTGATTATGCTGTACATAAGGAACCATATAAAAAAGTAAACAACAAAGTAGCCATATAAAAAGCGACTATATGAAAACCATATAAAAAATAATATAAGCAAAAGAAACATAACAGAATTAATGTATTCTGCCAGTGTAAATGCAAATGATACCATGGTTGTGGAGAAATGAAGAGACTTAAGGGCTATTCAATGTTGAAACGTTGTGTGTTGCCTTACAGCGTCTAAGATAACAGGAAATAAGATATCAAATAAATAGAACCATATAAAAAAGTAAACAAACAAACTATATAAAAAGTGACTATATAAAAAAGCATATAAAAACCATTTAAACAAAAAGAAACATAAAAAAATGAATCTATCCTGCCAGTTTAAATGCAAATGATACCATGGGTGTGGATAAATGAAGGGCTTTAAGAGCCATTCGATTTTGAAAGATTGTGTGTTTCCTATCATTGTCACTAGAGTGCGTTGTCTAAAATAGCAGGAAATGAGAAGAATAGCTCCTATTTAGATAACAAACGGCGGTGCCACCGTGAAGCATTTCAGTTGTCAAAGGAGTAGCGGGATGAATTTAAAGAATGTTGTGAACATTGCAATATCAGGATGGTTCTTTCAAAGCACATCCACCCCTAACAACCACCAACCGACGTTTCCTCTTTTTTTTTACAAGGGTCGTTCATTTCTAGAAAACAGAATTTGACAAAAGATTCAATTTACAATGTGTCAGAGAAACGATGTAAAAAAAAATATATGCAGGGGCGGGAGACAAGATGTCTTTAGAAAGAAAGACTCCAGTTACGCAAGGAAAGCAATTTTCAAAGAAGATGTAAGAATTTCTGATATGGGGAACCGAATCTAAAGAGGAAACGGCTGTTATATACACTCTGATGAGTGAGAGACATACGTATGTTGAAAAAGTACATTTGTGTGAATGAGCATTGTACAACGTTGTTGTTGATGGGCTCGATTCTGCTGTTGACATTGGTTCCTCCGACTTTCTCTAGAATCGGGTATTTACACGAGGGACAACAGCAAGGTTGCCAACATCCATAAATGAAAGTCTGCATTGACATATGTTGTATACCTCTCTTTCTTGTGGGCAACGGTGATGCTGTCCTCATCATGTTTCGTATCTCAGTGTAGCTAAAAAACTATGAGGGGTGGTTGTTTTGTTTTACAGCATATCAACCCTTTTTGAGTTATTTAATGCCGAATCAGGTCATTTTGGTAAAAGATTTTATGCTTCAAGTACTTTATATCTGCAAATATTTATTTAGTGTGTTTGGCTTAGTTGTTGTGTATCTCTCTTTTTTATGGGAAACAGTGATGCTGTCCTCATCACGTTTCGTATCTCAGTGTAGCGAGAAATCATGAAAAAAGAGACGGCAATGATTTAATCTTAAAGGTTGCCAACATCCATAAATGAAAGCTACTGGACTCAAACTTGGCACACCCAGGTCGTCAGTCTGCATTGACATATGTTGTATACCTCTCTTTCTTGTGGGCAACGGTGATGCTGTCCTCATCACGTTTCGTATCTAAGTGTAGCTAGAAAACTATGAGGGTTGGTTGTTTTGTTTTACGGCATATCAACCCTTTTCGAGTTATTTAATGCCGAATCAGGTCATTTTGGTAAACGTTTTTATACTTCAAGTTCTTTATATCTGCAAATATTTATTTAGTGTGTTTGGCTTAGTTGTTTTGTTTTATTGCATATCAATCATTTTCAGGTTATTTAATGCCGAATCAGGTCATTTTGATAAAAGATTTTATGCTTCAAGTTCTTTATATATTCAAATTTTTATTTATGGTGTTTGGTTTGGTTGTTTTGTAGAGGATAAAATGTTGTTTTTGTTTTTAGCTTTGCAGAACATGATTGAGTTTTGCAAAGGGAAATGAAAAAAAAAACTATAACATCAATGTTTGGTGCATTTTAAGTCAGGAAGCTGGTATCTTCAGACAGCCTGATCTGGTAGCACCAGTAAGAAAACTAGGAAGAAAGATACAGCCACGATTTAATCTTAAATATACTTGAATGTGATCCATTTTCCTTAACTCTTCTGGTTTGATCATTGCCTACACGTAGTATGATAACCCCTATCTCTTTGGACCTTACATGTGTATACTCATCATAGTATGGTTCTGGAAGAGGGCGAAGAGGTATCTAAAGCCATTATTTAGCAGAATTGTACATTATTATGTTTTCCCACTGTTTAAAATATACATGTTTTCGGTCTGCATCAATGGGAAAAGCATGAAATTTTCGTTTTATCTATATATCTAACAAGTTATCTTGTCGGATTTTCAAAATAGCTTTTAAGTTGACAAATCAAACTTTGATTCTGACTAGCCAATTCTCATTTGTTTGCAAAGATAATATTACTAAATAAGCGATTATTTAGTCCGCATGGCTGGGGATAAACAAAAAATACAAAAAAGTAAAAATCCTATATAAGTTTCCTTTTTCACTTTTTTTACATTCTTTGCTTTTTTTTGCGGACTAAATAATCGCTTATTTTGTGATAGCAGTGCAAACAATAGCATATATTATATATATAAATGACTTAGATAACATTGTGTATACTCTTTATTTGCAATATTATTTGAAAATAATTTAAATCTTAAAAAATACATACATTATATATATGTATATATATATATATATATATATATATATATATATATATATTTCTGAGTTTATATAAAAGATATATTTTTAGGTATATATCGCTTATAATATCATCCAAAAATGTTTTAAATTATAAGCTCAATAAAGTTATGTTTCCGGCTTCAGAGCATATATACTGTTTGGTTGCATTCCAATAACCAAAGTCAAGTTTGTGTCTGATGTTTTCGGGGGTGAATTTTCTCTGATTGTCATCTTTAATGTGAGTTTTATTGTGTTTTTGAATTGCCGTTTTTCTCATCTTTTTTTTTTGTCTTTCTTCCTTCTGTTTTGGAATAGTGTGCTGTTTATATTTTATTAAAATAATAGTTCTCTGATAAGCAGCCTGTAAAACTACAGACTATATGTTTCTTTACGGGTTGTGAAACGCGCGTAAGATGGAATGAAAAACAATATTGGCATTTGCTGTAATAAAAAAAAAAAATAAATAAAAATTATGATTGTTGACTGATTTTTCTTTTGTCATTGGAATGCAACCGAACAGTATATATATATATATATATATATATATATATATATATATATATATATATATATATATATATATATATATATATAAATGAAGCTATAAAGATAAATAAATATCGTGATAAAAAAATGCCTGATATACTAGATAGAGCAATAAAACAAAAAATGAATGATGAAAATAAAAATGGAATAAATTACAATATTTATTCATTCATTAGCTATTCAAACAAGGAATATAAAAAAAACAAAAAATATTTTCCATAATCCAATGATTTTCAAAGAAAAGCTCTTTTCATCAGAGGATAAAAGACAGTAAACAATGTATTACTGGTTAGCATTCATTGAAATCATGGTATAAAATCATTGTGTTCATGTAAACATCCAACGGATCATGCAGAGAAAAATAGAGGTTAAGTGAGAATGAAATTAGAATCCATAGAGTCCAGACGACAGGATCCGAAATCCGAAGTATGAAAGGATCAGGATAAAGTCCAGAAAAAAAGTCAGTTGATAATTAGATGAGTGATTGAAATATTCAATATATACTTATCTCACTAGAGGATGAAATACCGATCTGTTGATGATAGATGTTTGTAGTTAACTCGAAAAGAGTTTTCTAATTGATTCAAATTTAAATATATATATATATACATATATATATATATGCATATATATATATACATGTATATATATACATGTATATATATATACATGTATATATATACATGTATATATATATGTATATATATACATGTATATATATACATATATATATATATGTATATATACATATATATATATATATATATATATATATATATATATATATATAGTGTGGATTTCTTACGGAGGTGAGGAGACATTGTTTACTTGGCTTGCGGGAGAGTGATTATTTTCGAAGATAATCTCATTCATTTGAATACTTTTTATCGGATCCGGAAGAAAAAATGGCCGATTACATCAGGTCGTTTTAATTTTATTCGAATTGGATTTACCGGAGCTTTTATTTGGCCAGGAAGTTATGGTTGACACGGTTCTGATCACCTCATATGAACTTTGCATTTTGAGCATTATAATTATTCAAAACCAAGTGAGTTTTCTGAACATTTCATTGTTTTTGGTTTCTTTAGCGTTTTATTAATTTGCATACACTATGGATACATTTTTTCACTGTCATTTACTGCATCGATTGCAAACGGTTTTGCCGCTTGGATAACTTTTTCGTCTTTGGAATACCATTCACCACTTGGATCACTTTTCAATCAACATCTTGGGTGTCTTTCCTGAATACGTTTTAAATTGTATGACTTGGATGAATTGTATAGCGTTAACAAAAAGTATGTTTTGGGCTGATATATTTGATGTTTTATATACTTTCATGTATTTTTATATATATTTTTATATATTTTCAAAGTTTAATTTTATTATCTGCAGTAATGTAATGGCGGTAATGGTCGTCTGAGGAGAAGAATGTTGTTTGAAAAATCATGAGTTAAGGACTATAAGGTACTTTACTTGAACATTGAATTCTAATAAAATTTGATTCGCACCTTATTTTATTACTTCATCTTATATATATATATATATATATATATATATATATATATATATATATATATAACAAATATTTGTTATTGTTTATTATCTATGTATGCATACGTTTCGCCCTTAATAAGCGGGACTCATCAGCATAGAAATATCACTATTCACTACCGGTCATGCGATTCAAAACCCCGGATTACGAGTATTTTGCAACTCAAATCCGATGCCTTAACCACACGGCCAATTTCAAATAGCGAATAAACTGTGATAATTTTAACACTTTATCGGCGGCTTGACGTCTGAGAGCGTTCTACTTTTTTAATGAAAGAAACGATGCATTTAAAGCAAGTGACGTCATGTTGTGTTAATACTACACTTACAGTGCTCTACTTTTTCGAGGAGCGACAAATAATAATACATATATATATAAATATACAC
>OY744547.1:50729881-50814881 GCA_963556195.1 Sepiola atlantica
CCCATCGAAGGGGACAAGAACAAAACCTGATTCTTCAAAATAATCTTCCATACCATTAAACAGTTCGGTCTACCCTCCATACATGAAAAAGATGCGAAAAAGAAACCTTTGCTGACACAACACAAATATTTTATTTGAATAATGACAAAAGTTTGCATTATATAAAAACATTTTATTGCCAATCAAAAAGAAGAAGGGTCCATGTAAAAAGATGCTTCTCCTTTCGGTATATATATATATATATATATATATATATATATATATATATATATATATATATATATATAGAAGGGGTTTATGAGCCAGAAAAAGACATTAGGGATTTCTAAGTAAGAATCATCTAACCACATCAAACACTAATTATGTATATATATATAATTTGTGTTATAATATTATTATGTATATATATATATATATATATATATATATATATATATATATATATATTTAGAAAAAAACTCTTAGTCATTTATATAGGGAGATGAAACAAACAAACAATGTATATGTATTCAACATTGATAAGCCAAAATAAAAACAGTCAACAAGAAACAACATCCACAGAAACCGCCTCCACTGCTAACCAAACAGAAGCATTCCATTCTTCCTTATTCTTAGTGTCAGCGGGAGTATCCTAACACTAGTATATGTTCTCAAAGTTGTTTGAATTCTTAGGATACTAACAAACACCTTCGTTAAAATTTAGATGCCTCCGAATTTTAAAATATTTTAACAATAGACATCAATTAATAAATATTCCCCAAATTTCAGCTTCGTTGGCCTATTTTAAAGGGATTCTAGGGGGCACAACTTTCTATCTGAAAATTTAGATATTTCAGATTTGCATTAAATTTTATTCATAATGATTAGATACCAATTTAGCAAGATTCCATGAATTTCGATTTCTTCTTACAACCCCTTACGCTTAAGCCTTAAACTTGAGACATTTTCAAGGATAAAAATCACGTAATGGATGTTGATAAAAATTGGAATAAGGATTTTAGGCATAAGGTTTAGTATCATTATATATATATATTACTAGAGGTAAATTACTAGGCCACGGGCATCGTGGTCGTGGTTTCGAGCTCCTATCAAAGTTGAGCCGTGCTAATGATTAGTAAAATTATGAAACGTGTGTGTATAAATAAAAATAATATATATATATATATATATATTGTGAGTCTAAAATGCAAGATCTCATCATATCAGATCATTAACTTTATCTCTCTCGTAATAATATTTGCGTATCTTTATTGCTATTATTATTATTTACTCCCTTGGAGTTTTCACACAAGTCATCATCAGTGCTTACTCAGTGCAGTTCCCCAGATTTCCAGCACTCTCCGTCTCTTTCGATAGCGATTGCAAGTCATTTTGCATTATCGCAACAGCCGTCTACCATTGTTTTCTCACTGTCAAGGGTCGTTAGCCTTCGATGGAATCTGAGTTGCAATAAGCATCCCAAAGTTCAAGTACTCTCTGCACCCTTTCAGTGGAGGTTTGATTAGTGCTCTCTCTCCTCAGTCTTTCCATGCTCCTTGACCCTTCACGAACATTTTGTGTGGCACACGTTTTTATTAATTATTATTAATAATTATTATTATTATTTATATATATATATATGTCTTTGAACAATGGCGAGTAAAATAGCCCCCAAAAAACAAAGACAAAATGAAATAAAACCATTAAAACATCGATGGGATATTTATTTTATTTGATATCAATACTTGTGAGAACACCTGAAAAGCTACTAAAAAGACGGCAGTTTCTTGTCTGTGCTATACAATGTGAAAAATGTCTCAAAGAAGGTTTGTTGCCTAAATATATTCTGGTCCATCTATCTATAAATCTGAGTCTATTTGTACTCACCTATCTTCTCTATAAAGCCTGCTATCTTTTCCCCCATTGGTCTATCCGTATCTTTCTCAGTCTGTTCCAATCTCTACACCTTTATCTTGATACTCCGCTCTTTCTTCCTGATCAGCTGCCGGTATCAAATAACCTCGGCGTGTGAGTGTGTCATATCGTTTGCCATCTCATCTATTCCTGGGTGCCATAGATCTAAGACAATTTCAGAAAGAGCCCTTAACTGTCAGCCAAAATGCAGCTGTTGTAGCTCAAACGATCTGCCATTTACCATTCCCGATTTTCTTGGATACCTCTAAGCTGTTCTTGGCACTTTCACTATGGTTTTGTGGCCAGAAACTTGTTCAATTATTAAAATTATAGGACGCACAAGAAAGGTAACTGAAGTGATAAAAGGAATAAAATAAGAATCTCAATTATAAAAACAGGTTTAACTACAGAGATGGAGTTTTCATATAACATTTAGCAGTTATGTATTTTGTTATAGGGTGACCGCTCTAAAATGCCATCTATGGAAGTGCTAATAAAATTCACAACCCCCGTCTTTCTTCAGGCGCATCTTGTCGAACTCGGGAATCTGTACGGGATTTTGAACAGAACTCTTTATTTAATCCATGGGGGTAGTTTGCTCTCATCCCATCAGCCATGATCGGCTAAAAGTCTTAAGTAATTTGTAATTGTATTCCTGGTATTGAAGCGGCAACTTCCAGACGACTGTCGTTTAGAACTGATTATACTTAGCACTTTTATCCGTTACTCCACGGGTCCTTCAATCATTATACTGTATTACTCAGACAGCTGTTTCGTCCGTATTAAATCACACTTGTTTCCTTGTTCATGAGGAAAAAAAACAAGTATATGTTCAATCGGCCTCATCAAGGGTTGTTATTAAATTCGAAAAATCGGACTTTTCTAGTAAAAAAGACGAATATTCTTTAAAATATTCTTTTTAATATTATTATTTTGTATCTTATTAAAAAAATATTATTCTGTTTTAATTAATCTTTTTAAAGAAACGCTTATTTCGAGATCAACGTTCAATACTGAAAAAATATCATTATATATATATATATATATATATATATATATATTGGGGAAGGGTCACACATCCTTAGGAAAACTTTTTTGCATTGTATTATAGAATTTTGAAATAAACAAGAAACGTTATTTTTTATATATATTTATTAAACGAATAAAATCATTGTTTCATAAATATATATATTTATATTCATGAAAAAAATTAATTTATTCATTTAACAAATATATATTAAAAAAATAACGCTTCTTGTTTTTGTTCAAAACTGTATGATACACACACACATACATATATATATATATATTTATCGCAATTAAGCCACATAGAGGCTCCCGCGTTTCATCCCCGGGGGGAATCTTCAGGCTAAAATGTATGGAGTTATTTTTGCCGGGTGTTTTTATATACACGGCTAGCAAGTTAACCAATCAGATTTTTTGTTGTTTTCTCAGCCAATCGTTGGGCTTACCGCGAACAAAGGTCTTGTTAGTGTTACTTCCTATATTCTGTTCTATTATTCTGTTTTCTATAGATTGGCCTATATCCTGTTTCCTTTGTTGTGTCAATATAATGGGTGAATTTATTTTAACATGTGGTTCCTTGTATTTCTATTTTAGGTTTTAATTTTTAAATTGTAAAGTGTTTGTTTTTTTTACTCATTTATTTATTTATTTATCGTTGTGTGGCTTTATTGCCATAAATATATTTTCATAGCTTACTACCTAGCTTTACTTACGTATCGAGCACTGTTGAAGTAAATACTGAAAATTGATACATTAAAAATTATATCTCTTTATAAAATTTTATGTGGATACATGAAATACTAATTTATATATATATATATATATATATATATATATATATATATATATATATATATATTTTAATATAATATTTTATATTTGTTTTCATGTTGCAGAAAGGATTTGATTTTTGAAGTCAAAAACTCATCATTTTTTAAAGCTCATTAATTTTATGGTATTCCGTTGAAGGTGTTGTTATCATGTTACAAATATAAAGTAATAGGAACCATATAAACAAAAGTGTACAACAAAGTAACCATATAAAAAGCGACTATATGAAAATCATATAAAACAGAACATATAAACAAAAAAACATAAATTAATAAATTAATAGCCTGGCAAGTACAGAAATATTGGCTAGTCATTTTTGATTTTTTACTTTAAAAAAGTAACCGTATAAAAATGTATACATAAAAAGCAACCGTATAAAAAAGTAAGACAGAAAACACGTACAAAAGTAACCATGTAAAAAGTAATCATAAAAATTTAATCATAAAAAACTCCAGAAGTTCGAAATTTCGTAAAGGTTCTTGAGATTGATATAAAGATTCACAAGTTCTAAAAGATGCACCTGTAAAAAATTGGAGGTTACATCTCCTTATAAAATTTCTTATATATATATATATATATATATATATATATATAGTGTGTGTGTGTGTGTGCATAAGAGAGCTGAATGTACTTATTAACACGGCAGGAATAAATTTAAAGGAAATAAACTAAACACACATTAGGGTTGTCCGCATTATAAATTATTTCGACGTAGGTGGATCTCATCAGATGCGTAAACAGCAACATTTCGGAACTGAATGATGAGAAAAAACGTTACACGCCGTCTTAAAATAGAATATATATATATATATATATATATATATATATATATATATATATATATATATATATATATATATATATATATATATAAAATATGAAACTAAAAGTATACTTTTAGAGAATTGCACCTATAGTGAAATGGTTTAAGCTCAATATATATATATGTGTGTGTGTGTGTGTTTCTGAGATTAGATATAGTCGAAATTTACATATTCCAGACTTTTGTTCTCACACATTTACTAGAATTTTCTCATTCTGCATTCCATATTCAGAATGTTATTAAAAAATGGTTTGATCTTTGAGGAAATCTGTGATTCACACAAGAGTGCATGTGTGTAGCCATTGAACATACTTCTGTATCGTTGTTGTAAAGTTCTAATATGTATTGAGCACTATTGATATAGAATAATTGTGCTTGTCCGTTCCCTTGTTAGCACAGCTGGAATGTTGCCAATACACATACGCTAGATCAAAGGGATGTAATTCATCCAAACTCGATCCAGTAGTAGTACTAATAAAGAAGGGGTGAATCTCACACATGGACCAAAGGTGACACACACAGACCTGACATCACTTATATGTATGTGTATGTATGTGTATGTATGAGAATGTATGTATTTGAATGTATGTATGTGTGTATTTTTCCTTACAGGAACACAACATCTAAGAGAATTAAGTTGAAATACGAGAGGGACTCGCTTTTTGATCAGCGAAATTCGATAGTCTTCTTGAGAAAACAAGCTCATCTCGATTTTTTTAGATTGTTCAAATAAATAATTTGAGTGCTGGGATTCAAACTAGATTTCTTACTCGTCCTATTTTTCGAGAAACAAAAGAAATCCATCGTTGTTTCTCAAAAGACAAATGTCTGCAAAACTGAACAAAAGCTACCGATATTAACTACTTCTTCCTACTTATTTCTCCTCTTCTTCCTTGTAGTTGTCTTATTATTATCATTATTATTATTGTTTTTGTTAGTATATCACTACACCCCCCACTCCAAAAAAAAGAAGGAGGTAATCTCTGGGGGGGATAATATCATGATCACAAAACAGATACTACACTACAACCCTCTAGAGAAAGAGGAGACGATGCCTGGAAGGATTATATTATGACGAAAGAACATATACTACACTTCTCCCAAAAGAGGAGATAATGTCTGGGACGATGGTCTCATGACAACAGAACAAATACTAAACTACACTACTCTTCGAAAAGGAGGTAATACCTGGGAGGATGGTATCATGTCAACAGAACACATACGACAATACCCCCCGACCCCCCCCCCCGAATTGAGCATTAAAAGATTGTATGATATTACAATTAATAAAAGTAATGGTATAGTTTCGGCTTCATACCTACAGATATCAATTCTCAGTTAGTAATAGATCTTATTCACTGGAGGTAGGCGTAGTCTGTTAGGCAGTCGTAAGTACGTCTTTTAGGTGTTACTAGCTGTATTTGCCCGCTTGCTATCGCTTCACAATTTAATTCCTATTCACTACTTGAAATTATCGAAACAAAACTAATCGATAAGAAAAAGAAAACAAAACTAAACGATAAGAAGACAAAAGTAATTGATAAAAGAAAATAAGACAAAACTAATCGACAAGAAAAAGAAGACAAAACTAAACGATAAGAAGACAAAAGTAATTGATAAAAGAAAATAAGACAAAACTAATCGACAAGAAAAAGAAGACAAAACTAAACGATAAGAAAAAGAAAACAAAACTAAACGATAAGAAGACAAAAGTAATTGATAAAAGAAAATAAGAAAAAACTAATCGATAAGAAAAAGAAGACAAAACTAAACTATAAGACAAAACTAATTGATAAGAGAAAATAAGACAAAACTAATCGATACGAAAAAGAAGACAAAACTAATTGATAAGAAAAAGAAGACAAAACTAAACGATAAGAAGACAAAATTAATTGATAAAAGAAAATAAGAAAAAACTAATCGATAAGAAAAAGACAAAACTAAACTATAAGACAAAACTAATTGATAAGAGAAAATAAGACAAAACTAATCGATAAGAAAAAGAGGACAAAGCTAATCGATAAGAAAAACTTTACATGTATCCGTCCGTTTTTCAATTTGTCTTTTTTATCGATTAGTCTTGTCTTCATTTTTCTTGAAATCAGCAAACTTCGAACATATTTTTTAATCATTTCAGAGCTGGATTTAAAAATTCTTCCAAATTTTAACTTCAACGAAGGAAGGGCATATTTTTTGCATCTATATTAAAAGTTTAAAAAATTCTTTCGTTTCTTTTTATTATTATCAATTACTATTAAGATTAAGCTTCTCTCTCTGCTCATAAAAATCAAATTTACATACAAGATTATTCATACTGCAAAGTGCACCAGACACACGTACGTTCACTTTTATTACGTAGCTTTATTATTTTGAGGAGAAATATATAGGAGATATATATAGTGATATCAGATAAAATATTTATTGGAGGGATATCAGAAATAGAACATTCAATATTTACACGAGTGATATCATTGATTGGACATATGGAGTTATAAGTCTGAAAAGTGCGGGCCGAGAATCAATGAAACATGATGAGTGCCAGTTTTTACATGGCATGCGTCAGACTACTCGGTCTGACGAATGCAAGGTATTGGCAGTCCACAATGCTACAAGATGATACAGAAACCATTTCGCTTGATTCTATATCTATACACTACAAAATTATATATATATATATATATATATATATATATATATATATATATATATAAAATCAGATACATATATATAAAATCACATAATCAGCGGTGCAATAATTTATTTCGACCCTCCCGGAGGGTCGAAATAAATTATCGCACCGCTGATTATGTGATTCCATGTTAGTTTATTTTATTTTATTCTTGCTCTGTTTATTACATTGAGCTCTCATACTCGGATTTCCTTCTGGAATTTATTTCACTCTAACACACACACACACACACACACACACACATATATATATATATATATATATATACATAGAAATATATAAACATATACACATACCTAATTTTATATATGTACTAGAAGAAGTAATTCCCCGAACAGAACAGTTTTGCACCACTTTTATGTCCCTTTACGAAGATTAAAATCAAGATATCATAACACTAAACCTTATGTCAAGAATCCTTATTCCAAATTTAATCATCCCAAAAAAAGTCTAACATTTAAGGCTTTTAAACTAAAGGGGACTTAGAAGGAAATAAAAATTTAGTGAATATTGCTTAATTAGTGTCTAATAACTGTGGATCAAATTTAATGCAAATCTGAAATATTTGAATTTTCAAATGGAAGGTTGTGCCCAAATTATGCCCCCTAAAAAGAAACTGAAATTTGGAGAATTTTTAATTATTGATACCTATTGTTAAAATTTCTCCTTGGTATTAGTTTTAAATTTTAATGCTTTTTCTTTCTTTGAGGAGTATGGTACGGTTTCGGTAGAACCCACCTAAATGGTAAAGTTTACAAAAAAAAAAAAATAATAATGTGTCCATGTTACTCACCCTGTTGCCTAGAATAGATATTCAATAATTCATAATGATAAGTTCAATAGTTTAGGATGTTTCCAATCACATACATATTATCGACGTTCATGTGCGTACCAACTCTTTTAAAAATGTATTACTCAAAATTTTATGTAGAGCAAATTTAATTGCTCTACATAAAATTTTGAGTCTAACTTATTTAAAAAGATATTTGGGAGAGATTGCGAGTTTGGATAGAGTCACCCCCTAAATAGTAAAGTTTGCAAAAAAAAATAAATAATAATATGCCTATGTTACTCACCGTGTTACCGAGAATATATATTCCAAAATTTATAATGATCGGTTGATTAGTTTAGGTTTGGTTTGGTAGTTTTGTTTTACGGCATATCAACCCTTTTTGGGTTATTTAATGCCGAATCTGGTCATTATAGTAAAAGTTTTTATGCTTCAAGCTCTTTATATCTTCAAATGTTTAATCATCGTTTTTGGTTTGGTAGTTTTGTTTTACGGCATATCAACCCTTTTCGGGTTATTTAATGCCGAATCTGGTCATTATAGTAAAAGATTTATGCTTCAAGTTCTAAAAATAAAAATAAAAAAGGGGAGGGAGAAAGGGAGAGGGGCTGTTGTTTTTGTTTTTGTTTTTGGTTTTGTAGAACATAATTAAGTTTTACAAAAAAAAAAAAGAAGAAAAACAAAAAACGTCAATGTAGGTGAATTTCGTCTCAGGGAGCCACAGGGCAGCCTGATCTGGTATCACCAGGATTAGTTTAGGAGATTATCCTGTACATATAAATATATACACATACCTGTATGTATATATATATAACATAAGTAAAGTCAAATGCTTAGACTTAGATAGTATCCTAACTGGATAAAGAAAATACCACCTCAAAATTATATAGATGAAAGGTAGAGTAAATCAGGTCCGTCAGACACCAATGAATAACGCAGGTGTTAAAATCAGCTCAATGATTAGGAATTGGAGTCAACCAGAGCTATTATATACAAAATTATGACATATTCATCATTAAATATACAAGTTTCAAAAATTCGACATCAGCAAAGTTTTAGTGTACGCACGTTTCTGATACAAATATTATTAAGCCTCTTCATCAGCATAAATAACAATAAAAATCATACACATTTCACCTTAGTTCAGTCAGAGAGCAGAATCTCTATTGGACCACAGATGCTTCAAAGATAAAACCCACAACAAATTAATAACTAAATTAATATTTTTCATTATTTTTTTGTATGGCAAGCTGAAAAAAGGGATGCCAATTTTTATATTTTTTTCTAGACCTAGTGAGATTTGAAACCTAGTGTCCTAAGCCAATTTTGTTATATATATATATAGTCTTGGAAGTTTCTCAACCATTAAAACTATATAAAATTTTTTTTTTTAATTAAAAAACCTTAAGTTCCAAGTCGTTCAGTGGAAAATCACTCATGTAAGTCAATTTAACTTTTACAGTTATTATATTAGTTTGCTTCTAACATTATTTAAGGGATCATGAAAAACTGTTTCAGGAATTTATAAACAAGACAGTATTTAATTTCATGGCTTCCCAGCAGAGTTGATCAGACCCCACTTCCCTTAAAAGACAAAAACATAAACGTTCCGTATACTAAACCTAAGTTTTGTTCCGTATAAATGTTTTGCTAACTTATATTAGTTATTAAAAAAATAAATAAATAAATAAATAAATTAAAAAAAGAAGTCCTCCTTACCTGTGTTGTTCGTCTGTTTAATAAAATGTATCCGTTACTTACAAAAATGTTGCTGCATTTTAAAGTGTGTAGATGAATCCATTACACTACTTTTTAGGTGATTAATGTATTTTCAGTTTTGGTTTTATATTAAATATATATATATATATGTATATATATATATATATATATATATATATGTATATATATATATATATATATGTATATATATATATATATATATATATATAGATAGATAGATAGATAGATAGATAGTGATTGTATTGATGTTTCCTAGATGTTAATCCAATGAAACTCCGGTGTTTATACAATAGTACTCAATAACAAGTAGAGCTGTATTATAGTATAAATTATTTTATTTGTACAAACATTATTGGCTACATATGTGCATACATGTTTCAGCTGTAATTTCTTTCAAATAGAGCTTCCTCAGGCCAAATAAAAACTGGAAATTCTACTGTAGAGAGAAGACAGCTTAGCAATTTCTTTTGGTCTTTGGATGGTGATAAGAAGAGGGGTAAATACTAAATTGGCCAAGCATCCATCTGCATTTAGCCCAACATTTATTAGTATATAAACATACACTCAGATTATTCTCTTTTTTCTCTTTCATTCCAGCAGTTGATAAGCCAGAAGTCACTCACATAAGGTTTGTATAAATAAAAGAATTTATTACGCTATATATATATATATATATATATATATATATATATATATATATATATATATATATATATATATATATATATATATAATCCAAGTAAAACATCCACAGGGTAGTAATCAAAAGAATTTCAACCGGGTTTATAAAAAGTGTGCAATATCATGTAGAGCTCTTATATACGATTATTTTTATTTACACAGACATGTACAAAATATGCGACAGTGGGATGTCGATGTTATCGATCAACAGCTATTATAAACTGAGATCTCATCAGGCAGAGTTAGAATCCGGTCTTAACCTTAGATCATATTTGGAAAGCATGCAATGGAGAACAAAAAAGAAATTTAAAATTTAAATTTGGAAAGTCACCTGGTTTGGACCGTTAAGAATCAAAATCAAAAAATAATAATGTCAAAAAAAAAAAATATTAATATAAAATATAAAATATAAAATATAATATATAAAATAAAATAAAATAAAGTGAAAAGAGAGAGAAATAATAAAAAAGTAGATAGATGAATGAAAATATATATATATATATATATATATATATATATATATATATATATATATATAATCTGCTAGAGGCATTGTTGATTGAAATACGAATTATATATTTTTTAGAAAGCCATGGTTGGTCTACCTGTAGGTTCGCTCTTCTCCTAGCTCTCTTTGCAGCGTTTTCATCGTGGAGGGTCTTATCACTGATGATCATTCCCTGGCGTATCTGTTTCCTCCAGGCAGGTCTGTCAGCTGCAGAGGCTTCCCATGTATTAATGTCAATTGAGCAAGCCTTCATATCTTGCTTGCAGACATCTTTGAAGCAGAGATGGCGACGACCCGTTTTTCTTGAGCCTAAGGCAAGCTCGTTGTAGAGAAGGTCTTTAGGGATGCGCCCATCATCCATCCTGCACACATGGCCCAGCCAGCGAAAACGTCGCTCACGCAGTAGGGAGTAGATGGATGGAATGCCTGCTCTTTGCAGAACATTATTGTTGCCCACTCTGTCCTGCCATGTGATACCAAGTATTCTACGTAGACACCTCATATGGAAGACCTGGAGTTTCTTATCCTGTGTTGAGTATGTGGTCCAGGACTCACTCCCATACAGTAAGATACTGAGAACACACGCTCTGTAGACGGTCATCTTGGTAGAAGTGGTAAGGTTGCTGTCTTCCCAGACTCTTTTAGTTAGTTTAGAGACAGTTGTGGATGCCTTACCAATCCTTTTCTTTAGCTCTACGTCCAATGAGAGGATGTTTGAAGCAGTGGAGCCTAGCTACTGGAACTGGTGAATGACCTCCAGTGGTGTACCCTGAATTGAAATGCTGGATGGGCAGGCGGTTGCTTGTCCCATAACTTGGGTTTTCTTCTGGTTGATGGAGAGGCCGAACAGGCTGCAAGCATCAGCAAACCTGTCCATAAGTCTTTGGAGACCATCTTCCTGATGCGATGCGATGCGATGCTATGACTGCATCATTGGCAAATATATATATATATATATATATATATATATATATATATATATATTCTTTTTGCCGTTTCTTCAAGAATTTTCAAGTCTTCACTTTTTTTAAAGACGTTTGTTGATCCAAACTAAACCGGTCAATCTCTCGTTGTATTTTTATTTATTCGTGAGTTTAATTTATTCTGTCTTTCATACATTCTGTCTCCACAACATTTCATTTCATAATATATTGTGTATTTTATCCTCATTATATATATATATATATATATATATATATATATATATATATATAGAGAGAGAGAGAGAGAGAGAGAGAGAGAGAGAGAGAGAGAGAGAGGAGGGGTGGGGAGGGGAAGGGGAAGGGAGATAAATTTGCCTATGATAAATGGTCTTCGTAAGTGTTTTCTCTCTACACAAAACGATAAAACGGTCATTAATTTTTATTCAACCACAATCAATAGCTGCAAACACAGACATCTACATTGCAACAGATTTCTCCTTTTGATGGATTTTGTCCAGGTCACTCGGATTTCACTCAATTATTGAAATCTATTTTTACAAAGTAACAAGTCTGTTTGTTTTTTGTTTTTTGTTTGTTTTTCTCTCAGAAAGAAAAGAAGAAAAAAGAAAAAAAAATTGCCTGATGAATGAGACAACTAAACGAATTTCTCATTTTCGTTGCGTTCAAACAAAAACACACAAATCTGTCAGCTTTCGAATAAAAACAGATTTCCTGCTCTTATTACAAAGTAAAATCGCTTTAAAAAATTTATTTGAATTTTTAAACTCCGCATAAATTTAAGTTGATAAAACAACGAAATGCGACACTTTCAAATTATAATGGACACTTAAATAAAAATTTTGTAATGTTATCCGAAGCTATTTAGTAATAAGTCGAATCATCATCATCATCATCATCATCATTGGTTTAACGTTCGTCTTACATGCTGGCATACGTTGGACTGTTTAAAAAAATTAACTTCCCAACTAACCTATCTCTGGAAGGGTTTTTATATATCCCTCTTTCTTTCAAATCCATCCTCATCACTTCCTTCCATGTTTTCCTTGGCCTTCACCTGCTATCTTGTTTGTTATACATCTGCTAACCTAAGAACTCTCATCCATTCTCTTATCCTCCTCCTCCTCATCATCATCATCATCACATTCTGTTCAATTTTCGTTTTACATGCTGGCATGCGTTGGACGGCTTTAAGAAATTGACCCCCAAACTAACCTATCTCTGGGCAGGTCTTTATTTCTCCCTCTTTCTCTCAAGTCCATTTTTATCACATCTTCCCATGTTTTCCTTTACTTTCCCTTGTGAACTAAACCTGTTACCTTGACTTTTCTATGTCTACTAACTTAAAAACTCTCATCCATTCTTTCAACGTGGCCATACCATCGAAGTCTCCTGTTCTGCACACATCTCCTTGTACTGTCCATATTTAATCTTCCCCCGAGACCACCAGAACTAAGCCTGTTTTTAAGACATATTTTCCTGTTAGAAATAATGTAAAAGAGATTAATTCTTATACAGGGTGGGCCAAAATAAGGGTCCTATCTTTAAATTTGAATAACTTGAATTTGAATAACTTCCACAAAATAAAAGTTAAACTCACCAAACTTTATGTGTGTGTAGACTGACCCTTCCGAGATTTTTTGAAATAAACAAAACAAATTTTAGCCGAAAAACACTTCTTAAAACTTACAAAAACTAAAGTATTGTTTTTTACACTGTTTTGAGTTTTTTAAGCAAAAATAATGTTTTCTAAATGAGGGTACGTTCCTTAGGGCTAATACGGCTCATGCTTGCTTCGGAAGGGGTCCTTTACTTATTCTAAAAAAAATTTTTTTAAAAAGCAATAAATAAAAAAGTTATGAATTTTTAAAAATAGGACCCTTATTTTTGCCCACCCTGCACATAGCCTAGTATTTTGAGGTATTTAATGAGTTAATAGACAAAATGTTTAAGCATCAGTTGTACCCCAGGGATCTATCCTTGGACCTTTACTGTTCCTGATCTTCATAAACGATCTCCCTGATGACGTAGAGTCTGAGATTGGTTTATTTGCTGACGACACCACACTTTACTCTCGCCATGTTGGTAAAACAGACGCGATCATATCCAAGGCAATGGCTGAATCTTTAGAAAATGACCTCCAGGCTGTAGTGGATTGGGATCATAAATGGTTGGTAACTTTTAATGCCGCAAAGACAAAGCTCCTTTCCTTCAATAACTACAAGGAACCTATTCAACCACCGATTGTCATGGCAAATAACACCCTACCTGAGAGTTCATCATTCAAACTCCTCGGTCTAACCTTCACAGGTAACATGAATTGGAACAAATACATTGAAGACATTGCCAAGGCTGCCGCAAAGAAGGTTGGCTCCCTCTACCGTGCTAGTAAACTCCTCACACCTGTATCTCTACAAAGCCACCATCCGCCCATGCATGGAGTATTGTTGTCACATCTGGGCTGGTGCATCATCTACTAGTCTCTCCCTCCTTGACAAGGTCCAAAAAAGAATCGCCAACCTAATTGGACCCTCACTGTCAACCAAGCTTCAGCCTCTGTCCCATCGCCGCAATGTAGCATCCTTGTGCTTGTTTTACAAATACTTCAATGGATTATGCTCCGATGAATATGCTACTCTGGTGCCCCCTCAACGTAAATTCCCTAGACTAACTCGACAATCAACTAAATCTCATTCATTCACTGTGGAGGTCCCCAGATGTCGGAGAGCCTTCTACTCAAATAGCTTCTTTCCTCATACTGCTGACCTCTGGAACTCTCTCTCTGCCCCCTGTTTCCCCGACAGAACAGACATGCAGAAATTTAAAACTAATGTAAACAGACATCTAGCTGCGCAGATCCCAAGTTAGGTTGACCCCCCCCCCCTTCCTTCTCCCCTTTTCTTTTCTCAGTAGCCCCTTACGTCTACAGTGGCGGCTTGCCTTGTTTGGGGTGAACTATGTTAAAAAAAACAAAACAAAAACAAGGTATATTATTGTTTTCAATACTTACTATAATGTATAATATAAAAACTTATTCTGTAAAAAATATATTCTTTGTGAACTTTTATGAATTTTGACTATTTTTAGTGTAAATTTTGACCATTTTACTACATATTTTGCCATTTTTATTTTCATCTTAGCACGTATTTAAAAAAATAGTTCCGCAGAAAGAAAAAAAAACAGATTAAAAAATAAAACCCAGATTGATATAAAAAAACAACAGATCTGGATTTTAAAAAAAAACAGGGGTGACAACCCTGCACAGAACTGTTAACGTTTTATGAGTCGGTAGGCTTCGGTTTCCGTCGTTGTGGTTTGGGAATCGAAATTTTGTAAGAAAACCCGAGGCATTTCCATCTTGAATTTTTTGTTCGAAATCTGAATTGTTCCAGTTCCGAAACGTTCATGAACCGAGGTTTGATTGTACAACCTTATATTTTATTTTATTAATATCTTGAAAACTGTAGAAATTAAAAATAAGAATAAAAAGTTAATGTAGTGTTATGGACTGGAGGCAAAAGGACATAGGGTCCCTCATTCAATCCTGGGCGTGGTCGGGTCTTTCTTCTAGTATATATATATATATATATATATATATATATATATATATATATATATATCTGTTCCGATGGATACTGCACGCCTGTCCTGTGCAGTTCTAGGAGGTCCACCCTCCCAGGCTTCGCCTCCCCTCTTTGGGGATGGGTAAGTTTATTGCTTACTGTCTGAGGCGCCCCTACCGTGGAATGCCGATGGGGCTGCCCAGGCAATTTTTAAATGGCCAGAGTGCTCACCTCTCGAGCGCTGGCTTTTAACCCCACTTGCTCGACCCGATCTTGGGTCACATCTTACTTGTGGGAGTAAGATAAAACTGGCCTTGTGCCTAACTCCACGAGGAGTAAATAAATATATATATATATATATATATATAATAATCCAGGTAAAACATCCACAGGGTAGTAATCCAAAGAATTTCAACCGGGTTTATAAAAAGTGCTCAATATCAAATAGATCTTTTATATATGCTTATTTTTATTTTTATTTACAGAGACATGTACAAAATCTGCGACACGACACTGGCATGTCGATGTTATCGATCAACAGCTATTATAAACTGAGATCTCATCAGGCAGAGTTAGAATCCGATCTTAACCTTAGATCATATTTGAAAAGAACTGAATATGATCTAAGGTTAAGATCGGATTCTAACTCTGTCTGATGAGATCTCAGTGTATAATAGCTGTTGATGGATAACATCAACATGCCAGTGTCGCAGATTTTGTACATGTCTGTGGAAATAAAAATAATCACATATATATATATATATATATATATATATATATATATATATATATATATATATATATATATATATATATTCTTTTTTAATTATTATTCACCTAACTTTGAACAGATAAAAAAAATTTGAACAATAATGCCATAGAAGACGTTTGGAGGCATAATGCATTTACATATATTGATCTTTACATATATTGAATGTTGACTGTTTTTACCTAGTTTTCTGGAATCCAATTTATCTTTTAAATTATAATATTTCAATGGATGATACCCTTTGACACCTCGCAATATATCTGGGGATTCATTATTACAAAGACTTTCTCCCTTTTACAACATAAACTTTTTGTTTTTCCAGAACTTATAAACGATTGCTAAATTTTTTTCTAACTTTTTCAAATTAATAATATAAACCAATTCTTGTTAATTAATTCTGTTTTTTCCTTCTGAAGAGAAGACATGTTTCTTTGAAACAACATGGTTTAAAGGACTTTTTATAAACTATTTCCTGTTGTACTATTTGTATGTAATAAACGTGTAAAGTATGTAACTTTATATCTGCTTTATTATCATTTTCTCTTCTATAATAATGCTCTATCCCGAATATTGAGCATACCTTTATTGCATCAGGAATTGGTATAAAATAATTATTTTATAATACCTGGAATATATATATATATATATATATATATATATATATATATATATATATATATATATATATATACAGGGTGGGCCAAAATAAGGGTCCTATCTTTAAATTTGAATAACTTGAATTTGAATAACTTCCACAAAATAAAAGTTAAACTCACCAAACTTTATGTGTGTGTAGACTGACCCTTCCGAGATTTTTTGAAATAAACAAAACAAATTTTAGCCGAAAAACACTTCTTAAAACTTACAAAAACTAAAGTATTGTTTGTTACACTGTTTTGAGTTTTTTAAGCAAAAATAATGTTTTCTAAATGAGGGTACGTTCCTTAGGGCTAATACGGCTCATGCTTGCTTCGGAAGGGGTCCTTTACTTATTCTTAAAAAAAAAAAAATCAATAAATAAAAAATGAATTTTTAAAAATAGGACCCTTATTTTTGCCCACCCTGTATATATATATATATATATATATATATATATATATATATATATATATATATATATGTGTGTGTGTGTGTAGTAGTAGTACACATATTGTATTAGTTTCTGTAGATGTAAATCCGTTCAAACTCCAGTGTTTATAAAAAGTGCTCAATAACAAGTAGAGCTGTTCTTAAGTATAAATTTTTATTTATACAAACATTATTGGTTAATATGTGCATACATGTTTCGGTTGTACTCTTCACAGACAGTCAACCTCTTCAGACCAAAGAAGACAGAGAAGTGAGATGAATTTGAAAAACTTTTCCTTGATTTATTTAAAGGGAAAGTTTTCCAAATTCATCTCACTTCTCTGTCTTCTTTGGTCTCAAGAGGTTGACTGTCTGTGAAGAGTACAACCGAAACATGTATGCATATATGTAACCAATAATGTTTGTATAAATAAAAATTTATACCATATATATATATATATATATATATATATAATTATTATTATTATTATTATTATTATTATTATTATAAGTAAAATTAAAGTTGTTAGTAGATATTTAAAAATCGACATTCAGTTAGCTATAAAGCAAGACTCTGAGTAAGGTCGTAGAGTCTTCTAGTCTGTCTTAATGTTTATGCTGTAATGGGTATAAATTTAACTTAAATTCTCCGTACCACGTGGTAATTTGAAATGGCTGTGAGGGTAGAGTAAAAGCGTGCAGATCCAAAGGTGGCTCTGTGAACCGGGTTTGCGCATCATGACCATCTAGAATTACCACTTCCTTACACTGAAGAGAGCAATAAGTTCAAAACGCCGTCGTCTGTAGGTAAATATAATTTAATATTTGTTTATAAATATTAATATATATATATATATATATATATATATATATCAATCCCATTCATCTCGCGTCCTTTGAAGAAGCAGGCCACTGCTGATAACGCTACTACGAAAATCATGTTTTTCATTCTCTGCTTGTTCACGTCAACAGCCATGCCGAAGTCTGGACACTTTCTGACAAATCAAAATTAATATTTTGTATGATTTTTCTACATTGCTTTTTTCATCCTGAGGAAGTCTTTCAATAAAGACGAAACGTTGATGAATACATAAATCACATAGTTTTTGGCTTTCCTTTTACACACACACACACATATATATATATATATATATATATATGAATGAAATGTTTATTATTTAACATTTTTGTTTCAAGTATTTTATGTAACAAAGTGGTAGTGAGACAGCGAACCCAGCTAGTATATATATATATATATATATATATATATATATATATAAGCAAAAAACTACCCACCATCCAGTGGTTATTAATCTAGAATTTAGTATTCTTTAAAATGTATAGTTACATATCTTTAATATAAATGTAATGTAATTTTTAAAACTTGGTAACTTGTGAGCGGTATCTCGAATGGTTTAGTTTTTGTTTTTGTTTTTTTTTGGGGGGGGGGCGTTCTTCATCATTGTGCCGCCCGACGTGAAAGTGTATTATCGCACATTGTTCCGGTTTTTTTTTGTGTTTTTTTTTAATGCATTTGGGACCGATTATTTGCTTGTTGGCTTGGTGGCAGAAATAATGCACGAGCTACTTTTCTAAGACATTTTCTAGGACTTTCTTTTTTATCGTTGTTCTTTCTTGTTTTTTAATTTTAACTTTTATTTTTGTTTTTTCCTCTTCTCTTCTTAAGTGACCTCAACTATTGCAGCGCCACATTGTGTATTGTCGGCAGTTGAAACCCTTATTCCTGACATTTAATTTCCCTGATGATCTGCCAAGCAAGTACCTGCTTGGTAGTGAAACACGTGTAGGAAAAAACATTTAATTTGAATAAATAATATTTGTAAGAAAAAATATCTTTAATGGTGATCATTGGTGTCTTGAAAGGAATGCTTTGGTAAGACTTCATAAAATCACATATATATATATATATATGGGAAGAGAAGGATGAAGGTAATCCGACGTGATAGGAAAATGAAAAAGGAAAACCAAAAAATGGATGTTTTTTATGTGTACATCCCAGTAGTGGCCATTATTTCATTTTATTTTTCCTCCCAATATGTCTACCCTACATGTATCTGTACTTGCATGACATTTTTTCTCTATATCATCATCCTTATGAAGTCTTATAAATAAAGACGAAACTTTGATGTACACATAAAAAACATCCATTTTTTGGTTTTTCTTTTTCATTTTCCCATATATATATATATATATATATATATATATATATATATATATAAAATTACAGCACTCTTTCTTATAGCACCCATCTTATAACTCCCTTTTCGGCCGGGAACTTTAGAAGAAATAATATAAGCCGTTTAATCTAAGCTAAAAATGCAAGTTCCTGTCTACGTGATTTGTTGAATACTGTTGAGACGGCTGACTATGTTGTCCACTTGAATTGACATAAATAGTGTTTATTTCTCTACTTGTCGCAATGTGGTTGGAATTGACCTCATCGGTTAGAGTGCTCGGATTTGAGTTAAAAGGTGATATGTGTTCTGGGGTTCAAATTGTGCGACCGGGTTGGACAGTTATCTCCACACTGAAGATTCTACAAGGATTAAACATATACGTATGTGGATAATAATTAAATATTTATTATTTAATAATTATTCATATCTATATATATATATATATATATATATATATATATATATATATATATAATTACAGATCTATATATGTAGATATTCAGATATTACGATCTTATGAAAAAAACACTAAATCAATTTTTCTGTTTTTTTCTTTTCTTCTGTTTCTAGCTCTCATTTATTTTCTCTGTTGTAAAACATCTTTATCTGAAGAAGTTATAAATTGTACAGAAACGTCATATGTGAAGTCTAATTTACACAAGATTTTTCAGTCCTGTTGTACATCCATCATATACGTACGTGCGAGAGAAAGAGCGTGAGTGGGGTGTGTCTATAATATACGGTAACTGTTTTATGACACTTAATATGTTTCCCCACAAAACTAAAAAAGAAAAGCCCTCCCAAACTACTCGTGACGAAAAGCGGTAGACACATGTAGTGTAAGATTACATATTAATCGGCATTGAACAACACCCAAGGAAAGATGGGAGGGGGGGGAGGGTGTAGAGGGTGCTGTAAATACGTTGTCAACTCTTGAACATTTGATAATAGAATAAATAGAGTTGAATGCAAAAAAAAAGATGAAATTCTGGACCCACTGAAATGTAACAAACCAGTGTGTTCTCGGAGAGAAAAAAAAAGAGAAAAGAAAAAAATATATACATACAACTTGTTTTATTTTAGAATAAGTAAAAGGAAAACGTTATGAATTATCGAGACCACCCAGCAACACGCAAAAGACTAATACAAAAACATGAATATATTAAATTGTAAATATCAAATGTCTTCTTTAGTAAACTTGCAGTATAGTTAACAGCTAAGAAATCGAAAACAAAAATTACACCTAATAACTTTCACTATACGCATTAAAATTTAATTTTCTATACTTTTAAAGCGTGGAAACTGATAGTAAGAATTTGGTATCGTTAAACTGACTTATCCAAGCAAAAAAATGTTGCAAAATGGCGTCAATTTTTGGAAAGTAGTCGATTGGCTTTCGATAATTTTAGGCTGAAAAGAGAGTAAAAAAAATGACTAACCCTACCACTAACCCTGAGTTGGGGGGGGGGGTACTTGCCACTCTGACTTCGAATTAATGGTAGGGTAAGTCATTTTCTTTTACTATTTTCTTAAGGTATGAAGTACTATCAGCAACATAGGGCCAAACGGCTTAGAATGTGTTCAGTGGAAAGCGGTGATTTGTGAAAATCAGTTCCCTGTGTATTTTACACATATCAAAATCTAGGTCAACACATAAGGAATTATGAAAAGCGATTTCCTTCATTGGAAATTTTGAAGTTTATTTTTAATACAAATTTATTTATTATAATTGGAATGTTTTCTTTTTTACAAATACTCAAAGAAAAGATTTTTAACAAAGCCACCCCTCCCCGTGTTAAGAATGGCTTTCTAAATAATAACAATATTATTTAGAAAGCCATTCTTAACATGAGAAGGGTACCTTTGTTAACTATTCTGTACTTTCACCTAACAATTTAATAAAAAAAAAGAAAATATGTTTTTGTCCAAAAATAAGAATAGTTAACAAAGCTCCTTGCGAGAACGTAATATAGTGGGGACTGATTTTTGCATTTCACCACTTTCTGCTGAACACATTCTTAGCCGGAAGTGGCAATTCTTGGACGTTATGCCATTATACCGACTATACTAATAAACACATATGTACACACATTCAACATGGCCATAATTTCTAAAGAAATTAAATCTGTGTTTGTAGAATCAACATATCTATAACTCCTATATTTATGAACCAATAGCATAAACCGAAATAGATAAGGCATGTCTCAAAATAAAAGCTGCCACATTTTTCGACAAACGGAAAAAGAGAAATTATAAAAATAACAAGTCATGTGACATGTCTACTATTACACCTACAGGCTAAAACTTCTTTTCACACGAAAACAAATTCGTTTCTATTAGTTATCTTTAAGTTAAAATAGTTATTATTTCCCTTACAGTTTAAGACTTTTCGGACATCATTTAAAATTAATCTCCTTTGTAATAATTTTCCTTGCTTGAATAATAATTTTCGGGAAGAAACTGGAGGGAATTATACTTTTTTAGTGTAAAGAACATACTACAAGGATAAAAAGGAAGAAATTGCTAGTTAGAATCAAATATCGATCTGTCAGAGGCATTGCTATTTAGGTCAAAAATAGAAAATCCGACAAGATAACTTTATGTTTTCGATTACAGATTAAATAGTGCAAGTAAAACTCAAAAGAAATGTACCCTTCCTAGAAGCCAGAAAATCTGTTGAGTCTTAGATGGGAGAGCAATCATATACCAGGATTGCTCAAAAGATAAACCAATCCAAATAAACAGAAACAGAACAACAACAACAAAAAAAACAAATATATTGAACTTAGTGAAAAATTGTTACAGTTGAGTCCAAAGGAATTGCCAAATTTCCAAGAACGCTTGAGAAGCACCTTTCATATTGTAACTAGAAGAATACCCGTCCCAAGATGGGTAAAATTGATTCCGCCAAAAGAACAGTTTGGCACCAGTTTTATGTCTCCTTACAAAGATTAAAATCAAGATGTAATGATATTAGACCTTATATCTAGAAATCTTACTCTAATGTTGATCAAAACACATTACATGATTTTGATTCTAGAAAATGTATAAATGAAAAACATCATGAGAGGATTGAAAATAATGGGTGGAATGGTCAGAATTTGATTATTCAAGAGGACAGCTCAAGCTTAAGCTTAATGGATTCTCAGAAGAATTTGAAATTCAGGGAATCTTTTTTAATTGGTGTTTAATGACTATGGATCAAATTTAACCACATCTGAAATGTATGAATTTTCAAATAAGAGGTTGTGCCCATATTATGTCCCCTAAAAAACCTTTAAAATACTCCAAACAACTGAAATTTGGGAAATATTTTTTTAATCGATGTATAATACCTATTGTTAAAATTTCACAAAAATCGGAGGTATCTGAATTTTTATTAAGAGTTCCCACTCCTTCTTTGCCCCTTTGCATAAAACTATATTAAGCTAAATATAGCTCACATTACCCACCATTACACCTAGCAGCTGTGTTTCAAAATTCATAATGGTCATTTAATTAGTTTAGGAGCGAATCTTGTACATACAAATATAGAAACGTATACACAAACCGAACTTTATATAAATAGAGATTTATAAGACACTCATAAATTGGTCACTGGGGTTGTTGCCCCTTGTTCCTTTAAGGGTCGCGTGGATTTGCCAAAAGATAAATTCAATCGCTTCTCCTTGAGGGGTCACATGAGCCAGTCTATATACACTCAAACGCCTAGGGCTCCTGTCACTTTTTCTATTTTAACTACTACGGTTGATGTCAGTTAACAGTTGACTGCTTCATGACACAAGCTCTAGATGACACAAGCTCTAGCCTTTCTGTTACAACTGAGAAGCCAGCAACTGCATGAGGCTCGAAGCGTGCACAATTGTTCACAGGACATTTCTTCACATAAGATAAGTTCTGCATTAATGTACACGGTTGTTATTCCTTTTCTCTGAAAGCTGTCACCCAATTCAACTTTTTGCACTTCTCTTCCATTAGATATATTTTTTTCTCTCATGCAAATTCTGAACTTTCTTTCTGCCATAAAAATCACTACAATTATGAAACTGAAGAAGAAACAAAAAGTAAATTAAAAAAAAACACTGATAACCCTTCTTCTTCTTCTTCTTCTTCTTCTTCTTCATCATCATCATCATCATCGGTTCAACATCTGTTTTATATGCTAGCATGTGTTGGACGGCTTTTAGAAATTGATTACCTGAACTTTCTTTCGGCCATAAAAATCACTACAATTATGAAACTGAAGAAGAAACAAAAAGTAAATTAAAAAAAACACTGATAACCCTTCTTCTTCATCATCATCATCATCATCATCATCATCATCATCATCATCATCATCATCGGTTCAACATCTGTTTTACATGCTAGCATGCGTTGGACGGCTTTTAGAAATTGATTACCTATCTCAACCATCCCTCTCTCTATCAAATCCATCCTTATCACTTCCTCCAACGTTTTCCTTCCTCTGCCATCTAACCCTAACCCGACTTCAACTCAAGAATTCTCATGCTTTCTTTCAATTTGACCAGAATAACAAAGTCTTCTGCTGTGCACATATCTTCCTATACCATTCAGATTTAATCTTCCTCTGAGGTCATCAGATCTAAGCCTGTCTTTAAGACTCATATTACACATCCATCATGTCATTCTCATAAAATAAAAAAACTGAAATTGATAATGAAACATCATCGTCGTCATCATCATCTTGTTCTTCCCTTTAACGTTTGTTTTACATGCTGGCATGTATTGGACGGCTTTTAGAAATTGACTTCCAAATTAACCTATTTCTGTCCAGGTCTTCATTTATCCCACTTTCTCTCAATTACATCCTGATCACTTCCTCCCATGTTTTCCTTGCCTTCCTCTGCCATCTGACCCTGCTCCTCAACTGTTCTACATCTACTAACACAAACACGCTCATCCATTATTTCATCATCATCATCATCATCATCATATTCGGTTTAACATCTGTTTTACATGATGACATATGTTGGACGACTTTTAGAAATTGACTTTCGAGCTAATCTATCTCTGGCCAAGTATATATTTATTCCTCTTCTTCTCAAGTCAATCCTTATTACTCCTCTAACTTTTTGCCTTCCCCTGCCAACTGAAAAAGTATGCTAAATAATAATTAATAAAACGATCAATACGTCATTTTTTTAAAGTTAAAATTAAAAATCAATAAATAAATATTGATACATAATTGATTAATTCACCTTTAAATGCTTTATTTGTTTGTATTAGTTTGAAATTTTTTTTTATCATTTAGCAGGAGTACTGATGCAACATCATACTAATACCTACTCACACTTGCCAAAAGGCTCGTTGCAGATGTGAAACAAGCTGCAGTTTGACACAGTATAGTTGAATATTTTATTAAATAGGCATTTTGTTAGAATGTATCATAGTTGAAACAAAAAACATTTAAGGGTTAATAAGGGGGCAAAAGGAATACCTGTTTAAAATTTAGATCAAAAGCTTACAGAATTTATCGGAGGAATGATGTTCCAATATATATATATATATATATATATATATATATATATATATATATATATATATATATTACTAATGAGTCACCGATTATAAAGTTCTGGGGGACACTCGAGGATAAAGAGATAGTCAGTTGGACGATGAAAACCACCATGAGAGGATTGGAAACAATGGGTGGAATCGTCAGATTTTGATTATTTAAGAGGACGGCTCAACAAGAATTTGTTATATTAGACTTGAAGACGACCATGTTATAGCAGCTGCATGGTACTTTTCTCCATAGTTCTAGGAAAGAAACTTTGTTCATAGAAGTTACATTTTGGTTTCGATACAGAGAAAGAGAAAAGAAAGTCCTTTGCTGTAATTGTAGCTAGATGGGTTATTACTGTGAATGTGTTACAGGAGGGAACCAGAGATCGGAGATGAGTCGAACACCTACCATGACAATAACGATAGAGTAGAGAGAGACTAGCAACGTCTCTTCTGTGAGAAAGGGGATGTAGGAAAGAGAAGAGATCATCTCCCACTAGATTGTGAAGTCAATGTTGTACCCTGTCAAGGCAAGAAAGAATGCTCTAAATGGCACCTCCCTAGATATGGCAGCAGTAATTCATTTTAGGACTTGTCTAACTCTTACACAGGTAGAGGGTTGCATCAGGAGTCAGATACTTTCCGGAGCAGTAGAATGATCCAACCTTTTTTACAGCAACCTTAGCAACAGATTGGGGCAAACGTTCCTTTCTTCCTCGGTGGGCCTAAAATCAAACAGAATTCCCATGAACAGTTTCTTTCCAAGATTGCTTCCCATCTGTGGAAAACACTGCTTCTCTGAAGACTACAACATGGTCCTCTTCAAAGCTAATGTAAATAAACACTTGTCAGACACCGTCCTCATAAGTCTTCAAATTTTATCATTCCATTCATCATTTTCAATCCTCTCATAATATTCATCATCATTCAACTGTCAGTCTATCTCATCAACCCTTTTAATTGGCGACATAAAAGATTTTAAAGTAAATCTAGTTGTTTACATGGAGAAATTATATACATTGAGCTTTCAGGGAAGATTCAATTTTCTATTGAAATAGACCTCATGACTATATCCTTGATTTCATGATATATATATATATATATATATATATATATATATATTGGTAAACAGCCGGCGAAATATTGGGAATTCTGGCATGTAGCATCGAAAAAGAATTAAAATAAATTTTGATATTTAGGTGATATCTCTTAGTTTCGTATTCCGAAGTTTCAATAATTTAATAACAATCGACTTATTTTTTACTGAAAATTCCAATTTATAGACTTTTAATTTTTATTTCAAGTAATTTAAGTGACAGAATTTGATCCATATTGCAAACTATGGTATTGAATACATTCTGTTTACAACACCAGGCAAACCCCCCCATAAAAAATATATGTTAACTAATATTTATGCGAATTCAAAGTGCCTTTGCAGATTCTATTTAAATAGATATTTATATTGAGAATGGTTTATGGAAAGTGCCAAGATAGCAAGCAGAATTTAATCCATATTGCAAACTATTGCTATGTGTCAAAAACAAGTCACGGGAGAATATTGTAGCGTTGAATATTGATGAGACAAAGGGGAAAGGAATTGCGAAAATAGAAGGGTGATATTTTATCGACAGATTCACGAACAAAAGTTGGCAGTTTAAGTTTGAATATTTCAGGAAATCTCAAGAGATTAGAACATTTTTGAAAGATTGGGTTAGAATTTACGAGGTTTGGTTTGATGACGAATAGCTTTAATCACTTTTTCCTGCAACCTGGAAATAAGGTCAATGCAGGGGTGTACAGAGGTCTGGTAATGCCCGGGGCCAACTCTTTTATTGTATGCTCTAAAGACTCAAGTATAAGTCCTAGTACTGAGAAATATTATTAGAAAGGGAGATAGTTTGAATATGATTGGATGCCCCCTTCTCCTAATTTGGATGCTTGGGGCCACTGCCCCATCGCCCAGCCCGTCTCTACATGCCACTTGGTCAATGTATGATTAAAACGTCCTCCTCTCTCTTGTTGCTATTATACTAGATAGTGAGAGAGTTCCTCTTATATTAGATTTGTTGATAGAAAAGGGGTTTGTCTTTTTGCGGGAAAGAGACATTGATGAGGATGACAAGGGATCTTCTTTAGTGGTTATGTAGCAAAATTGGCCATGGATGTGTTAAAATAGTGTCAAAAACAGAATTTTCCGTGTAAGGTTAGCTAACGCAGGAAATTCTATCAGAAGTTAAAATCAGAATTAGAGCTACACGTTCAGAATGTTGCATCACACAGAGAAAGTCTCCAGTGATTCGTAGCAAATAAGCTGATAAAATCTTCTCTTGATTCTGAATGAGAAAGTTGAACGGTTGTGTATGGGAAAGTTAATTTCCTCTTCCACCATGAAGAAATGGGTTGAGAGAAGACGTGGAAATAAGGTCAAAGTTTATTTACCTCCTCTCCAGGAGGTTAGACACAAGGCCAGTTTTATCTTACTCCCACAAGGTAAGATATGACCCAAGGTCGGGTCGGGAAAGTGGGGCTTGAAAAGCCAGCGCCCGAGAAGGTGAGCACTCAGTCCCGTCGGCATTCCCCAGTAGGGGCGCCTCGGGCAGTCCCGTCGGCATTCCCCAGTAGGGGCGCCTCAGGCAGTAAGCAATAAACTTACTCCTCCCCAAAGAGGGTAGACCGGCGTAAATGAAGCCCCGAAGGGCAAGACAATACCAGTCTATGGGGTGCAGTATCCATCGGAACAGATACTACACTTTCTACCTAGCCAAAAGGCCAGATTTGCTAACCCCATATAATTATGACATGTTAGATAGTGAGAGAGTTCTCTTAAAACTGCTGATTAGAAATCCCTCAGAGATCTCATCAGAGATGCACCTTAAAGCAAGAAAACGTTATTCTCTCCCAGGCGAACAGTGCGTAAAGAAGGCATAGAAGCATTTTTCCCAACACAGAAATTCCATAGTAAGCCCCTACTCTTCCCAATAGTTCACTTCGACCTGTGCAACTGCTATTATCGTGACATATTTTGCGTGATAAAAATATATATAGGAAAAAAACTTTTAGGAAATAAACGTTGATTAACTCAGCTTTAGTATAATAATAGATTCTTTGAGGTTCTTTTCAAGTTTATATGAGATTATTAATGCCCCAAAAAACATAATAAATACATAAGTTAAAAAAATAAAAAACAATAAAATCCCTGGCCAGGGAAGACATCTTCGTGAACCGTGGTACCAAATTGCACCAAAATATGGCCATGCATGGAGTATTGTTGCCATATCTGGGCTCATGAATCGACCACTAATCTCTCCTGATTAGACAGGATCCAAAAAAAAAGTCTCCAATTTAATAGCTCCCCCACTGTCAACCAAACTCCAACCCCTGTCCCATCGCTGCAATGTTGCATCCATGTGCTTGTTTTTCAAGTACTTTAATGGAATGTGCTCTGACGAACTCGTAGAAAATACCCCCGACTAACCCGACAAGCAGCAAAATCTCACCCCTTCACTGTAGAGATCCCCGAATGCTGGAAAGACTTCTACTATAATAGTTTCTTTCCCTCGAACTGCTAGACTTTGGAACTCCCTCTCTCCTTCCTGCTTCGCCGACTATACTAACATGCAGAAATGTAAATGTTACGTGAACAAACATCTCGCTACTCAACTCCCTACTTAGAGTGTCCCCGTAGACATGGCTCCTAATTCAAAGTGGCAATGTGCCCCCTTGTTTGGAGTGAATAAGAGTAATAAAAAAAAATGCTTCAAAACTCCCCCGTGCCCAGAATGTGCCGGTCAGCATTCGAAACATCATCTCTTGCTAGGTTTTAGTTGGATAACGCGATCCGTTCGCTCTCCCACTTTTTACTTGTGACGTCACAACCACCTGAGATCTCCTCCACCTACGTCCTTCAGAATCCAACAAAACTTCCACCCAAAATCCTATCAATGGGTTCTTCATTCAGTTGAATTTCAAGAAGGAAAATTTTATTATGTTTCGGAATTTTTGAGATCACGATTGATAATTTGAATTATCAGGTGCATCTTTTTTATTATTTTTATCATTCAGACTACTGTTTGGCCTTGGCGTTTTGGCTAAGATCAAAGTGTAGTATCTGTTCCGATGGATGCTACACCCCATAGACTGGTATTGTCTTGGCCTTCAGGTCTTGATTTACGCCGGTCAATGGGTCTGTCCTGTGCAGTTCTAGGAGGTCCACCCTTCCAGGCTTCGCCTCCCCTCTTTGGGGAGGAGTAAGTTTATTGCTTACTGCCTGAGGCGCCCCTACCGGGGAATGCCGACGAGGCTGCCCAGGCAATTTTTAAACCCCACTTTCCCGACCCGACCTTGGGTCACATCTTACTTGTGGGAGTAAGATAAAAACTGGCCTTGTGCCTAACTCCTGGAGAGGAGTAAATCAATACTGTTCTCATTCTGGATGTTATTCTCACGACATTTCGGCCGATGTAACTTCCAACCTTCTTCAGGTGTATCTTTTCGAACTAAGTGTTAGTCAACACTTTTAACATTCAGCCATCGGTTTATGTGGACAATTTTAGTCCATGGATCAACAGATAACAGTGTTGATTAACAATCAGTTCTAAATGACAGTCTCTTGAAGGTTGTAAGTTCAATCCTTACTACAGGCGATGATAAATAAGAATCTATAATAATTAATTGACACTTCTACCTTGTAATGGTTGACAGAACAAGAACAAGCTACCTCGTGGATTAAATAAAGAGTTCAGTTCGAAATTCTGTATAGATTCCCGAGTTCGACATAAAGATCCCCAAATTCGAAAAGATTCAACTGAAGAAGGTCGGCAGTTGTATCTGTGAAAACATTGTGAAAATAACAACTAAGATGAGAATAGTAGTCCGAATAATCCAAATAATACCATGAACAGAGTTTCTTTCCAACAACTTCACATCTCTGGAACACATATCACGGGACTGCTTCCCTGCGGAATACCATATGATCAACTTCAAGTCTAATGTCAACAAATACTTGTCAAGCCATTCTCTTAAGTAGTCAAATTTTGTCTATTCTATATATCGTTTTCAATCCTCTCATAGTATTTTTCATCATCCAACTGAAAACCTCATTAACCTTATCTTCGAGTGGCTTTTGGCCTTGGTGAGTGATGACTCACTAGTATAAAACAATATATCTCTATTTATATAAAGTTAGGTATGTGTATATGTCTATATATTTTTATGCACAGGATTCACTCCTAAACTAATCAACTGATCATTATAAATTTTTGAACAGCGCTGCTATGGGTAAGGATGAATAATGTGGGCTATATTTAGTTTAATTTAGTTTCATGGGGTAAAACGGGGATAGAATCCTTTCATAAAAATTCAGATACATCCGATTTTTGTGAAATGTTAACAATAGCGATTAGACATCAATTAATAAATATTCCCCAAATTTCAGTTTCTTTGAAGTATTTTAATGGGTTTTTAGGGAGAATAATATATATACAACCTTCCATTTGAACATTTAAACATTTTAAATTTGCATTGAATTTGATCCATAGTCATTAGACACCAATTAAACACGATTCTCTGAATTTCAATCTCTTCTCTTTAAGCCTTAAATTGTAGACATTTTTCGGAATCAAACTCCTATAATGAATCTTTATCAAAATTGGAATAAGGATTATAGACATAAGGTTTAATAACATTATATATTGATTTTAATCTTTGTAAGAGGACATAAAAGTCGTGCAAAATTGTTCTGTTCAAGGAATTAATTTTACCTGTCCTAGGACGGGTATTTTTCTATTATATATAAAATATTATTGTTCTGAAAAGCTAAAACTTATCTTTAACATGCCCATTTCAAAAATAGTTTGCTGACTTTTGTTTGAGACTATTTTTTTTTAAGTTTTGAATTCCAAAAAACAAATCATATTTTACACATTTGAAAAGGAATCGCAAAATAGAAAAGAAAAATAACTTTCGTATGAATAAAATTTAAATAAATAAATTCGATTTAAATGTATTCTGTCTCCACCTGAAATCTTATTATATACGAAGTATATATGCGAAATTATGCAAAAAGAAGAAATCTTGGTGTCTGGTAGATTTTCTAAAGGGGCCTTTGGGATTGAATATCGAGACACAAAAATGCACACACTTCTTTATTCCGGAAAAAAATTTGGGCTAAGGAATAATGGGAATATATCTAATATCTCGTAGGATGATCGAGATTATGATAATAAAAAAAAACATTCAGTGCCAGGAAAGTTTTTAATGTTGCGGTACTCAAATATATATATGTAGGTTTTTCTTCTTCTTCTTCTTCTTCTTCTTCTTCTCCTCCTCCTCCTTGCCCCCTAAAATCCAGCCCTTACACAGCATGGTAGAGGCGGTGGCAACGTGGTAGAGCTACCTGGCTAACAGGACTCTGGTGAAAACTCAGAAGGAGTCGACATCAGGATCCGTCGTCCTCTGGTCGTCTCTACTTCTGCGTGTGGCAAGTAAAGATGTGTGATACGCGGAACTGCAAATCAACGGAGTGAAGGTGGCAACGTTGCTTTTGTGCAATTCCTTTGTGGGTTCTAGGCCAAACCTTCCCCAACTTTGCATGCAACCACTGAGCCTTTTCGTTCTCGGTGTCAAGAGGAAACACCTGCAATCGTGCAGGTTAACGAATAGCTGCGATCAGCAAGGAGAACTTCATGCAGAGCAAACAATCATAAGGTACTATTTTCGTATGAGGTACTATTTTCATATGAGGTACTATTTTCGTATGAGGTACTATGTTCATATAAGGTACTATTTTCGTATGAGGTACTATTTTCGTATGACGTACTATTTTCATATGAGGTACTATTATCATATGAGGTACTATTTTCATATGAGATACTATTTTCGTATGAGGTACTATTTTCGTATGAGGTACTATTTTCATATGAGGTACTATTTTCATATGAGGTACTATTTTCATATGAGGTACTATTTTTATATGAGGTACTATTTTCGTATGAGATACTATTTTCATATGAGGTACTATTTTCGTATGCTTTATGCAAAAGACCGACTCACTTAATAACAACAATAATCCTCCTTCTCTGCCTCCTCCTGTTTTGGTATTTAAAGTTCTGCAAGTGTTCCAGACTCCGAAATGAGTAACTTAAGACAACGTCCCACACCTGCTCTCTATGTGGTTTGATCCAAAGGGTTAATATCAGTTAAGTTGCATCACTTCTTATGCACTCAAGCCAGGTCTTCCTCAGTCTACCGCACTTCCTAGTGCCTTGGGTATCTAGGCATGTTTTTTTGGGGGGTTGGGGGGGGATGTGATTTTATGACCTTGCCACTCGGACTTAGAGTTAGAAGTCAAAAAATTAATTTGTTAGTTAATTTTCCTAAAATGTTGTAATGGCCCGGAAATGGGGGATCATTTTACATAAAATTTATGTACGAAACTGATCCCACACACTAAATTCTAAGGGATTGTTTTTTGGGGGGGGGGGTTCTCTTCCTTTCCAACAAGTTTTCAGGGCGTTCACACGTAATCGCCTAAAGGATGTAGAATCCTATTTTTGGGGAGTAGGTGAGGGTGTTAATTTACAAATTTACCTTTTTTTATGACACACCTTATTTTGAACATTAATTAAAATTTTTCGCAATGCCGGATATCGCTTCTTATATACAATAAAATCAGTCGAGAGAACATTAAATTGACAATTTGCTAGTGGGTTAGGAGACCAGGGTTCAATTCTCACTCGAGTCATACTACAGATTCAAAAAATGGTACTGAATGCCGACTTGTTAAACACCCAACATTATAAGGTGAAGATCAAATGTGAGTGGAGAGGAAAATGTGTAGCGCTCTCCCCTAAATCTCAGTGCCTTCGGCTCGCCCTCTACTACGTTCAATACACTTATTTATTTATTCATGTGACACACATTATTTTGAAAACTCATTTGATGTTAACTCTATACCCTGGCAACGCTGGAGATCGTTTCTCGTATCCAATAAAAATCAGTGGAGAGAACATCAAATTGAGTTTCCTTGAAAAAGCTTAATAGATTGTTCTTTTCTTCCCACTTAATCAGCAGAACTAATTAAAACGTGTCCGTTTGGAAAATAATTTACGAGCTCCAGACAGCTGAGAGCATCGCCTTTTGTGCGCAAGAGTTGCGGTCATGAATCAGAAAGTTGTTTTTTTCTACATAATATGTCAAAATAGGTATTGGCCACCAACGGTCTTCGGCGTGATATATGTACGAATTTTCTTGGGTAATTGTGTTATGGGTCGATATGCATCGTTTCGTGCAGGGTAGCCGTGTCTTTTTCTTTTTTGGCAATCGCTCACCCAGAAGAGAATTGGTGAAAGAGAAGGAAAGAGGCAGAAGAAAGAGGGGAGTAGGGGAGTGTCCTTTGTACATCAAAGGTTTCTATTTGTCCTCCTCCTCCTCCTCCTCCTCCTCCTCCTCCTCCTCCTCTTTCTAAATGTTTCTATCTGTCTGTCTGCCCGTCCTAGGATGTAATTGAAAACAGAGCCCTATATAAAGATCCCACACAACATTTCTTGAGCAAAAAAAAAAATGCCGGGCATTGAATCGTTAATATAATTCACAATCCTTTCTTGAAGCCAACCATATTTGGGACAAATAAACGTCAGTCTATACCTGACTTGCCCACCAAGTTTCAGTCATGAATGTCCAATAGTCTTTGTTTTATCGCCATTCAATGATATGAGAAGACACTTTGGTGATCGTCTCATCAGTAGGAGGCATAATCCTGAATGGGCTTTACACTCACTGGATCTTCGGCATGATGAATGTACAAATTTTCTTGGGTAATTGTGTTATGGGTCGATATGCACCGTTTGGTGTAAGGTAGCCGTGTCTTATCTTTTTTTTTGGGGGGGAGGGGTGACGTTCACCCAGAAACTTCTGGAAGAGAAGGAGAGACACAGAAGGGGGGGGGCATAGAAGTGTTCTTTGTGCATCAAAGGTTACTCCTTTTTCTGCATGAGTTTCTGTCCACTGCTTCTAATATAAATGTGTTTCTGTCTGTCTGTTTGTCTGTCCTGGTATGTAACTGAAAACAGAGCCCTATATTAGATATTGGGCCAATAGACCCACTATTATATAGAATAGTTAGTTGAGAAAAACATAAAATGAAAGATTAACCGGGGTCAACTTGATGAACCCGAGGTGAGAATTGCTAAATTATGGGAATATAATAAGAAACGGATATGACGTCACATGGCTCAAAGAGAGAGTGTGAGAGAGAATATGGCAGTTTGTTTTGGAGCACGCAATGTGTAAAATGATAGGAGCTAACAGAATATAATTAATTAGTGATTTTGATTGCTCTCTCTCTCTCTATCTCTTTATCTCTCTACCCCCCCTCTCTCTCTCTCTCTCTCTCTCTCTCTCTCTCTCTCTATCTGAATTCCATTCTCCATTGGTCAGTGATTTGGAACAAAGATCAAGTTTTATAAATGTCTGCTGTTTTCTATCAATCCTTGTCTCGAGTTAGTCCTTTTCTGAGGTATGAAAGAACTTATTTGCAGGCAGCATTCCCTCAGTCGGGAAGGATCATCCAGAAGCAAAACATGCAGAGACCAAGGTAGGAATACAATTTGTGGACTTTAATGTTTTGTAATAATTATGGCAAGTTGAACCCTCACTCAGTTGGCAAGTTTGTGTCTGCGTGTGTGATACAAGGTTGAGTCACAACACATATACAATGATCACACATAGAAATTTCTTGAGTAAAATTTTACTAGGAATTTAATAGTGAGGGCCGTATTGAATGGAAAAGTTGGAGTGACACTTTAAGGGGCAAAGGTGACCCCAGAACGGAATTCACCAAAACAACTGGACTTCCGGACAGAAATTTTCTGTCTCTGGCAAGACTTCAAACAGGAAAGACATGTTTAGGGCACTATCCTCAATAGAGGGGCACAGCCGTGCACAATGTAACTAGGTGTAGTAAGACGAGTAATCCATCTATCTACCTGTCTTTCTCTCTCTATCTCTCTCCCGTGCGTACACAAGTTTCCCGTCGCTCTGATTTTTTCCTGTAACTATTGTTTTCTATTTTGTAATAAACCATTATAAAAAAACTTTTTTATATTCATATGATTGAGGTGATGTTTTTTTGTCTGTTTATGATACAACTGAAGTTGAAATATTTGACCTTGACTTTCTTTAACATCATATATATATATATATATACTGAATCAAAGGGATGGAATAAGTATTAACTGTAGGCATTTCAAGCAGTTCACCCATGATAAATATGGTAATAACCTAGTGAATTCACCATAACAATCCATAAGAAAACTAACATCCCCAACTAAGTATACATCTAATGTTACTTAGATTCATAAATAGGGGATTTGATTTAAGATAACTAAAAAATAGGTAATTTGATTTCATAAACAAAAAAAGGGGGGGGACTATAAAATTTAGTAATTCAATAGGACTAGATTATAGTTAGTAATTAAACTATTGATAAACAAAAGAGTTGATAATATCTGTCTTTTTTTTTACTAATTTAATATACGGATAACATTTTTTGAAAAGTTAAGAAACTGGAAATCATCAAATTAGCAAGAATAACATGTATTTGAGATAAAGAAGTGAATCATTATAAAACTGATAAAGGCATTACTTACACTTTACTCATGTCTTCAATATTTAGAGTAGCACCTTTCTCGAACAAGTACTTGCAGATCCCAAGGTGTCCATGATAGCAAGAAAAAAATATTGGAGTTTTTTTGGTCTGAAAAAGACAATGAAAATAACTCATTAGAACTGAACATTTGTTGTTGGTGTGCATCCGTTGGTCACTTATAAGCTCCCAAGCTACAGGACACAGATTTGCAGCAAATATGGCATGAAGCTCCTTGAGATGTCGAATATCAACTATTTATTTGCATCCCCACGAGGGCAGAGTCAGACACAAGTTCGATTTTTAATGTTGGGAAAAATCAGCTCCCCAAAAAATGGCAGTTTAGATTGGGACAATGATAAAAATTGCCTCAGTCTAGAAGGATTTTTCCTTCGCTAACCGAGGACAGAAAAGGTGAGCTTTCCCCTGGGCTCATTGATAATATAAACCTCTTTTGGTGACCAGCTTTTTTCAGCAAAATATTATCGTTTGTCTCAAACGCAGTGTGAACATTTAAAGATTCCATTAAGCATGTGTACTTTGATGACTTAATTGGCGTATCATCTTTTGTGGTTGACTTTTGATTCAAGATCGAGATTGTCCACCATCAGGTAAGATTGTAAGGAGATGATGAGTGGATGAAAGGGGTTATCCTTTCATCTTCTCGTAAAGAAACGGAACAACGAAAAGTATTTCGGTAACTATAACAAAAAGGGGTTTTATTAACTCAAGGTTACCTATACCGTTTGGTATAGGTAGAAGAGAGTGGGACGGTGTCCGTCTGAGGAAGAGGAAGAATATAAGAGTTCTTAGGGCCGCCCGTGGAGTTCTTCAAGTGAAGATGGTAGTAGTCATCGTGGTGGGCGACGGCGGCAGGAGAGAGAGCGTTTCCTCGTTCCTCGCTGGTGCTCTCTGCGATGTGTCAAAGCTGGTGCCAGGAGGTCGTCTCATCTTTTTCTTCGAACCCTAAGGGAACATAAGTAGTCCCTTAGGGAACTAACGATATTACTGCGGCCTGTGATTTGATTGGACTAGCCAGCTCACAGGGACAGTGATTACGCATTCAAAATAGTCCCTATTGGTGACTGCTACAAGATCACTACAAGACACATGGCCATCGAGATGTTGAAAGAGAGCAGGTATGATTTCAAATTATAATGATTTTAAGTGTTGATTGGGAAGTGGCAGTGGCTCAGTGGTTAACAACATGGACTTACAACCTGGGCGTGCCAAGTTCGAATCCAGTTTGTTCCACAGAAACACTTTCACATAGGATGTTGGCAACTTTCATGTGGTCCCTTCCTTCTGTAAGTACCCAATGTCTTTCTAGAAGAGAATTCTAATTAGAAAGATATCGAGAAAATCAATGTCAACAATAGAATCATCTGATTCATACGAAATGGATGAATGAACTCTTTGTCGGCAACGTGAGTATCAGGGTTTCACCCTGGCTTCGTTGATAATATAAACCTCTTTTTGGCGACCAGGTTTTTTTTAGCGAAATATTATGGGTTATCTCAAACACAACGGGAACGTTTAAGGATACATAATGTGAAAAAGAAAAAAAACAAGGAACACTCTAGAAAAGGGGCGGGCAACCTTTTAGGAGTGAGGGCCAGATGAGACCTTTGGAAGGAGATCGCGGGCCGGAGTGAAAAACGAAATCTCAGAATTACTATATTTTGTTTACATGAATAAATTGTACAAATATTGCATTGAACACTCTACAAATCAATGAGACTGCTGGTGCTGTTTGCCATGAAAAAGTATTTCCATGTCTGGCTCGATGGTTGAGGTAGACAACAAAAGAATGTCATTGAGGTGGCGGCCCGAGAGTTGGGAGCGAAGGTGAGACTTCGTGTACTTCATTTTTAAAATGATATGAGTTTTACTGGGAGGTCCGCGGGCCGGATTGCAATAATAAAGCCTAGCATGGTGGCGGGCCTGACGCTAAGCCTTTACGAGCCGGATGTGGCCCGCGGGCCGGAGGTTGCCCACCCCTGCTCTAAAAGAAAAGACAAGGAGAACGTTTTAAAATACAGTTAAAAGAAGTTAAAATTTAAGAGACACTGAATGCATCGAAGAAAAGAGAATGGGCTTAAATTTAAAAAAATTAAGAAGAATGAATTTACAAACACGAAACTTTTTTTAAGAAAAAGAAAAGTAAAAAGGAAATGAGTAAACCAAAGAAAACATGTACACATCAACAAGTTTAGTTGAAATTTATTTGTTTTTACTAAAGAGTCACAACTTATCAAGGTCCAAAGGCCACTCGAGGATAAGGATTAATGGACGGTGAGATAACAGCGTGATGATTTGTAACGATGGTGGACATTGGGCAGAATTTGATTATTTAAGAAGACGGCTCAGCAGGAATTTGTTTACATTGGACTTGAAAACGACTATGTTGTAGTCAGCTGGGAACATGATTTTACATACGCATAGCAATTGAATGAAAAGAAAGAACACTAGCATCAAGAGAGACTAGCCAATGAAAATGAAAAAAAAGAGGGAATATTAGCAACGTAACGAGAGAGAAAGGGATAAACACTACATCTCCTATCCGCCTGCTTGAAAAACTATGTTCATATTTTGAGAGATGTAGTTGCTAACTTTCAATTATGAAGACGCCACTAAACAAAAGAAAGAAAAAATCTTAACCGAAAGAGGACGCTTCTAGAGAATATCAAATTCACATGTGGTCCACAGCTGCATGTATATCCCCGTCAAGGGAGATGACATACAGCGCCAAGTATTCCCAAATGGTTACTCATCTTGTACTGGCCAGGCTCAACATTGCTTAAATTTGGTGATGACTAAGGACAAAGAGTTACTTCCTTTTTACAGTTCTTGCAATGTATCGACATCCTCATACATACAGGGCCAAGTATTCTCAAATGGTCACCCATCTGATACTGACCAGGCTCAACATAGCTTAACTTTGGTGATGACTAAGGGCAAAGAGTTACTTCCTTTTTACAGTTCTTGCCATGTATCGACATCCTCCTACATACAGAGCCAAGTATTCCCAAATGGTCACCCATTTAGTAATGACCAGGCTCAACATTGCTTAACTTTGGTGATGACTAAGGGCAAAGAGTTACTATCTTTTTACAATTCTTGCAATGTATCGACATCCTCCTACATACAGCGCCAAGTATTCCCCAATTGTCACCCATCTGCTACTGACCAAGCTCAACATTGCTTAACTTTAGTGATGACTAAGGACAAAGAGTTACTTCCTTTTTACAGTTCTTGCAAGGTGTCGACATCCTCCTACATACAGAGCCAATTATCTCCAAATGGTCACCCATCTGGCACTGACCAGGCTCAACATTGCTTAACTTTGGTAGTGACTAAGGGCAAAGGGTTACTTCCTTTTTACAGTTATTGCAAGGTATCGACATCCTCCTAGATACAGAACCAAGTATTCCCAAATGGTGACTCATCTGGTACTGACCAGGCTCAACATTGCTTAAATTTGGTGATGACTAAGGACAAAGAGTTACTTCCTTTTTAGAGTTCTTGCAATGTATCGACATCCTCCTACATACAGAGCCAAGTATTCCCAAATGGTCACCCATCTGGTATTGACCAGGCTCAATATTGTTTAACTTTTGTGATGACTAAGGGCAAAGAGTTACTTCCTTTTTACAGTTCTTGCAAGGTGTCGACATCGTCTTACATACAGCGCCTGGTATTGCCAAATGGTCACCCATTTGGTACCGACCAGGCTCAATATTGCTTAAATTTGGTGATGACTAAGGGCAAAGAGTTACTTCCTTTTTACAGTTCTTGCAATGTATCGACATCCTCCTTCATACAGAGCCTAGTATTCCCAAATGGTCACTCATCTGGTACTGACCAGGCTCAACATTGCTTAATTTTGGTGATGACTAAGGGCAAAGAGTTACTTCCTTTTTACAGTTCTTGCAAGGTGTCGACATCTACCTACATACAGCGCCTGGTATTCCCAAATGGTCACTCATCTGGTACTGACCAGGCTCAACATTGCTTAAATTTGGTGATGACTAAGGACAAAGAGTTACTTCCTTTTTACAGTTCTTGCAATGTATCGACATCCTGCTACATACAGAGCCAAGTATTCCCAAATGGTCACCCATCTGATAATGACCAGGCTCAACAGTGCTTAACTTTGGTGATGACTAAGGGCAAAGAGTTACTTCCTTTTTACAGTTCTTGCAAGGTGTCGACATCCTCTTACATACAGCGCCTGGTATTCCGAAATGGTCACCCATTTGGTACTGACCAGGCTCAATATTGCTTAAATTTGGTGATGACTAAGGGCAAAGAGTTACTTCCTTTTTACAGTTCTTGCAATGTATCGACATCCTCCTTCATACAGAGCCTAGTATTCCCAAATGGTCACTCATCTGGTACTGACCAGGCTCAACATTGCTTAATTTTGGTGATGACTAAGGGCAAAGAGTTACTTCCTTTTTACAGTTCTTGCAAGGTGTCGACATCCTCCTACATACAGCGCCAAGTATTCCCAAATAGTCACCTATCTGGTACTGACCAGGCTCAATGCTGCTTGATTCTGGTGATCTAACGAGAACTTGTGTGTCAACGTGATTACTCTGTATATGATTCAATTCAATTCAATTAAAATAATTTGGCAAAAAATAAAATAAAATAAACATGTTTCAGTATCCATGTAAGGAAATGGTCCCATAAATTAACACAGAAGAGGATACATTAGCCGAGCACCTGTCCGAATTCACCTTAAATTGCTGCGTGGTTGGCATATTTATTACCTCTCTTATAAGTCTATTCCAAGGTCCAGGGATTCCGTTTGAGAAAGCGGACCTCCACCAATTCACTCAAAATCGGCAGTGAAATAGTTTTTTGTGTTGTTTGTGTAGATCTCTTTCTGGTGCAGGGATGAATAATAAGTCCTGAGGTATATTGTAATGACCATTGAGGAGATTGTAGGCCGAAATGAGATCACCGTGTAATTGTCGGTGCTCAAGGGAGAAAAGGTTAAGTTTCTTGAGTCGGCTTTCATATCTAGACCGTGCTCTGTTCGAGTAGTCAGTCTTTAAACTCTCTCCAGATGCTGGATATCACATATTAGATCTACATATAAACCCAAAAATATGTTGGACTGTAAAATGAATGGATATCTGTTCGCAGTCAAATCATTAAAATATCTATTTCCTGGTCTGCACTCTTCAGCTCCATAGAAACTTAATATATAATTGAAAAAAAGTGTCTTTCTTTAATGGAAGAAACTTTTTCGGGACACACCTAAAAGTTGATGAAACCGATAATTTTCAGAGTCTCCACAAATATAAATACTTAGCACATTCAGCAGAAAAAAGTTGTTGTTTTTTTGTTAAAAAAGAAAATTACAAAAGGAACATAAGTCAGTTGTGAGACTGCATACCATCCCCTGACAACGTAAGGACGGACCAAAACCTTACCTGGGCCTTATTTCTCCATATTCTATAAAGTATTTCCTGCGTTTTGTCATTGAAACGTTGATAACTCAAAAACTATTTATCTGATCAAGCTGAAATTGTGCATGGTAGTTACCGTTATCAAAGAGCATCATATATATATATAAAATTTGGAAAAAGTGAAAGTTAAAATTCTGTCAAAATTTCGATTGTGACAGAACTTTTCAAGGTCAAGAGGAATGTCATAAGATGCAGGATAGAACCGAAGTTATCGCCAAAAGTATGACTTTCAACTTTTCTTTTAGACCTTGACTTTAACTTGACCACGTTTGGTAACAGTTGGTCAAGCGATGTGGACGCTAGGTTGTACACAAACAAACAAACAAACATAATGACAAACCAACAAACAAACTCGACTGAAAACATAACCTCCTTAGCAGAGGTAATAATAAAATAATTTTAAAGAAAAAAACGAAAAAAAAAGAAGATTAGCAAGAGCAATAATACTGAATTTGTGTATTTAACAATGTCTGAAGAAAAACACCATTATTTAAATTATGTGTATAATAATGGCCTTGTACCTGCGTTAGTACAGCTGTCATCACATGTTACTCTGTATTTATAATCATACAAAAATATCGAAGAATAAAATAAATATTTAATTTAGTATTCATCTGATGTCGGTAAAGTTCTATTTTAGTTATATTTTCAAACCATATATTTCAGATGGGATGTAAACGCCGGCTTTTCACACTATATCTTAAAAAGAAAACCTTAATGTTGCGAAGACGTACAATTGATTTCAAAATAATAATATTGTGTTGCAAAATACTATTTTTTGCAAATACGAATTCTCCTGGGCAACGTCGGGACAGCACAGCTGATATATATATATATATATATATATATATATATATATATATATATATATATATATATATATATATATATATATGGCTTCAATGCAATGTTCCTTTCGATAGGCGAACACTTTATGACCGTTTTCTTTGAATAGGATTAATTTCTCGCGGATTTACCGAGTTGTTGACAACGGCCGTGTGGGCTGGGACGTTCGAATTTGAGTTTGAAATATACCTTGGGTTCTGGGGGTCGAGCCCGGCGACCGGTGTAAATAATTCTTCTCTGCACTGATGATTCCCATAAGGATGAAACGTGTACGTATGTAGATAAAAAACAAATATATATATATATATATATATATATATATATATATATATAATAATATTTATAAATAAATATTTATTAATTATTTTAATCGATGTTTCATGCTAACGCAATCTTCAGTGTAGGAACTAATATATATATATATATATATATATATATATATATATATATATATATATATTTATATATATGTATATATACAGTCGCGTCCAAAACTAAGGGACAAAATTTGAAAACCTAATATTTGTTAGAAATAATAACCGTAAAAAGCTGAAATTTTGACAACCGGTAGTTGTTGTCATCCATAATAACATACTAAAATTTGAACCCTTTGTATAGAATAGAAAAAGAATTATAACAATTATTCATTTATTTCCAAATTTGGAATGTCCAAAAGTAAGGGACAAAATTGAGAAAAACAATGTAAACAGCCAAAAAAAAACGATAAAAGTACATGTGTAATCAATATTTAGTAAATGAGCCCTTGCTCTCAATGACAGCTGCACATCTTCGACTACAAGAACGGATCAGTTCTTGACAATCCTTGATACTAATTTGAGACCATTCTTCTTGAAGCTTCACCCACAAATCCTCCGTGTTAGTGGGATTTCTTTCCCTAACTTTCACTCCTAAGATCTTCCAAAGATTTTCTATTGGATTTAAGTCAGGACTTTGCGGTGGCCAATCCATAATTTCGAAATCTTGCTGGCTAAGGTAACTCATTACCACCTTTGCCTTGTGACATGGAGCATTATCTTGCATAAACATTGCCCTATCGAATCCTGAATTATGTATGATTGGCACAATATGATCTTGAACAATGTTTTTATACATCTGCGCGTTTACACGAGTTTGTAATCGGACAAGAGGCGTTGTACCTTGGCTAGAAAACATTCCAAATACCATGACGTTTCCGCCCTCAAACTTGACAGTTTTCTTAGTACACTTTGTACTTAATTTTTCACCAATACGTCTCTTTACAAAGTTTTTTCCGTCATTTCCAAATAGATTAAACTTGCTTTCATCACTGAAAAATACTTTTGCCCAATTTTCATATGTCCAAATTACATACCTGTTTGCAAACTCTAATCTCTTCTTCTTATTCTTCGAACTAACAAGTGGTTTCTTCCTTGGCGTTCTATTAAACAGCCCTATTTCTTGCAGTCGTCTAGAAACAGTCTGTCTTGACACATTAACACATGAGGTACTATTCATAACCCTTTTAATTTCTGTGCAAGACTTAAAACGGTCCTTTAATGACATACGCTGCATTATTCGATCTTCTCTTGCTGAAGTTTTGCGGGGTCTGCCGGTTTTAAAAGCACTAGCTATTTTGCCAGTATCATTGTAGGATTTAACAATCCTGCCTACAACACTCTTGGAAAGTTTCACTTTCTCTGAAATCTCTCTAATGGTGTGCTTTTCCTTGTGTAGCTTCACAATAGCTTGTCTCACAGAGTAATCAAGTTTTTGACGTTTCGCCATGGTGTTGACTGATGCAACGTTTACAAATGACTAAATAAGAGTTCTTCAGTAGAGGAAATAAAAAAAGTTGAATGTAGCATGCTATTTACACCGTTTTTCTCAATTATGTCCCTTACTTTTGGACATTCCAAATTTGGAAATAAATGAATAATTGTTATAATTCTTTTTCTATTCTATACAAAGGGTTCAAATTTTAGTATGTTATTATGGATGACAACAACTACCGGTTGTCAAAATTTCAGCTTTTTACGGTTATTATTTCTAACAAATATTAGGTTTTAAAATTTTGTCCCTTAGTTTTGGACGCGACTGTATATATATATATATATGTATGTATATATATATATGTGTGTGTGTGTGTGTGTGTAGTGTATGTGTGTGTGTATTAAGGCAGCATATTTTCACTTCGTCAAACATTATTAAATAACATGGACTGTTTTAGTTTGATAGGACCATTTTTTAAAATTTTGCGAATAGTCCATTTAGTATTTCGGTCAAATTAATGTATGTAAGTTCCGTGGGTTCCGTAATTCCCATTATTTGTTGTGGAATGGTTGGTTTTTATGTTAAGGGCTTCAAGAATGTTTAATCGTTTTATGTTGGTATCGTGGTGTATTATTTTAGTATTCTTAACTAGGATGTGTCTATATTGAGAAGGAAGCCAGTCATGTTTTTTTAGGTGTTGGCAAATGGAGCTAGTGTCGGAGAGATGTAAGGTTAGTCTTCGGGAAAGTGTTGTGTTAGTGAAACCGATAGACCAATTAGTTGTATTATTATTATCAGAATAATTTATTAAATTAAAAAAGGGTACTTATGCAGTTTATGGACTGGGCTGAAATAATAACGTTTTAACTTAGAAGGCAGAAAGATTCTTAACACGGGAGGTGGGGGTTGATTAACTATTCTGTACTGTCACCTAACAGTTTAATAAACAGAATAGTTAATCAAACCCCACCTCCCCATGTTAAGAATGACTTTCTAAATTATAACGTTATTATTTCAGCCCGGGCTGTAAACTGCATAAGTACTCTTTTTTAAAGTTTATTTTCTTACTAATTCTCTGGATTTTCCTTCAACAACGAAATAAAACAGTTTGAATTATCTCCCCTTTCAACCGACTCTTTTCAATCAAAAATGAAAATTTCATCCGTCTCCAATGATACAGACCCACCAAAATAACTCTTACTTTCTTCGAAATTTATCCTCGGTCACTAGAATCGTATATGTGACGCCAAAATATAATAATATTTCAGGGATATAACTCCTTTTTCAAATGTTTCTATTTCTTTATCTCAGTTTACTGTCTGCCACGTGTGAATAGGTTCTTTTTTGCTGTTGACTGCGAGATTGCTAATTTTAAGGATCGCAGAAAATAAAATTTTCAACAAATCAAAGACTAAACGTTGTATAATACAAATAAATGTGGCTGTAAATGTAATATTTAATTTTTAAAGGTAATTTATACATTTATAAAAGGTGTAACGGATAAACACGAACTGAAGCAAATTAAGACATATAACGGTGGAATGAGTTTTGAAGTTTCCACCTTTTAATGTAATTTTTTTATATATTACGATCTTAACATTTGAAACAATTTTTTTTTTAAATTGAATTTAATTCATCTTATTTTCTGCCGAACGCTCCCCGATTGGCAACGGTTTTTTTCCTATGCACGTTTGAACACACATCTGAGGAAGGGAAATTTTTTCCCCGAAATATTATGTTATACGGAACCTCAATCGAACCGCAATAACGACAATTAAGATTGTAATATATATAAAAAAATATATTGAAAGGTGGAAACTTAAAAACTGCACCGTTATATGTCTTAATTTGCTTCAGTTCGTGCTTATCCGTAAAACCTCTGCATTGTATTGCCTTCTATAAATTACCTTTATATACACACTAAACAATGCTTCAAGTAAATTACATATACCTATTATTTAATTTTTAATTTGCAAGGGAAGTAACTGTGAGGATATTCGATAATTCTGCTGTATAAAGCAACGTGTCACAAAATAGTCTGGTAGATCTTCGATTTTAGACGGTCGCTGATTAAATTAGTCGCCATTTAAATTAATCTTAAGAGTTTTCTTTTCATATTTTTTTTAAATCATGTGAAAGATTCGGTAAATTTATCGTTAAAACATTTGGTAACGTTTGTTAAAAGAATCATAATTATTTAAAACATTTGATAACGTTTGTTAAAAGAATCATAATTATTTAAAACATTTGGTAACGTTTGTTAAAAGAATCATAATTATTTAAAACATTTGATAACGTTTGTTAAAAGAATCATAATTATTTAAAACATCTGATAACGTTTGTTAAAAGAATCATAATTATTTAAAACATTTGATAACGATTGTTAAAAGAATCATAATTATTTAAAACATTTGATAACGATTGTTAAAAGAATCATAATTATTTAAAACATTTGGTAACGTTTGTTAAAAGAATCATACTTATTTAAAACATTTGATAACGATTGTTAAAAGAATCATAATTATTTAAAATATTGAACGATTGTTAAAAGAATCATAATTATTTAAAACATTTGATAACATTTGTTAAAAGAATCATAATTATTTCAAACATTTGATAACGATTGTTATAATAGAATCATAATTATTTAAAACATTTGATAACGTTTGTGAAAAGAATCATAATTATTTAAAATATTGAACGATTGTTAAAAGAATCATAATTATTTAAAACATTTGGTAACGTTTGTTAAAAGAATCATAATTATTTAAAACATTTGGTAACGTTTGTTAAAAGAATCATAATTATTTAAAACATTTGATAACGTTTGTTAAAAGAATCATAATTATTTAAAACATTTGGTAACGTTTGTTAAAAGAATCATAATTATTTAAAACATTTGATAACGTTTGTTAAAAGAATCATAATTATTTAAAACATTTGATAACGTTTGTGAAAAGAATCATAATTATTTAAAATATTGAACGATTGTTAAAAGAATCATAATTATTTAAAACATTTGATAACGTTTGTTAAAAGAATCATAATTATTTCAAACATTTGATAACGATTGTTATAATAGAATCATAATTATTTAAAACATTTGATAACGTTTGTGAAAAGAATCATAATTATTTAAAATATTGAACGATTGTTAAAAGAATCATAATTATTTAAAACATTTGATAACGATTGTTAAAAGAATCATAATTATTTAAAACATTTGATAACGTTTGTTAAAAGAATCATAATTATTTAAAATATTGAACGATTGTTAAAAGAATCATAATTATTTAAAACATTTGGTAACGTTTCTTAAAAAGTCATAATTATTTTTAAAGGCTACAAATGGAATTCAGAATGATGTAGACATATGCGAAAATGGTTTCTTTCCTTCCCCTGTATTTCTCTTATGCAGATTCTAGCTGACCCACATCCCAAAACTGTAATGGAGGATTTCCGCTAAAACCAAACAATTTAATGGCACTTCTGTCATTCTATTTCCAAGTCAGCTCTTGGAGGAGTTTATAACCGGCACTAATCGCTGCAGACTTCCGCAGTCGAACAGCCACTTCATCTTGCATATTCCACAGATAAATGTAAGAGGTAATCAGGAATATTCTCTGGAGAATATCTCTAGTGTTTCTTGAAAAAGTTTACTAATTAAAAAATGATATTTCCTCAATTTTATTTTTTTATGAATAAAATAGTAAAAGAAATGGCTCCCTTTTCTTGTTTTGGATATCATGGGGTTTTCGGTTGAATTCTGCTGGAAACGGGTGGATAAGCCGTGTATATGATGGACGACTGCTGCATGTATTTCAGCAGGAAACTTCATCTACACACAAGATTGTGATGACCCAATGTCGATGGCAGCCATCCGGGCTAAAGTTTAGAAGAAGTTAGTAGCCTCTAACAGAGATGCGCCACTTGTAGCCAAGTGCAAAAAGTATTTACAACTTCATGAGAAATTATTGACTTTTTTGCATTGTCATTCTGTATTTAATCATAACTGGAACATTAATATTTCTGAAACGCTCGGAGCCAGCATAATTGAAATTATAAAGTAATATGTCTTGGAACTTGTTTTTAGTTAAAATTGATCTTTTTTGTAAACGGCATATATATATATATATATATATATATTCATATACATTCCGTTTCCAAAAAACTTACCCGTGTTAATGAAACCATAATACATATCCGTAATCTGTAATGTATAGTTTTTAAATAAATAATTTGTGTGTGTATATATATATATATATATATATATATATATATATATATATATATATATATATATATATATATATATATATATATATATGCCGTTTGTAAGGGCTTTTTCTAAACAGTAAAAGCTTATCCGCGTCAATGAAACCATAGTACATATCTGTAATGTATAGTTTTTAAAGAAATAATTTTTATTTTAGTTTTCCTATTCTTATGATTACTTTTCAATATATGCCTACACACACACATATATATATATATATATATATATATATATATATATATATATATATATATAGTTTCATTCCAAGGGGACAAAGAGGGGGTGGAAGCCCTTCATATAAATTCAGATACATCCGATTTTTGTGAAATTTTAACAATAGGTATTAGACATCAATTAATAAATATTCCCCAAATGTCAGTTTCTTTGAAGTATTTAAAAGGGTTTTTTAGGGTGTATACTATAGGTACAACCTCCCATTGGAAAATTCAAATATTTCAGATTTACATTGAATTGGATCCAGAGTCATTAGACACCAATTAAGCAAGATTCCCTGGATTTCAACTTCTTCTTAAGACCCCTTAAGCCATCTTTTAGACATCTTCTAGAATCAAAATCACGTAATGGAGTTTGATCAAAATTGGAATAAGGATTCTAGACATAAGATTTAGTAGCATTATATGCTTATTTTAATCTTTGTAAGGAACATAAAAATGCTGCAAAACTGTTTTATCCGTACTGATACGGATATTCTTCTAGTTATATATAAAAACTTAAGCGTTTAATTTAGAGACCTTCTCTCCTTCAGGTCAAAATGGATGAAGTTGAGAAACACATTGGCTGCATCCAATTATCATCATCCCGCCACCTTTACTATCTGCTGCCTCTTGCCTCCCCCCTCCCCCCCAGCTCCTTTCACCTCATTCACTCTTGTTATATAATATGATTCTTCAGAACCGTACGTTTAATAAGTCTTCTTCTTCTCTTTTGTCTCCTCTTCCTCCTCCTCCTTCTCCCCCTCCTTCTTTGTCTCATTCTTCTTCGTCATCGTCTATTTCTTCTACTTCTTTTTCTTCTTCTTATTATTATTCATCTTCTTCGTTTGTCGTCTCCTTCTTAGTATTATTCGGCTTCATCTTTTTCTTCTCCTTTGTCTCCTTCTTTTTCCCCTCTCATCCACTTTCTTCTCCTTCTCTACTTTCTTTACTTTTTCTTTTATTCTTCTATGTCTCTACACCTCATTTTTCTTTTCTTTTGTCCCCTTTTCCTTTACCTTCTTCTTCTTCTTCTTCTTCTTCTTCTTCTTCTTCTCCTCCTCCCCCTCCTCATCCTTGTTCTTTTTCTCCTTCTTTTCTTCATTATTTCTTTCTTCTCCTTCGTCTTCTTTGCTTCTTCTCTTCTTCTTCGTCTCTTTCTTTTCATCTTCTTCTCTTCCTTCCTTATTCTCATTCTCCTCCTTCTTCGTCTTCTTCTTTTTGTCTCTTTGTTCTTGTTCTTCTTCTCCTTCGTCTTCTCCTTCGTTTTCTCCTTCGCCTTCCTCTTATTATTATTATTCTTTTTCTTCGTCTCTTTCTTTTCTTCGTCTTCTTCTCTTTCTTTCTTCTTGTTCTTATTCTCCTTCTCCTCCTTCTTCGTCTTCTGCTTTTTGTCTCTGTCTTCTCCTTCGTCTTCTTCTTCGCCTTCCTCTTATTATTATTATTATTCTTTTTCTTCCTCTTTCTTTTCTTCGTCTTCTTCTTGTTCTTTTTCTCCTTCTCCTCCTTCTTCGTCTTCTTCTTTTTGTCTCTTTGTTCTCCTTCGTCTTCTTCTTCGCCTTCCTCTTATTCTTATTCTTCTTTTTCTTCGTCGTCGTCTCAACGCAAAACATTTGTACGACAAAAGAGATTATGCCTCACTAATAGACATGAAAAGCACTTTCTTGGATTTGTCAGATTACAGCTTAACTAATGGAGTGCTCGGAGTATTCCACAAATATGACTTGGAGATCTTTCATATGGATCAATATTTAGGTTTAACCATCACCAAATTCCGACTGTTTTCAAACATAGTTTCAATCGATTATCATCTGTCAAATCGTTTCCATGGCGATGCATCTCATCTTGCGGATAACATTTGAAATGAGATCTATGATTTTAAATTAACATGTCAGAGGGTAAAGTGGGATGAAAAATATAGCCATAAATCGATCTCAGCCATAAGTCAAGGGGCTACTTTTAAGGTTGAAGGAAAGATTTTGCATATTCGACCTACATTTTTTGGAATAGAACAAAACTCCCTCAGAAATTCTACACAATTAGTTTTTGGTGAAAATTTACAGGATTAAAAAATTTTGGGGGGCAATATCACAACTAGTGTTAAAAATAACAAGATTCATTTTTTGTTTCACATTCTTAACTCTGGTATTTCCTTTAAAATCCCTTCTTATCCCTAATTTCCTTTAAAAAATCCCCTGACCCCTAATTTCCTTTAAAAAATCTCCTGACCCATAATATTTTCTTTTACAACATCTTAACTCAATTAGTTCCTTTTAATATAAACTTCTTAACAGTAATATTTCCTTAAAAAACTTTCTTTATTTTAATCTTTTGTTTAAAAAAACATTCTTAACCATGATAGTTTCCTTAAAAAAATTCTTAACTTAAATATTTCCTTTAAAAAACTTCTCTAATATTTTCTATAAAACACTTCTTAACCTTAATATTTCCTTTAAAAAACATGTCTTAACCCTAATATTTCCTATAAAACACTTCTTAACCCTAATATTTCCTTTAAAAAACATGTCTTAACCCTAATATTTCCTACAAAAACACTTCTTAACCCTAATATTTCCTTAAAAAAAACTTCTTAACAATAATATTTCCTTTAAAAAACACTTAACCATATTTCCTAAAAGAAAACCTTCTTAACCATAATATTCCCTTTAAAAACATTTCTTAACCATAACATTTCGAATAAAAATATTTCTTCACCCTAATATTTCCTTTTAAATAACCTTCTAAACCATAATATTTCCTTTACAAAATATTCTTAACCCTAATATTTCCTTTAAAACAACCTTCTAAACCCTAATATTTCTTTTAACAAAACTTCTTCAACCCTAATATTTCCTTTATAAAAAAATTCTCAACCCTAATATTTCTTGAAATAAAAAACCCTTCTCAAACCTAATATTTCTTTTAACAAAACCTTCTCAACCTTAATATTACCTTAAAGAAAGAATTCTCAATCCTAATATTTCCTTAAAAAAACCTTCTCGGCGCTAACATTTCCTGAGAAAACAAACCTTCTCAACCTTAATATTTCTTTTTACCAAACCCTTAACTCTAATAACACCACAAAGAATAGTTTAATAAAGTAATTTCAGATGCGATAAAAAGCAATATTCTTATTCATATTAAGTTCATAAATTTAATATGCGAGAAAAGAAATCTATCCTTTGAGTTTCTACCATATTTCTGCAATACCAAAGTTTTCCCAATGGGAAGCCAATATTTCCAATACATTAATTTTCATAGCAAGCAAGGCAAGCCTTTCCTACTTCGAAGATCGGTGCAACACGGGAATTTGATATAATTACAGTCGTTGTATAAGCATCAAGCGACGGAATAATAAAATGAATGTGTCGGTTGTTAGTGCTTTATTTTACTACGGGGATCAACAGCTCAAATGGGCAGGGAGGCTGTGTTACTTCAGGGAATTTCTTTCATCGATGTCGACATCAAAATACGCATACTGTACCAAATATACACACGACGTTTTCACATCTCTCCCATTACATTCATAATGGCTTGCAACTCACATCAGTTACGTGTGTCTATTTTGGGCATCACACCTGACAATGTTTGCAAGGTCAGAATCATCATCACCATCAGCATCATCACCATCAGCATCATCATCATCATCATCATCATCACCATCATCATCATCATCACCATCATCATCATCACCATCATCATCATCATCACCATCATCATCACCATCATCATCACCATCATCATCATCACCATCATCATCAGCACCATCATCATCACCATCATCATCATCATCATCATCATCATCATCATCATCATCATCATCAGTTTAACGTCCGTGTTACATGATGACATGTGTTGTACAGCTTTTATAAATTGACTTCCAAACTAACTTAACTTTGGCCATCTCTTCTCACTTCTTGGCCTTTTACCTAGGAGCAAAATGTAGTATCTGTTCGAATACTACACTTCATCTCTTCTATCCTTCTAGACTGAGGCAATTTTTATTTTTATTTTTGTTCCTAACCAGAGTGACCTTTTCGGGGGAGCTGAGTTTTCTTCACATGACAAACCAACCTTGCATCTAACTTTGCCCTCGTGAGGAGGCAAGTAGATAGGAACTCTGACCATATCTTTATTTATCCCTCTTTCTCTCAAATCTACATATAATTCAAACAAGACTGTACATAGCTTGAACAACCTTCACCAACCACTCATTTGACCCTAGTTTATGCCAAGACAACCAGAAAACATCACTTGGCACTCTATCAAAAGCTTTTATCTAAATTATTTTTAAAAATTCTTATCTTTCTCCAGCTTTTTTTGTTCATTTGCTTTTGACACCTGAGGATATTTCGACGAAGAATCGAAAACGTTCGTGATACCTATGGGACATTTATTCATTTTGTTGATTTTAATACAAAAAAGATCATTAGAAAAATTGAAAAAATAAAATAAGGTATATTTAAAGAGATGAATTCTGTTATTTTAACAATGTTTGCATTTTTTTCAAAGCAAGTACATGGCGTGCTTTTCTGTAATTAACATTAAGAAAGAAAATAAAGAATGTAAGTAATTAAGAATAACGCAAAAGAAAATAAATAAGTAAATAAATAAAAAGAAAGAGAAGTATTTGTAAAATTGTATACAAATGTGTTTATATTATATTCCCATTTAATGAGGGCGATGCAGTGCAGCTGAATGGTTTAGTCATTGTCTAGTTAGTCTGAGTTGTCAATAAATGTGCCAAAGTTAATTGTATCCATGCGCACAATTATACTTTTGTTTAATTTCTAATTTTAAATAAATGATAAAAGTGTCTGGTTTGTAATTGAAATGAAATATTTGAATAACTATCTACCCAGCGAATGTACATGCCAATTTGATTTTTATATTTGTAACAAACCGAGAATCACTGTCAGTTTCTTGTACTGAAAGAATTATCGGGTTGAATAGAATATGTTATCGATGAAATCGATTTAAATTTGTTTGGTTTAATCTAAAAAAAATCACAGAAAGAAATTTTGTGTGATGCATTGCTATTTAAGTTCGAAAAAATCGACTGAATTACATTTATATATTATATTAATTTTTTATATTAGATATATATAATATATATAATATATTACCATTATATATATATATATATATATATATATATATATATATATATTATTTCATGTATCCACATAAAATGTTATAAGGAGACATAATTTTTTATGTATCAATTTTCAGTGTTTACTTCAACAGCGCTCGATATGTGAGTATATACAGGGTGGGCCAAAATAAGGGTCCTATCTTTAAATTTGAATAACTTGAATTTGAATAACTTCCACAAAATAAAAGTTAAACTCACCAAACTTTATGTGTGTGTAGACTGACCCTTCCGAGATTTTTTGAAATAAACAAAACAAATTTTAGCCGAAAAACACTTCTTTAAACTTACAAAAACTAAAGTATTGTTTTTTACACTGTTTTGAGTTTTTTAAGCAAAAATAATGTTTTCTAAATGAGGGTACGTTCCTTAGGGCTAATACGGCTCATGCTTGCTTCGGAAGGGGTCCTTTACTTATTCTAAAAAAAAAAAATTAAAACAATCAATAAATAAAAAAGTTATGAATTTTTAAAAATAGGACCCTTATTTTTGCCCACCCTGTATATATATATATTATTAAATAATATATATATATATATATCTTTTTTGTTTCAGTATTTACTTTAATGGTGCTCAGTACATAAAAAAAGCTTAGTAGATTGGTTGGAAGTTTGAGTTGTACTGCCTAACTATAAAAACGATCTTAGAATGTAAATCCATTGAAATGGTACACAAATGTATATCCATGAAGAATGAAACACACATGTTTTCGTATAGCTTACTTGCTATTATATATATATATTTATATTATCAACGGATAGGTGTTTTGCCGTTTCTGCGGTTCATCAGCGTGGCTGACTATAACAAGTTTCGAACCCTTGATCACATACACATACACACACACACACACATATATATATATATATATATATATATATATATATATATATATATATATATATATATATATATATTTCGTTGACGTTTTTTTTACTTTCTGCACTTTATTTGTTGGAGAAAAGTCACTGAGCAAGCTTTTAAAACATACAAAGGCCTTAATATTAGCATAAAAAATATACTGATCGCAAGTAAGCCGCATGTAAAGATTTTTTTAAAGAACGATGTGAAAAAACAGAGTTTGTGATGATTGGATGACATGAAAAATGAGTAAATATGAAAATTGAAAAGCAAGGAGTAATGAAAATAGATGAAATAAGAATGGGTTAAAAAAACTTTTCCTTTATTTATATACTGTTTTTATTTGTATGTATTCTCTGAATCAAAAGATTAATGGAGGACATTGTGAAATAAGATAACAATTTCTCCGAGTGTCTTTTAAATATTACTTTTGGTTATTTACCTACATAAGGACACACTAGAGTTTTTTCATTGGTTTGCTTTGGAAAAAAAAGATGAAATAAGTAAAATGAGCAGAACAATTTTGATGTTAACGGTTTTGTTTCGGGGGGGGAGGGGGAAGAAACCTTCTTTTTTAATTATTCTTTCTTTTACGTGGAGGGGGCACAAGTGCAGCAAGTTCGGCAGATCACATTCTGCTGAAAAGACTAGTGGTTGGTGCACCAGCCCAGATGTGGGACAACAACACTCCATGCATGGGCGAATGGTGGCTTTATAGAGGTATAGGATAATGGCAGACGTGAGGAGTTTTCTAGCTCAGTAGAAGGAGCCCATCTTCTTTGCAGCAGATTTGGCAGTATCTTCTACGTATTTATTCAATTCATGTTACCTGTTAATGCTAGGTTGATGAGTTTGAATGTTTGACTCTTGGAAAAGGTGCTATCAGCCATGGCAATCGGTTATTCGAAAGGTTTCTTATAACTGTTAAAAGAAAAAAGCTTTGCTTGGTAGCATTAAATGTAACCTTCCATTTTTGGTCCCATTCCCATTTTCTAAGGATTCAGCCATTGCCTTGAATATGTATGCATTCGAGTTGTCTTCATGTCCAGAATAGAGTGTGGTGTCATCAGCAAATATACCCATCTCGGACACAATTGCATCAGGTCGTTTATGGAAATCAGGAATAATCAATGTCAAAGGATTGACTTCTGGGGCACACCCGCATTAATGTGATGTCGTTTAGAATGTCCAGTTGTCGAGGTTAACCTGGATCTTTCTTTTAGCTAAGAAGGATATTATTTTCTTCAGAAGACCTTCATGTCAGACCTTATCAAAGGCTTCAGATATATCAAGCGCTACCGTTCTAGCTTCACTGGTCATATCCAGTGTATGCTTTATGCGTTCAGAGATTATCATGAGTATACCTGCAGTAAAACGGGATTGACTTTGGATAACATCTTGACTTTATTGTCAAGACAAAACGTGTTTTGAAAATGAGCACAAACAATTGTATGAATAAAAATATTTCTTTAATACAAATTCGGAACATTTATTAAATTATATATATATATATATATATATATATATATATATATATATATATATATATATTTAATTAATTCAGTTCAAATATTTAAAAAATGAACAAAACCAATATTTTTCAAAAGTGCTCAATATATATTAGAGCTATTTATATTAAAATAAACAGTTTGAGCGCAATACTCTTGCCCTTGATAAGAAGCTGGCTAGGCTTTGAAACAATTGTCGGGCGCTCAAACTATGTTTATATATATATTTCATGGTAAACAACTGATGATCCCTTAAAATAGTGTTAGAAACTAACTAATATAATAACTGCAAAAAATAAATTGACTTACATGAGTGATTTTCCACTGGAAGATTTGAGACTATAAGCTTTTTTTGTTTTGTTTTTTATATATTTTTTAAATTTTTTTTATATAGTTTTAATGGTTGAGAAACTTCCGAGACTATATATATATATATATATATATATATATATATATATATATATATATATCTGTGTGTGTGTGTGTGTGCGTGAGTGTGCGTGAAAAAGACAAATGGAAAAAACAAATTGAACATAGGAATAAATCATCAAGAAACGAGAGATTTTACAGGTTTCGTTCGGATCAACGAACGTCTTCAGAAAAAGTGAAGGTTTTAAATTTATTTGATAACGGTAAAAACATAGGAAAAGAAGAATGCAGAACAGCATGTTATTGGCACGTGTTTTACTATTTGAAAAAAGACAGAAACGGCAGAGACGTTAAATGGGAAATGGTAGAAAGAAAAAGAGAAGAAAAAGGAAAAGAAATGAAATATCGATGAAATGTAGTGTTTACTGTTATCAAATAAAATAAAATCTTCACTTTTTTTAAAGACGTTCGTTGATTGGAACGAAACCGGTAAAATCTCTGGTTTCTTCATGATTTATTCCTGCATTTAATTTTTTTCCGTTTGTCTTTTTCACACAACCTGTCTTTCACAGCATTTTATTTTACGGTGTATCGTGCGTGAATTTTATCCTCATATATATATATATATATATATATATATATCTGTTGGCTTGCTTTGATAAAAATAAATAAGTGAAATGAAGAAAGAAAATGATTTTAAAGTTAAGTTTTTATTTTTCTGCGTTTAATTTGACTGAAGAAAACAATTCACTGAAGAAGCTTTTGAAAACATATCTTGAATTTATTATTTATCAAGACTAAATGTGTGTTTTGAAATGGGCAGCAACAATTGTATGGATAAAGATGTTTTAAAAAGTAAATTCGGAACATTTATTAAATTATTAATATATATATATATATATATATATATATATATATATATATATATTTATTTTGGTACAGAAAAATTAGTACAACATTTGTAGCGTCGGTTTCAAGCACGGAAAGTCTTAGCCATCCGGCTCTCTTCAGCATCTGTTGTCATCTGATGACAACAGATGCTGAAGAGACCCGGATGGGTAAGACCTTCCGTGCTTGAAACCGACGGTACGAATGTTGTACTAATTTTTCTGTACCAAAATAAAAAAAATATTATGCTCTTAATTTTTAACTTTAATTCTTAATTAATCGAGCACTCTGCTGGGATTTTTCCTACTATATTACAAAGAAGTATATATATATATATATATATATATATATATATATATATATATATATATATATATAAATGACAAAGTTTTTTTTCCATCTATCCTAACTATATTAACATCAAAACATGGTAGGCTTATTTCATTCTAATGATATAATAATATTTTCAAATATCGTATATATAGGAATCTAAATATATCTCAAACAAATCTCGATATTGCTCACTTGAATATTTATTTATTTTTAAGTTTCTAATGAATTAATATTTTCTAATCAAGAGAGGCGCGAGAGCGCTCTATCTCTTAATAGACTTTACGAATGGCCTATGCTGGAAATCTCATTTCTTTGATCAATCATAACTAAAAAACCAATAAACCAAATTAGTTAAAACTTTGCACAAAATTTTTATTTGATAGGTTCTATAAGTGTGTAGAATTTCAGCATCATTAGTCAAGGCAACCCAGAGATCCAGAAAGTTAAATCATGAAATCATGTAATCTGTGTTTACGTACGTATGTGCCACCCTGTATCTCATCAACTATTTGATGGATTCAGCTGATTTTTGGCAGAGATAGAGGTTCTAAGGTCTAGTTGATGGCATTTTAATTTCAGTTTACCATATACCTTAGTTTTCCAGAAAATTCCAAAAAACCTTATGAGAAGGCATTGTATCTCAATACATAGCCTTTACAAAAGTAGTGACATTCCATGATAAACGTCAGTATACTGAAATCATATGCCCTTAATAGGGTTAAGATGAAAATTCATATACACTAAATGTACAAAAGCAAGGAAATTCCCAATTTTTTACACTTTTATTGTCATTACGGGTATGACTACATATCAACCAAACCATTTCATTATCACATTACTACAGTATAGATCTCTATGCATGAGTGGATGAAGTGTGTGAGGTGCGCTGAAGAAAAATTCCTACAAATAAAATACATAGCCCTGTTGTGCTCATGTGAGCACAACAGGGCTATGTATTTTAATGACAATAAAAGTGTAAACATTTGGGAATTTTCTTGCTTTTGTACATTTAGTGTATATGAATTTTCATGTTAACCCTATTAAGGGCATATGATTTCAGTATACTGGCATTCTTCTATACAAGCAATCGTTTTATCTATAAAATTATTATTTTAATTATTAATAAAATCATTTAAACAGATTTTATTTAAAAAAAGGATAGAGTTTTATTAACTTTTAGAACTTCAGATTCAAGGGAGATAATTTACATGAAACCGCCGTCAAATGCCACTGAGATGTGGAGAACAGATACTGCAGTCCTCCCAGGAATCACCTCCTCTGTAAGAGCTCAACATTTTTTCCTGAAAATTTATAAATATACATAGTCTGAAATTAAAACCCTTTTTCACTTAAAATGCAAACCAATAAAATTGAATTTTCTGTTTAAATTGTAATTGTTTTTAATTTAAAGTGTTCTTTCACTTCTTAATAAATCCTGTTATAAACACCTCCCCAATAAATAAGTAATTATAAAAAAGCAGCCGTGCTGGCTTTTCTTTTCTTATTTGAGGTTCATTCCTATGTCAGTCACGTAAATTATTTAGAGTGAAATAGGTGTCGACATTATTCATAAACAACTTATATATTTCTTTTATCTCAAACCATGTTTTAGTAAAAAAAACGATTCATTCGTCATAATATGATCCTCTCAGACATTACTTACTCCCTGGGGTCACTGCATGGAGTTCGTTTATCATATCATACTCTCAGGATAAAGAAATACCTCCCCTCAAGGTTTTTAAATTTACAAAAGTTTTATAAATTACAAAAGAAAATAGATTTATTTTTTTTAATCGTCATTAAGTTTTTTATTTATCCGGACTATATTCATATGAAAACACGTTAAGCTTATTTAATTGAATTTTACATTTAAATATTTTCAAACACATTATATATATATATATATATATAGCCAACGAACACTGCCAAAACACACTGACCAAAATGCTTCATTTGAATAATGCTTTTATAAACACTCTCAAATAAATTAATATTCTGCACAATTCATTTCTATGTTTGTACTTCATTTTCCTTATATAAATCTAATATCGTTGGTTATATTAATATTAGTAGCAGTAATATTAATTACACTGATTTAATCAACAACGTTTAATATTCAAAATGATTATTTTGAAATTCGAAAAATAACTTTCGTTTTTTTGTTGTTGACGACGACAACGATGATAATGTTCTCCTCCCCCACCCCCACCCTCTCTCTCTCTCTCTCTCTCTCTCTCGCTCTGCCACGCCAAAGCCAAGTTTTCTATTTCATTGTTTTAAAGAGCCAAGCATCATCGTCCAAGCGAATGGAATTATTTTTTCTATCCATTTATTTCTTATTTAAAAGATAAATGAATTTGTATCGAGATTACCAAAATATTAATAATTATCTATTTCATGGATAAATGCGAAAGATTTTGTCCTGTGTTTACAAGACACTTATGAATGAAATTCATTAAACTTAAGTATGAAGACCTAATCGTTTTGGGGGAAGGGGGCGATGGTCATACAATTTTGACAGCAAATCTTTGTTTGTCGGGTCGATAGTCATACCGTTTGTACAAATACGCTATACACTATCACCAAAATACCGCATTCACTCTATGACGTAATCCTTACTTCTTTGCAAAGCGATAGCGAGCTGGCACCATTTTTGTTTTGCTATTGTCAGAGATAAATCGTGTGCGTTATTCTTTTTGTGGCGGGTCAACTTTTTAGGCGATTACGTGTGGTTGTATGACCTTGCCAGTCGGACTTAGGGTTAGTGTTAAAAATATGTTAGTTAACTGCATTAATAAGATAGAATTACCCTAAAAAATAGAATCTCATTTTTTAAGTGGGTAGATAATGTAGCTGAGTGTTAATCTACAAATTTACCAACGTTTCTTGTCAATTTTTAAATTACAAAATAAACTAGATTCATATTTTTAAAAACTCGTCATTAAGTTGTTTTTAAATTTTTCTGTCTTTAATAATAAAAGCGAAAAACACAAAGTAACTATTTTAAATTACTCAGGAATATATAATTCATTTATTTGACCAATTGACGTTCCGCTTTTGGCGATTGTCAACAATAATAAACAGAAAGAAAAAGGGCACAGAAAACAAAGTCAACAAATAACTGTTACCAAAGACAATAAAATTATTTTTGTACCTGTCTTATTTTTTGTGTTTTAAAGTATTTTAAAGTATTTTTTATTTCAATTAAACAGTTCGGTCAAATATATTACGTTAGAATGAAAAACAAATATGGCTGACAGTCGATTGCCGACCGTCTGCGAAGTCTGATGATAATTTTGTACTTTTCTCCTTCAATTAGTTAGAAAGTACATTTTAAAGCGTTTGGGACAGTTATTTGTTGACTATTTGTTCGTTTGATTTTACCCCAAAAGACGAAAAACCCATTAAACAAACTTCGGGGATATTCCCTTATGCCATCTTGAAAATGGAACTGTTACACGATCGGATTTGGACAAATTATTAAAATGCAATAAAAACGTTTTAAAATACTTTTAAATACACACACACAAATAGGCAGGTAGGTAGAAAAGTAACTTTATTGCCTTTGGTAACAGTTACTTGCTGATTATTAATTTTCTTCAACCCTTTTTTCTGTGTTCTATTCTTAACAATCGCCCCAATTTTTCGTTCATTCCTTTCATTATGGGGAATTCAAATCTTAATATTGTAATATATCAAATAACACCATGACAATCATCTTTTTGTTATTTTTCTTCAAATTACCAAACAGAAAGTGAACAGAAAATTGTTCTTTTGTTTTTCTATAGATAACGCTATAGCTGTCTGTCCGTCGGCGAGAATTTTTGTAAACGTAAGAGCGGGGGGGGGGGATGCGGGGGCGGGGACAAGCGTGGGTAATTACTATTCAATTAATTTTTTCGAGTCAGCGTTCATAATCTTTGTATACCTTTAGAATTAGGAAACTATTAATTAATTAATTTAGATTAAATAACATTAAATAACATTAGATAACATATAAACAAAGTAGAAAGAAATTTCAAGACGAGACTGCGATTCGAACTGACAAAGTGTTAAGAATCTTACTTAAACTAATACTGTTTCAACTTCCTTATATACTGTTACCAAAACACGCTCAGACACCAGACGGGGTTTGCAATTTACATGATTCATTTCTTTTAAACTTCTAATAAATTCATATTTACAAATATACACTTATAACTGCTAGTATATATATATATATATATATATATATATATATATATATATATATATATATAGATTTTAAAAGAATACGCGGAAATCTCTCTAAGGCCCTTTCGACTATCATCTCGTCAGGAGAAAATCGATAGTTTTAATTAATAATAACGTCGAAAGAAAGAGCAAAATGGGGAAATTGAGTGTGCCAAAATTATCGTTAAAGCGATTAAAATTCAATTTAATGATTTCGATTAAAAGTCGATTAAAAGGCACTACGTTAGGGGATAAAAAAAAAAAAAAAAAAAAAAATTGGGAAGGAGTTCAAAGTTCCCCAAAGAGATTCAGCGATCTTACAAATTCCTTCTGCCGGCACAAGGAAGGTTTTCGAATGGCAATAGAGACATTATTTCTTTCGACGTTATTATTAATTAAAACTATCGATTTTCTCCTGACGAGATGATAGTCGAAAGGGCCTTAGAGAGATTTCCGCGTATTCTTTTTAAATCTATTTATAAATTTTGTACCTCGAAACATTTATTTATATATATATATATATATATATATATATGTATATATATATATATATATATATATATATATATATATATATATATATATATATGTATATATGTATATGTATATATATGTATATATGTACACATATATTTATATATATATATATATATATATATATATATATATATATATATAATAGAAGATTAATGAGCTCTTCCAATTTCCCTTGAATCGTCACATTCTAAGAAAATGACACGTCTTTCCCCTTTTATTTAAACTACACCCAAAATAATTCCTCCATTCTCTTCATCCGACCTCAAAAATGTGACATGTGGTTAGATAAGGGTAAATGCTGACCCATTCAGTAAAACATATTAACTTCATATGGGATTTTGGTGTGGGAAGTGGAGGGTCTGGATGCTGTTTTGGTTTATTTCATTCCAGAAACCTCCCAGTTGTATTTATTTATCCTCTCCCATGCCAAGAATCTCCTCCCATTCAATTGCTGTCATGTGTTTTGCAAGACACAACATCTGAACTTGTCGCAATCTGCTTTTAATATAATATCAATATGTATTACACTAAACCTTATATAACCTATATATGGCACAAACACACACACACACACACTCTCTCTTTCTCTCTCTCCCATACTATATATATATATATATATATAAGTTGAGACAAATAAATTTATAAAATTATTTATTGCAGTTCCAAGAATTCATGATCAACAATGATTTGGCATACGATCGTTTCCGAGACGCTTCGTAATTATTTTTATTTTCATTTTATTTACTTATTAATTCTAATATGCGCTTCTTAAGTTCATTTTACAGAAGATCACAAATAGAAGTCAAGCGAAAAACATATTTTCTTCTTATTTAACAAAATATCTATCAAATTATTACAGATAAAACGAAAAATACACGGACATAAATGTATAATACTTCTATTATTAATGATGATAATAATACTAATACTGCTACTACTACTAATAATAATAATGATAATGATAATAAAAAATTAGTAATAATAATAAAATACTAAAAAATGAGAAATAATATATATATATATATATATATATATATATATATATATATATATATATATATCAAGATAGATGAACGAAGAGTGATAAACATGTACGAATGTCCAGATTTATTTCAAACTTTGATTGTTCAATGTAAGGTATATTCTGTAATAAAATTATGTTTATTATTCTTTCCTTAAGCCAAGGCTTTTCAAAGATCGATATCTTATCATCAGAGGAATTATACAGATAGATAAGTTGGCAGTATGAAAACCAAATTTCAACATTTGAAAAAATATTATTAAGAAAATGTAGGGTGAAAAAAGGTTCGTGTAAAAAAGATATGTGGTTTGTCCAGATAGTAATTGTCCGTTGATAAGGTGTCCAATGGAAGGAGATTTAGATGGAGAAGAAAAAAAAGGTTTCGTGAAGGCAGCATAGGAAAGTGCTCATAAATGAACTAAATCCAATAGTGAGATGTTGAGTTCAAATCGTAGATGGAGCGCACTTAAAACGGAATTAAAATGAAGATATCGGGCTATTTTAAACAATACTTCCTGGGCCGAGTTAGAATCGTAAACGAATTTATTCTCTCTCACTCTCTCTTTATCTCTCTCTCTCTTCTCTCTCTCTCTCTCTATATATATATATATATATAAATTAATAAATGCGAAAGTTGTCTTCATTTATCATTCCTATATTACCATTGAAACTGGTTACTGTTATTTAAATCAATAAGACAACATAATATTTTGAAATACTCTCTATATAGTCCAAATGAACGATTAATAGAGCGTTTTTAGAATGCCTAATTTGCATAACTATTTTTTAATCAGTTCATAAGAAATTACTATTTGTTGTTATTAATTTTGAATTGTATTGTTCTATGTTTATTATGTATATGCAATAGTTTCGTCAATATTAACAGTAATTGATTAAAGTTTTTTCATAAAAAAAACGGATAAGTAAAACACCTTCTAAAATTAAGTAACAAGTGCTCGCTACGAAGCATATGCGAGAAGAGAAAATGGAGGGAGATTGTGGCTGGCTTGTTTGCTTGCTCGCTCTTTCGTTCCCTCTCACCGCCCCCTTCATCCTCTCTCTCTCTCTTTTCAGTTTTTACATTTTCCGTGAAAAATAAATGAATAACCGTTTTTAATTAGCTAAATAAATGCCTCATTTGTAAAGTTTATCAACAAACTTATTGTTTAATGTTTACAAACCTCCTTTGACATATAAAAAGAAAGTCTTAGTTGTTCCCTCCACTGATCCATCTAAATTACGAAAACAATAGATTTATAGTATTATATTTTTTTTAAAAAAACCATAACAATGTGTGGTGTTAAAATAAATAAAATTTATTTTAATCTTAGCTTTCGAGAATTACAATTCTCCTTGGCAAAGAGTGATTTTCAAATTGGTGCAACCTCGCCTGCAGACATAACGTGATTTTTACCATCGGACGATGAAGAAAAAGAAGAAGAAAAAGAAAAACACTCTTTGACAAGGAGAATTGTATTTCTCGAAAACTAAGATTAAAATAAATTTTATTTATTTTAACACTACACATTGTTATGGTTTTAAAAAAATATATATAATACTATTACGAAACAATGGATTAAAAAATATGTCTAAAATACTCTTTCTAATTCAATAGATTTATATTTTGGTAAAATTGTAGATTAACATCCTCCGCGAAATCACCCCACCTCTCACGAAAACAAAAATGAGACCGTTTCTGCAAGAGTTGTTCTGCATCAAGTTCAGGACAAACGGTACACTGCAGGATACGATCTATTGCAAAAACATCTACGGATTGTGAAAAAGATCACAAAGATGTTCATGTCACGGACGTATAATTGCATCTGAGTTCTTCAACAACGTTGTCCCATCTTTTGCCAGAAGTGGTTTAGTTGATGAAACCATATACCTGATGAAACAAGATATAAAACGTCTTAACATTGATGTGATCATAGGCCGTCTGGAGAGGTCAGACGTCCCTGGAGAGGTCAGTCCCTGGAGAGGTCAGTCCCTGGAGAGGTCAGTCCCTGGAGAGGTCAAACCAACGTTTGTTTTTTATTTGGAGAAAACAACGCTGAACCTTACTCTTCACATATGAGAAGTTGCCAGCGACAGTTGACCTGTTTGAGGATGAAGAGTTGACAAGCTTGTCGTTTCTTGTCAATTTGAAGATAAATCAAGGGAGGCACGAGAGCGCTCTATCCCTTAATAGACTGCAAAAACGGCCTCTGCTAGAAATCTCATTTCTTTGATCAATCAAAACTCAAAAACCAATAAACCAAATTAGTTAAACCTTTGCACAAAATTTTTATTTGATAAGTTCTATAAGTGTGTAGAATTTCAGCATCATTAGTCAAGGCAACCCAGAGATCCAGAAAGGTCAGGCATGATTTTGTGTTATCCGTACGTACGTACGTACGTACGTATGTACCACCCTGTATCTCATCAACTATTTGATGGATTCAGCTGATTTTTGGCAGAGATAGAGGTTCTAGGGTCTAGTTGATGGCATTTTAATTTCAGTTTACCATATACCTTAGTTTTCCAGAAAATTCCAAAAAACCTTAAACATTACCATTGTATTGAGGCATAGCCTTTACAAAAGTAGTGACATTCCATGGAAAATGCCAGTATACTGAAATCATATGCCCTTAATAGGGTTAAGATGAAAATTCATATACACTAAATGTACAAAAGCAAGGAAATTCCCAAATTTTTACACTTTTATTGTCATTAAGGGTATGCGAGCACAACAGGGCTATGTATTTTACTGGTAGGAATTTTTCTTCAGTGCACCTCTAACACTTCATTCATACATGCATAGAGATTTATACTGTAGTGATGTGATAATGAAATGGGTTGGTTGATATGTAGTCATACCCTTAATGACAATTAAAGGTTAAAAAATTGGGAATTTCCTTGCTTTTGTACATTTAGTGTATATGAATTTTCATCTTAACCCTATTAAGGGCATATGATTTCTGTATATTGGCATTTTTCATGGAATTACACTGGAGTTATCAGCAAACCAGTCTCGTTGGCTGGGAGTCCGCAATCCAAGAATCTAAACACCTGTTTCGTACATGGTATCTATTAATCTCTTTAGAAAAATCAACCTGGTCAAAGGAAGATTTGAGGGAACTTCTTACGACTGGATCTTTCAACTTGGAAACATCACTACGCTTATGTAAGTATCTGACTCCATTGAAACGAATTTTCCAGTGAATAGAAATGTTGAGCTTAGCTCTGACCATTAAGTGGTCAGTATCACAGTCGGCACCACGCATTATTCTGACTTTGCAAAAGTCTCTTGGATCACCACGTCTACATACAACGTAATCAAGTGGTCATGCCTATGGAACCAGGTTGCCCTGTTCCTCTGATGAGAAAAGGTATCGGTGATAACTCGATCGAGTTCACTACAAAGCTGAAGGAGCAGCTGACCATTTTCATTGACTCCACCAATGGACGTAAGGGAGACCAGGTTTCATTGTACGAGCCGACCCACGCATTAAAGTCACCAAGGATTACTAAAATCTCGGCACCTGGCAAACCGGTGACAATAGATTTAAGTGTATGGTAGAAAGAAGTAATATCATCTTCAGTCAAAGCAAGGGTCGGTGCATAGACGGATAAAATATTCATGTATCGACCAAAACAAGAGGAATTCTCACTTTCATTATACGATCATTAACGCAAACAGGCTGTTCAATCTTGTCAATTAAGGAATTCTTCACTGCAAAGTCTCATGTCTCTTTTTTTCAGATTTACCAGACTAGCTTTGTTTAGGACTTTGGTTAAGTAAAATGGCCGCCTCTGTGGCTAATAATATGTATGTTTTTAATCCAGAGAAGATGTAATCAGTGTGCGTTGTTGTTTTTTTTGTTATTTCTTTGCTGCCTTACAATGTTTTTTTTGAAAGTGAACTTTGATTTTCTGAAAAGTTCATAATCGAAAGATTCAGAATTTATATACTAATTTCGTTTGGTTGACTATGGATGAAACGGGCCGTAAAAAATGTATCAAAGTTTTTAATTAGAAAAAAAACCAGCAATATAACAAATAAAATCTTAGTAACTGGAATATAGCCTAATATTTTCTATTAATATATACTCTATTGTGATATATTAGCAATCATCGAGATTTTACCCTGAAAAGGTTGCTCTATGAAAAAACAGAAAATATATGCACAAGCCTATATTTGTTCCCATCTCTCTCTCTTTCTCTTTCATCTATATATATAAAAAGTGAAGACGTTCCCCCCCCCCTGTACTTTCGGCGAGAGTAAGAAAATAACCGCACGCATCATAGGATACTAAACTCACCACTCCATTCAGCTTATTCACTCGAGCGTGTTTGAAGAAATTTATGCTTATTTTCCCCATCTAACAATAAAGACTCTCCCCAAAACATACTTCATAGAAATGGTAGCAAAAGCTTTTCCCTCTAATATTTTCATACTAACACTCTCGCTTTCATCACCGGGAAGTAATAAACAACGGATACTTTAGAAAAACGTAACCGTTATTATTTTCTATTCATCTTTCATTAATTTAATACATAATGCAATATATTCCACACATTTCCACTGATTTTCGAGAATATTGGATTACGTTATTTCTAACTATTCCGTATAGACTCATCTCATTCTGGAATTTACGGAATACATTTAACGAACTTAATCATGTATACTGTACATTGATTCAAAATGGCGGCTATAATCCTTAAATCGAATCGACTTCGTTTGCTTCAGGTATAATTTCATTTTTTTAACTAAAATACTCATACAATTTAATGCATAACAGTACCTTCGAGGCAATAAACATTAAACAGATCCGTACATTTTACTGATCGCATTTGATTTCGTCAATTTATTTAAGTATATTAAGTATATTTTTATTATCATGATTATACGTCAGTTACGAATAGCATTCGTTTGTTTAATTCACAACAGTTAAAAGGCTTCAAAGTCAATTTCGAACACAGACCGGCGTAACATTTAAAATCATTATTTTCAACCACATCTTCCTATTCATCGAACATTATTCGATATTAATTCATACCGAACATTATTTTAATTTATTTCATAACTTTTTTACATACTTTCTTCGACGCTAAAACTGTTACTGATATTCCAGAAAATATTAATTTCTACTTTTCTAAATATATTTCAACTTCAAGTGCAATATCCGTTACTTTGTCTTTTGTCTTCTCGGTCAGTGAAGGAGAAATGTTTCTAGACTACGGCAATTTTTGTTTTTTATTACTTTCCCTCTATTTAAGTATTTGTCAATTTTAGAAGAAATCCTTCTAGACTGTGGCAATTTTTCCTCTAGGGAATGGATTTTCAAAACATTAAACATCACTATTGTATAACTCTCTCCTTGTGGAGAGACAACGAAATAGCAACAACATAGTCAATGGTAAAAATGCAGATTAGTTAACAGTCGATAAATTGAAAACAAAATACCCACAACAAATTCCTTAAATAAATTGCCATATATTTAAATCAATCGCCAGAGTTAGACAAAAGGTCGATTTTCAATGTTGGTAAATTCAATCTCCCACCAAAAGAGGCACTACGGATTAAGATAAAAATTGCTTCAATCTAGAAGTATATTTCCTTCACTGCCCTTGGAAAGCTTCACACATATTCTTAGATCATATTTACTTGGGGGGGGGGGCGCAGTGTTTTTATTTTTTCCAATAAACCGCTACTTACAATCGCAAAAGGAGGGGACAGTCACCCAAAACATACAGAAATCTATTTTGATTTATTCAAAACATCGATAAATCCTACTTTAATCACCTAAATTACAGGGTTCTTTTCAACTGCTTTTTGATGAATTAATACTCTAATACATACATTTAAAAAAAATTTATGTATATCTATACCCCGGCAACGCCGAGGCACGAGTCCTGCTAGTATATATATATATATATGGGAAGAGAAGGATGAAGGTAATCCGATGTAATGGGAAAATGAAAAAATAAAACCAAAAAATGGATGTTTTTTATGTGTACATCAAAGTTTCGTCTTTATTTATAAGACTTCATCAGGATGATAATATAAAGAAAAAAATGTCATGCAAGTACAAACACATATAGGGTTGACATATTGGAAAACAGGAAGAAAATAGTAGCCACTACTGGAGAAAACAGTAGGGTGGACGCCCGTGCTTGGTGCTTTCATTCCTCACCAAGCACGGACGTCCATCCTACTGTTTTCTCCAGTAGTGGCTACTATTTTCTTTCTGTTTCCCAATATGTCAACCCTATATGTGTTTGTACTTGCATGACATTTATCTTTATATTATCATCCTGATGAAGTCTTATAAATAAAGACGAAACTTTGATGTACACATAAAAAACATCCATTTTTTGGTTTTCCTTTTTCATTTTCCCATATATATATATATATATATATATATATATATATATATATATATATATATAGTAATCCAGGTAAAGTAGACATCCACAGGATAAAAATCCACAGAATTTTAACTCGGTTTATAAAATGTGCTCAATAGTAAATAGAGCTATTTATATAATTATTGTACAAAAAGCCGCTATACTGGCATGTCGATGTTATCGATCAATAGTTATAAGAAACTAAGATCTCATCAGGTGGAAAAAAGTCTGATCTTTCACTCAGATATTCATATTAGAAAAGAATGAAAAGAAGGGAAATTTTTTTGCTTTTTGTACATGTTTCTATAAATAAAAATAATTATATATATGTATATATATATATATATATATATATATATATATATATATATATATATATGGTACGTCAATGAAAATTAATAAGACCTGCAAATGGAAGCAAATCGATATCTTCAGTTGTTCAAAACAAGGAGCAGTTTAGTTAATAAAAAACATTTATTTTTCTTCTCTTTCATTCCTTAAACCAGGCTTTTCAAAGATTAAAATCTTATCATCAGAGGAAAAAGTATGATTGATAAGTTGACAGGATAGGACTGTCAAAGTTTCAAATTTGAAAGAGTTTAAAAAAAAATTAAAAAATTTTAAGTTCAAACGGGCATGGGAATCACCAATAACGAAATCCAAAAAAACGGGATCCCACGTTTTTTTGGATTTCGTTATTGGTGATTCCCATGCCCGTTTGAACTTTAAAATTTTTTTTTTTAAAAACTCTTTCAAATTTGAAACTTTGACAGTCCTATCCTGTCAACTTATCAATCATAATTGTTCCTCTGATGATAAGATTTTAATCTTTGAAAAGCCTGGTTTAAGGAATGAAAGAGAAGAAAAATAAATGTTTTTTATTAACTAAACTGCTCCTTGTTTTGAACAACTGAAGATATCGATTTGCTTCCATTTGCAGGTCTTATTAATTTTCATTGACGTACCATATTTTTGCTCTATCCAGTATATTGAGCTTTCCTTATTTCACAATAGGTCTAACTCTCTAAAAGTTTACCTTTTAGTTATAATTTACATATGTATATATATATATATATATATATATATATAACACACTTTAAGATTTTACAGTATATATATATACATGTATATACTGTAAAATATTAAAGTGTTTTTATACCTACAAACGATATCGTTTCGGGGTTTCTACCTTCACCAGTGCAGGAGTGGCGGTTGCAGGCGGTCGCTAAGATCGAACGCAGTTCAAAGATTCAGCCTAGAATCACAAGCCTAACATCTATGCCTATGCAGCTGCGAGAAATCGTCACAAACAGTAATTGAAATTAACGTACACCTACCCGGTGAAGCTAAAAACAAACAAATAAGAAAGAAAGAAAATGTCTTAAATTGGAAAGTTTTTAAAAATAAAGAGAAAAAAAAACATATCAGTCGGTATAAAAAAAACAAGGAATAAAGAAAGAAAACACCTCATTATGGAAATAAAGTGAAGGATTTCTTTCCAAATTCATTTCAGACGGCTGGCGGGGGATATCGGACTTGCTATTTGCTTTCTCCCTTCCAATAAGCACTTAAAATGATTTCGTGCAGCAGTTTTTTACTGGTTAACTTTTGTGTGATGAGACGGATTAATATTTATTTATATACAAATTGGTCTTTCTTATAGAGTGGAGGATATATATATATATATATAATTATTTGAAAACTATATGTTACATATTTCAGAAACGTACCGCGGTTTCATCCAGATAGGCTGACTTTTTACATTTAAAAAAAAATCTCTATGCCTAGTGCAATCGTCGGCGTTCTGAATGAGGTGAAGCCATGATGAGAAATGGCATATTTCTCATTATGGTTTCACCTCATTCAGAACGCCGGCGATTCCACTGGGCATAGAGATTTTTTTTTAAATGTAAAAAGTCAGCCCATCTGGATGAAACCGCAGTACGTTTCTGAAATATGTAACATATAGTTTTCAAATAAATTATATCAGCTCTCACTCCTCTGCGATCGAGCACTTTATTGATTTCTTTTCAATATAATCTGACACTATATATATATATATATATATATATATATATATATATATATATATATATATATATGTGTGTGTGTGTCTGTGTGTGGGTGTGCGTGTGTGTGTGCGAGTATATGTGTTTGCATTCAAATTAAACTTCGAATTAACAACTTTCTCACTTAGACTTACCGCCCCCCCCCCGTGTATTTAAAAAATAATACATATATATATAGATATAGAATTTATTTCCACATTCCATTAACACATTTGGAATGACATCTGTCTAAAGAACCACAAAATCTATCTTTTTTATTTACATGACACATACTTTTCCAAATCATTCTTAAAATGAGTTCCAATTTAAATATCAATTTCTACCTTTTATTTTCTTCAATATTTATTTCTCTAACTCCATCCACCAGATGTTTAATCGAATATGATGATGCTTATCATCATCTCTCTTTATATAAAGTTAGATATGTGTATATGTTTATATTTATATACTCCTAAACTAATAGAACTGATCATTATCAATTATAGAATATATATTCCAAGTAACATGGTGAGTAACCTGGGCATATTGTTTTTTTGTACTCTTTACCATTTAGGGTGTGTGCCCACCACTTAACTCACACCATATATGTGTGTAGCTTAATTGCCATAAATATATTTTCATAACTTACTACCTAACTCTACTCACGTATCGAGCACTGATGAAGTAAATACTGAAAATTGATACATACAAAATTATATCTCCTTATAACATTTTATGTGGATACATGAAATAATATATATATATATATATATATATATATATATATATATATATATATGAGAAATGAAAAAGGAAAAACCAAGAGATATTTTTATTATATTCATCAACGTTTCGTCTTTATTGTAAGACTTCCTCAGGATGATAATTTTAAGAAAAATGTCATGCAAGTACATCGAAATGTTGAGTTGATATGATGGGTTGATGAGAAAAAGTAGTAGCCGTGGCTACTAAGAGCGTTGGACCAAGGTCCGGGCTGAGAGAAGTCAGTCAGTGGCAGAGAGTGAAATGACTTCTCTCAGCCCGGACCTTGGTCCAACGCTCTTAGTAGCCACGGCTACTACTTTTTCTCATCAACCCATCATATCAACCCAACATTTCGATGTACTTGCATGACATTTTTCTTAAAATTATCATCCTGAGGAAGTCTTACAATAAAGACGAAACGTTGATGAATATAATAAAAATATCTCTTGGTTTTTCCTTTTTCATTTCCCATTACGTCAGATTATTCTCATCCTTCCTTTCTCATATATGTATATATATATATATATATATATATATATATATATATATATATATATATATATATATATATATATAGTGACTGTCTACTCGTTTTCGAGTATTACCACTTTTTGTGTCTCAATGTGATACTAGTGGAAAACCTCCTAGTGAGAGGGGCACGGGTATGACTTTTTTTGACCTGCTAGACTTTTACAGACAATATCGCAGATGTGACAGGCGTTGATTGAGTTAATTTGGAAGTCAATTTCTAAAAGCTGTCCAACACATGTCAGCATGTCAAACGGATATTAAACTGATGATGATGATGATGATGATGATGATGGTGATGGTGATGGTGATGATGATGATGATGATGATGATGATGATGATGATGTGAAAATAACCATTTCTGCTTTTATTACAGAATGTTATTAATTTTTAACCGGAAATAATAAAACTCGGATAACAAATAATTTTGTGGTTTGTCAAGCAGAAACTTGAGGTCGTTATACATCTCTGTGAATATCCTGTAAAGAAATCCTGACACTTGAAAACTTGTCTGATAAGAATTTGACAGTCAAAGCCGGTGTCACCACCACACACTAATATATGATTACATAAGACAAATATATGTAAAACATATATTTGTCTTTTTTGCTTGAGAGAAAGTAAATAAATATCACCAACCGCTGTGAATGACATTTGTATTGAAACTGAAACTGATGTGAAACTTGCAAATATTCTAATTCGAATCCTAAAGAAATTTCGGCTCGTTTCTAATATTCTGAGAAATTTTGGAATAAAACTAATTTAGCATTAAAAATGTTAAGATTTATTGCAAAAAGTGGATAACAGAAAAAAGAGGGATGTATTATTTGGATTATTTGGACTACTGTACTCACCCTGAGTGTTATTTTCACAACGTTTCGGCCGATGTAACCCCTGACCTTTTTCAGGTGTATCTTGGAGAACTCGGGAATCTTTCTGTCGAACTCAGGAAACTGCACAGAATTTCAAATGGAACTCTTTATTCGGTGCAGATTCCTGAGTTCGACAAGATACAGCTGAAGAAGATGGTACATCGGTCGAAACGTTGTAAAAGTAACACTCAAGATGAGAACAGTAGTCCAAATAATCAAAATAAAAGATTATCAATCCTTATCTAAAAAAATCAGAAACAAAAGCAAAAAAAAGAGTTTATGAATTCTAATGGATTTTAAAACCAAAAATATGTAAGCGGTTTTAGATTTTAAAAAAATGTAAATAAGAATTTCGATTATATTATTGGGTTATAAGTGACCGCTTGAGCAGTTGTTTCAGATTTCGGATGCAGGTTGTTTTTAGGGGGAGGGGACGGGGGGGTCCTGGATTTTTGCCACCATGTGTTCAAGTTAGGGAAGGATAAGTATCCAGCCATAAAACTGCCTTAAGAACTATGTCTAGTCGAAATACGACTAGACAATCAGGCCCCACCTTCATGAGAGGATTAATTGTGACCTGATTCAACAAATAAACCTCATGATGATGATGATGACGATGATGGTGATGGTGATGATGATGATGATGATGATGATGATGATGATGATGATGATGATGATGATGACTACCAGGGTAAGGGTGTATAGCAGCTGTGTTAGGGGCATTATTCTCTAAGGTGGGTACCTATCCAGTCCTCACTACCCCGTTTTCAATGTAATGACAGAGCAATGATCAGATGGATATACAATGTCAGGTTGGATCAGATCTGTCATATCTGCTCTGATACCCTGTTGGCGACGTTGAATTTACCAAAGCTTGATGAGCTTCTATTGGTCAGTCGGCCACATTGAGAGGAACGATTCTTAGATAAAAAAAAAAAAATGTGGAGATCTTGAGGTGAAAAACAGGAGGAAGTAGGAAGACCAAAAAAAACTTGGATGCAAGCAATGAACAAATGGTCAATGGAATTTAAAAGGAATTGAATCACAAGACCACCGAGCTTGAAGACTAAGATTGCAGGCTGTCAGAAAATGTTGGACCCTTGACCAAGCGAAATAAGACGATAAAATGGATATGATGAAGATGATCTGAAAGTTTCTTCTACTTTTTTCTATGTAAGGTCTATCAGGCATGTGTACGCAGTGTGATGATGTATGGAAGTGGAACCTGGCCAGTGAGGGTTGAGGACATTCGTAGCATGGAAAGAAATGATATGAGACAGATACGATGGCTGTCTTAAAGATATAGATCTGTTGACCTCAAGTGAAAACTAAATTTGGACAGTATAGGGCGATGTGTGCAGAACAGGAGACTTTGATTGTATGGCCACATTGAAAAAAGTGGATGAAAGTTATTGTATTAGTTGATGTAGTAGAGTTGAGGTAGCAGGTTCAGTTCACATGGGAACGCCAAGGAAAACTTAAGGATGAACTTGAGAGAAAAAGGGTTTAATAAAAACACGGTCAGAGACAGGTTAATTTGGAAGTCAATTTCTGAAAGCTGTTCAACACACGCCAGTATGTAAAATTGATGTTTAACCGATGATGATGTTGATGATGATGACGTTTCTTTGTCATCGATATATGCCTTAGAAAGATTATCTAATTCTGATGTCCCCAGAGAGGCTTCTATCTTCTGAGCTAAAATCTCTGCATCTGAATTTTATAATCCATCTATCCATCTATCCATCCATATTTTATTCATCCTAACTCTTCAGTGGGCATGATAGAACCTGTTTGAGCCCATGATCTTCTCCAGGCCACATACAGCACCTGGTATTCTCAAATGGTCACCCATTTAGTGGTGGCCAGGCTCAACGTTGCTTAACTTCGGTGATTATGTTGTATAATGTAACAATGTCTGCTTGTTGTGCCGGTCCAAAGTCGTTGTTCGAGTCGCAGTGTCAATTTGATTTCAGTCAGTGCTGCAACATAGCATCTCTTGATTAAAACAAGTAACAAAGTTTGTTTTTTTTTTAGGTTATAATGATGCTCGTTTTCTTTCTTTGAATAACAGACTTGCAAATGAGAAATCTTAGCCCGACCAAATCAAAACACAAGTCCAATGGCTTAAAGCCCAAAGGCCCATTTGGCTTGGAGAGGCACACAAACCTAACTGACTGTCAGAACCCAGAAAACCAAACTGACCATAAAACGCCCAGACGGACAACTCTGACTAATTCCCCTCTCCTACCTATCTGCTGGAATATATATAGACATTCTGGGACCACACCAAAAAAGATAATGGCTAGCTAGTATTCACTTGAAAATGCTAATCTGCTTCCAATCTATGGACATAAAAACCCACTGTCTAGGTGGTCCCTGTCTAGTTAGACATTATTTATCTCAAGTGCCTTGCTCTCAGCATAATCCCCCATTTAAATAAACACTGACTTTTTTCAAATGGACAATTCGAATTCTGGGTGGTCCAAGCTCCAGACCAAACATATTTTCAATATGTTGGGTGATTTCCACCTGTGCCTACTACTCAACAAATCTATACACTTCACAGATGATTTGAAACGTTTGTGCAGCATTCAATGGCAAAAAATAAACTTTTAGTACCCATTTTTTAATTAGTTGAATAATGATAAACAAAAGTAAGAGATAGACTGATGCCAACAAGGAGCTCCCTGTTTCTCCTTCTCCAAACTCATTCCTGAAATATTTCTCCCACTTTATTTCTCCCTCGTCAGACCACTGTTAGAGTATGGTGTCCCAAAGTTTCCCTTTTCATTAGCTACTACAAGATGTGTAGAGGACAGCGCCAGTCCTTTTCCAGCATCACTTCTACTAGGTGATAATCCTCCTAATACATTTTTTTTTGCGATTCAAAGAATTCTTGGAGATAATTAATAGCAAGTCAGGAAGCACAAATCTTTCCGACAAATTTTTTTCTGAGATGGAAGGGGGCTTCTCTTATTTGAAATATTGTAGGAATGAAATAGATACGTGCCATCTTTCCCTCGTCCGTTGGTGATCCTTTACAAATCAGAAAACAGCGTGCTAATCAAAAGTCGGGTAAGATTTCGATAAACACACGTCGCTTCGGGTCTTAATCAGGTTTCTCCCACCTTGATATTCTTGTAAAGGCAACGATCAATTCTGCAAAAGGCTCGGAGTGACAAACGCGATTCTCAGACGGCTGACAATAAATGGATTTCCGCACGCATCGAGGGGAAACGCGGTTCCTTTTGAAGAGATAGATATTATTAAAGTCGGATTTATTGAGTAGCAGGCACAGGTGAAAACAGCTTAAAGGAAGAAATATAACATTTGCTGTAACTTCGTTTTTCTCAGATAAATATGAAGACGTAAGCGAAAACGAAAAATAGGTGGAGAGAGAAAGAAAAGTATTTGTAATATAGCGATTATGAGCCTTTATATACATATCGATGTCTATGTAAAAATCAATATTTGATTCTGACTAGCTATTTCTTCTTTGTTATTCTGGTAGTATGTTATTTACACTGGCAGAATGTAATTCGCTCCAGTTAATTTCTGGCAATAATTATTCTTGCCGGGTAGATTATTACAATGGAGACAATTTGTAAGCAATGACACAAAAGACTCAAAGTATAAAGGAAGATAATTCCTATTTTAATCTAAAGAAAAACTATGAATTATCTCCCTTACACTCTGAACATCATTTCTTAGTGACTTACTCATTATTATTTTTTAATGAATCCGGGGATATGCTATTATCAATCTTGATATATGTATTTATGCATATGTAAAAAAAATAAACATGCCACAACGACCCGCTATATAAAGGGAAAGATTTGATGTAAGGATATTACAAAGTAATATTTATAAATTTGTTAAGTTGTATATACTGAATACAAAGGTGCTCATTACTTATAGTAGAGCAGATATAATACTAATGTATACATGTCTATAAAGTTAAGTATCTTTATATGTTCAGATATATGTTTGTATGTGGTAAGCTTAAAAACTAATTAAAAGATCATTATGTATTTTGGAACACAAGAAGGATTGTGGATTTTATTATCGATTCTATGAGTGGAATTTTTGATTGAAGGATCGTCTTATAATAATGATGGTGATACTAAAAAAGACAGTAGGAACAAGAGACAAAGCGAGAAAATAATTTCTTCCACACACACACACACATACATACATACACACATACACACACACATATACACACACACCCACACATACACACACACACACACACACCAACGAGGCAAACTTTGGTTGGACAGATAAAAACAGAACAATAACTAATATATATTTGTGTGTACAATATCCAACAAATTATGCATTAAAATTTAATTTTCTACCCACCTGTATAATTTTAAAGTGTGGAAACTAATTATAAGATTCATAATCTCTGAATTTGTTATAGTTAATTTGACTTTTCTTAGCATGAAAAAATCAAAATAGTGTGGATCTCTTTTGGAGGTGGTCGCAATCTCAGGCATAAAAGATAGTAAAAAAAAAAACTGACAATCTCTTTAATCCTTACTCTCGAGTAGTCCCCGGGCCTTAATAAAAAAAAGATATAATACTAAAATAGCTTTATATCTATAAAGTTAGGTATCTGTACATGTTCATATATATGTTTGTGTATGGTAAGCTTAAAAATTAATTAGTGGATCATTGTGAATTTTGGAACACAGAAAGGATTGTGAATTTATTATCGATTTCACGAGTGGCATTTTTGGAGGGTCGCCTTATCATAATAATGATGATACAAAAAAAGACAGTAAGAAAACACTTGAACAAGAGACAAAGCCAGAAAATAATTTCTGACACATACATACATACATACATACATACATACATACACATTTACATACATACATACATACATGCATACACACATACATACATGCATACACACACATACATACATGCATACACACACATACATACCTACACACACACACATACACACATACATACCTACATACATACACACACATACATACACACCTACATACACACACATACACACATACATACATACACACACAGATACATACACACACATTCATACACACATACATACATACACACATACATACATACACACATACATACACACATACATAACACATACATACACACACATACATACATACACACACATACATACATACATACATACACACATCAACGAGGCAGACTTTCAATAGGACAGATAACAACTGAAGACTAACTAAAAGATATTTGTGTGTGCAACATCCAAGTTTCTTTAAAAAAAAGAAAGAGACTTGCCTTTCGGCAAAGTTTGTCAGCAGCTTTTGTTGTTTGGCACTACTTTCAGAGTTTAACCATTCTAAAAACCAATCTTCGGTCGCAGACAATTCTTCTTTGAAACATTATCAACCAGACTTTTTTTTTATCCACATTCATCGCGTAGAGAAAGAAAGGACCGGCATCTTTTTCAATCTTCTAAAACTCATCAAGCTAGGATGGCATTTATTTGGGTGGCATTCTCCATTGTTATTTTAAACGCAGACACTCTATGAATAAGGTTGCATCAGTAAGGCAACGGCGTAATATGCGAATGACAAAATGTCTGAGAGAGTCTTAGACTGTATGAGCAAATGTATACCACTATATATATAGTAAGTTAAGAAAATATATTTATGGCAATTAAGCTACACAGAAGCGTCCGCGTTTCATCCCCATAGGGAATTGTCAGGCTAAGTGCATGGAATTTCAGTAACACGAATTACATGCACAACCTGACGATTATCTATGGAGATGAAACGCGGACGCTTCTGTGTAGCTTAATTGCCATAAATATATTTTCATAACTTACTACCTCGCTCTACTCAAAACCCTGTTGAACTAAATACTGAAAATCGATACATGATATATTATATCTCCTTATCATATTATATGTGTATACATGAAATAATAATTATATATATATATATATATATATATATATATATATATATATATATATATATATATACTTAGGCAGCAAGTCATTATCCAAGCAAGCGTTGTTGAACGTCACAAAACTTTCTCGTTTGTAAATCTTCTTTGTGAGGTTCTCAAACCTATATATATATATATATATATATATATATATATATATATATATATATATATATGAAGCAATCCAACAAAAGATATAAGCGTCAACTAATATCTTATAATTAGTGAAACATCCGGATAAAAAACTGAAGCTCAATATACTGGATAGAGCATTAATATTATAATATAAAATGAAGTAATAAAATAAGGTGTCAATCAAATTTTATTAGAATTCAAAGTTCATGCAAAGCATCCTTAAGTCCTTAGCTCATGAGTTTTCAAAGATAATTCTTCTCTTCAGAGGACCATTACCGCAGTTATACTACTACAGGCAATAAAATTACGCTTTGAAAATATATAAAATTATATACACAAATACATAAAAATACATAACATCAAACATATCAATCCAAAAACATACTTTTGTTGAATCCATACAGTCCATCCAGGTCATACAAGTTGAGAAGCATAATCAGGAAGGACATTACTCCAAGATACAAACAGCAGTTATATATATATATATATATATATATATATATATATATATATATATATATATATATAGTAAATTGAAATTAATAAATTTATGACATATTATTTATATCAGTCCCAGGAATTCAACATCAACAATATTTTGGCATACAATCGTTTCTAAGACGAAAGGATATTTTATTCATTGCTAATTTAATATATATTAAGTTCAAACGTTGAGCTGATATGATACCTGCATAATTTCCGAGTATATAATGTTCTAAATTTCACTTAACCACCCTTTTATCTTTAAGGTGGGTCTTGGAATCATCTAAAGTATAATACAAAATAAAATATTCCAAATCGTTTTAAAAACGATCGTACACCAATTATTTGTTATGTTTGAATTCTTGGAACTGATATAAACAATAAGCTAATTTTATTTATCTCAACTTACTTCATATATATATATATATATATATATATATATATATATATATATATATATATATATATATATATATATATATAATTAACTTGTTACAAATATCCAGGGGGTATGAATCCGAAGGAAGTTGAAACCGGGTTTATGAGAGTTTCTCCAATGTATTTTCAATTTTCAATCTCCCGTTAAAGTTGAAGTTAAAATTTATGCCATTTGAATTCCTTCGCCCGCCCGATGAGTTGGTCGCTATTTGCACCAATGAAACAAAACTTGTTTTGTCGCAACTAATGGAATAAAATCAAAAAATATATATATATATATATTTTGATACAGAAAAATTAGTACAAAAAAATGTTGTACTAATTTTTCTGTACCAAAAAAATGAATATATATTACGTTCGAACTTGGGAATCTATACAGAATTTTGAATGGAACTTAATTCACAGAGGTAGATTGTTCTTGTTCTGTCAGCCCCGATCGGGTACAAGTGTTAACTAATTCTTAATTATATTCTTAGTATCGCCTCTAATTAAGATTGAACCTTCAATCTCCAGAAGACTGTCCCTTAGAACTGATTATTACTAAACACTTTATCCTTTGCGCCACATGTGCATGTGGACAATTCTTGCATGAATTTTAAGAGCCCTAAAACTATTCTTGTTTTAGATGTGTAGTGTTACTACTTATTACTTTACGTATTTATTTTTATTGTGTTCTTATTTTACTATTTATAATAATGGTTCCCATATAGTATGAAATTCTATACTAGGTCTACTCAGGAGGTCATTGTCACCCAACATATGCACTGCTTCTTTGAGATATCTTACTCTCCACCGTTCTTCTCTGTCTATAATTTTTACTTCGTCCGATGAGGGTAAATGTTTTTCGTTTTCCCCCCAAAACTGTGCTTAACCATACCCGACTTCATGTATTACATATTTATTATGTTCTTGGTCATGATCGTTTCTGTAGGAGATTTGACTCAGTATGGGAGACAGATTGTGATGAATTTTAGGGTGGTATCCTTTGATGTTTAGTCTAGACATATCGAAGCTGATGTCATGCTCTCTCGATAATTGTTTCGGTGAAGGGTTTCTCTTAGACTGTCCATTTTCTCTTGATATGTATTGGTCTTACTACATATTACCCTTTCTCGGTGTCGTAGGCAGTAGACGATTCCTTCCATTACATTATATGGATGGTAGCAGTTGAAATTGATATATTGTCCAGTAAAGGTTGACGTTTGATAATATTAAAATAGCAGAGAATGGTAGTTTGCTTGAAGCATTGCTGGGTATAGTAGTAGTAAGTTTTTGAAAGGCTGTGGGCAATGCAAGTTCCGGGTAAGATGCAAGTTGTAAGGAACAAAAACAATAACAATAAATCGAATACGAAATATGACTTACTATTTATTTTTCCTTTTTTTCTAAAATCTTACATAACAGCAAGAGTATTTTTAGCTGTTCGTGTGATGTCCGGGTGATTAAAAATCACTATTTGATATTTCGGGAAAAGACTTCCCTTTGTCAAAAATAATTAAACCAGAAGAAAATTTTTTTTTCTCCGACTGTTTAGAGAATACTACAAAACAAAATGGCTGCCAGATGTAGACTGCAGCGGAAACGAAAACAATCTCGCAGGGAATGTAAATTAAATTTTATTTTAAGGTAATGTTACATATATGATTTGGTGTTCAAAAATATTTGTGTAATGTTGGTTAAATGTATGGTGCTCGATAAACTGTTAGTTTTAATAATATATATATATATATTTTTTTTTTTAATAATTTTTTTTATTATTAAGTTTATATTTGATTATTTACTTTTATTTCAGTGTGTTTTATCTTCATATTTTTATTTTTTTATCTTTCTTTCGTATTTTAAGAATTTTAATATAAAGTAAAGTAATTAATCTCTCATTTTAAATATTCTAGATCTATCAAACTTATCGATTATCATCTATTTAAGAAGTGTTACTAATTGTGAGTTTCGTCAAATTAGTTTATCGAATTAACTTGATATATTTACTATAAGATAAAGGGGAATAACTCTGGATTTTTTTTTTTTAGATGGAAATCTGTATAACAATATTAGTATATATATATATAAAACATATATACACATACATGCATATATACATATATATATATACATATTTATGTATTATTGTTTGTTTAATTGTTTATTTATATATTCTTCATTTTCATCTTGTCTACATATTTTTTTTATTATTATTATTTATTTTTTAAATTTATTTTATTTTTTTTAATTTAATATTTGCATGTTATTTGTATACATTTTATATGTGTTTGGATTAATTAATTAATAATGCTAGGTTATGGGGTGACTTATTTTGGTGGGTTAGAAGAGTATGTTGAATATGGTTTTTGGTTTGTGGTTGAAAGTGTGTTAGGATGGAAGTTCATATGGGGAGGGGCCTATTTGATTGTTTGGGTGTGTGGTTATTTATTATAGGAGGTAAGTAATGAGTGAAGTGGTGGAAACGGAGTCTGTTGAGTGTTAGATAATTGCCCTATCCCGAACACAGGTCTGTACCATCGCACTAACTGTGTTTACAAACTACAGTGCAATAAATGCAACAAATTTTACATCGGCAACACTACAAGACCGCTACACTTGTGCATAAAGGAGCACTTGAATACCCGTATATCCTCTTTCCACAAACACACAGAAATTTGCTCAAACACTCAGCGTGATATTCATGTCTCCATCTTAGCGTCTGTCAGAAACATTGGTGACCTTAGAATCACAGAATCAATCCTCATCTCCAGATTAAACCCCTTACTCAATCAGCGTCACGAGCTCCACTCACCATTCATTCTATAATATCTACCCCCCATCCACCGACCAACCCTCATATCTAACACTCAACAGACTCCGTTTCCACCACTTCACTCATTACTTACTTCCTATAATAAATCACCACACACCCAAACAATCAAATAGGCCCCTCCCCATATGAACTTCCATCCTAACACACTTTCAAGCACAAACCAAAAACAATATTCAACATACTCTTCTAACCCACCAAAATAAGTCACCCCATAACCTAGCAGTATTAATTAATTAATCCAAACACATAAAATGTATACAAATAACATGCAAATATTAAATAAATAAATAATAAAATAAATTTAAAAAATAAATAATAATAATAAAAAAATATGTAAACAAGACGAAAATGAAGAATATATAAATAAACAATTAAACAAACAATAATACATAAATATGTATATATATGTATATATGCATGTATGTGTATATATGTTTTATATATATATATACTTATATTGTTATACAGATTTCCACCTATACTAAAAAAAAAATCTTATAGTAAATATATCAAGTTAATTCGATAAACTAATTTGACGAAACTCACAATTAGTAACACTTCTTAAATAGATGATAATCGATAAGTTTGATAGATCTAGAATATTTAAAATGAGAGATTAATTACTTTACTTTATATTAAAATTCTTAAAATACGAAAGAAAGATAAAAAAATAAAAAATATGAAGATAAAACACACTGTAAAAGTAAATAATCAAATATAAACTTAATAATAAAAAAATTATTAAAAAAAAATATATATATATATATTATTAAAACTAACAGTTTATCGAGCACCATACACGTAACCAACATTACACAAATATTTTTGAACACCAAATCATATATGTAACATAACCTTAAAATAAAATTTAATTTACATTCCCTGCGAGACTGTTTTCGTTTTCGCTGCGGTCTACATCTGGCAGCCATTTTGTTTTGTAGTATTCTCTACACAGTCGGAGAAAAAAATTTTTTCTTCTGGTTTAATTATTTTTGACAAAGGGAAGTCTTTTCCCGAAATATCAAATAGTGATTTTTAATCACCCGGACATCACACGAACAGCTAAAAACACTCTTGCTGTTATGTAAGATTTTAGGAAAAAAAGGAAAAATAAATAGTAAGTCATATTTCGTATTCGATTTATTGTTATTGTTTTTGTTCCTTACAACTTGCATCTTACCCGGAACTTGCATTGCCCACAACCTTTCAAAAACTTACTACTATTAAAATAGCATTTTCGTTGTTATGTCATGATTAGTTTTTAAATAGTATTTTTGTTCCTCTGTCATGATCAATTTTGAAATAGCATTTTCATTGTTTTGCAACTATTAATTTTGAAGTACCTGCTCTGTACCGACGACGTAATTTTGAATAACATTTTTGTTGCTCTGTCACGACTACATAATTTAGAAATT
>OY744547.1:50824881-50842381 GCA_963556195.1 Sepiola atlantica
TCTGAAATAACAAAAAGATAAGAAATTTTTTTTTAAATGTTTGAATTACCTACTGGAGAGTTTGAATTACATACTAGACACCATCTTGGAGTATCTTCGATGTTTCTGTACAAGTGTTTGTCAGGAAAACCTGACATGAGGATACTTCATCCTACAAGTAAACCTTGGCCAAATATTCAAAGTAACATAGTATTCGAAGATTAAATAAGATCCCCTCGACACAGTTACATGCTGGCTCATATGAGGAATGGTGCACTATCACCAAGTAATGTCACCTCAAGTAATAGCACTTAGCTAGATACGCCACCAGACTAGATGAATGCTTGTCCTAGAATCCGGTAAGACAAAGAGACTGCAAGAAAAATGTACTATAACACCATTAACTGATCTATTGGAGAGAGGATATGTAATGTTTTTAATTTATTTACTAACTCAATGTTTGACAGAGTATATATATATATATATATATATATATATATATATATATATATATATATATATTTCTAAAAAATCAAGAGGCCCTTTCCTGGGCTAACACTAGATATCTATATGAGATACATAGATATTCAAATATTCCATTAAAATTCTCTTTACCTGTCAAACATTGACCTTGTAAAGAGATTGAGAACATTAATTTTCTTCTCCCCAATTGACCAGTTTACTGTGTTATAGTATAATTTTTTGTGGTCATTTCGTCTTACTGGATTCCAGGACAAGAATTCATCTAGTCTGGTGGAGTATCCAGCTAAGTGCTGTTACTTGAGGTAACATTACTTGGAGAAGGTTAACCATTCCTCGTATGAGCCAGTGTATAGCTGTGTCGAGGGGATCTTATTTGGTCTTCGAATACTATGTTATTTTGACTATTTCATCAGGGTTAACTTGTAGGGTGAAGTATCTTCATGTTATGTTGTCCTGACAAACCCTTGTACAGAGAGACCGAAGACACTCGAGGATGGTGTCTATTAGGTAATCCAAACTAGCCTATATATGTTTCATTTTACTTCAGTCGAAGTTCTCAGAAATCAAGGGGCCCCTTCCTGGGGCAAACACTTGATCTCTATATGAGATACATAGATACCCGAATATTCTATTAAAATTCTCCTTTATTTCTCAAACATTGAGTTAGTAAAAAAGTTAAGAATAATAAATTTCTTCTCTCCCCAACTGACCAGTCAAGTATGTAATAGTATATCTTTCTTGGGGTCTGTTTGTCTTACCGGATTCCAGGACAAGAATTCATCTAGTCTGGTGGAGTATCCAGCTACGTGGTGTTACTTGAGGTAACATCACTAGGAGAAGATGCACTATTCCTCGTATGAGGTGATCTTATTTGTGCTGCGGATACTATGTAATTTTGAATATTTGGTCGGGGTTTACTTGTAGGGGTAAGTATCCTCATGTCAGGTTGTCCTGACAAACCCTTGTACAGAGAGACCGAAGACACTCGAGGATAGTGTTTAGTAGGTAATTCAAACTATGTGTGTGTGTGTGTAAGCTGAGAAATAGATGAACAGAAGATGAACAATTTACAAGTGATCATCCCATGTTCTAATTGGTTCACCTGTTAAGTGCAAAGTTGGTTGTTTAGAATGATTGATAGCAAATCATTGCACCCTCCCACCCAACAGACAGTCACTTACACCCCCTATTCAGGTAAATGGATGCAATCTAATAGTTTCTCCTTCTGAAAAACAAACAGGAATTCTTTCACTCATAAACATGAGAGCACCCTTCTTATCACATCATACAACAATACACACGCGTCTTCACACATCTATAATACACACAAAAAAAAAGAGAGATTGTACTAGTGATGGGACAATTCCAATATTTTTCCGATACAATTACCGATTTTGATTTCAATTCCTTTTAATTTTCTAAATATCTGGTTATAGAGTTTTTGTTTCTTTAATTTTCGGATTAGCATAAAAAAACCCATGTAATATGTACATATATTTATGCAAATGTAAAAATAGGTCATCTTAAGTGAGGAGTTTTGCAGCAAGATGTTTGTTCATATCACATTTAAATTTCTGCATGTTAGTACAGTCGGGGAAACAAGGAGCAGGGACGGAATTTTAAAGGCAAGCCGTCTAAGAAAATAAGCTATTAGAGTAGAAAGTTTTCCAGCATCTGGGGTCCTCTGCAGTGAAGGGATGGGATTTTGCTGCTAGTCGAGTATTTACACATTGAGCCGGTACAAGTGCAGTAAATTCGCCGAAACTATATATATATATTTAAATAAATTTTTCGTGGTACAAAATTTAATAACGGCGAGGAATGCAGACGTTTGGGACATTTTTGGGGGGGTAGAATGAAATTGAACAAGTATAAAAACGAGAGGAAATTAAAAAAAATAATGAATGTACTAAGCCAGCTTTCGTCCACACTCATCAGAGTATTAACGTGGAAGTAATTAAATACGACTAAAAACTTAAAAGAAATTTATAATGAAAACTAGTGACAAGAACAGTGCAAAGGTTTGAATCCAGAATAAAGCAACACATCCCCCCCTGCCATACGCCGGGGCCGACTAAATAATTTAAATAATTTAGTCAATACATCCGGGTCTGCTATTGCTGGCCATCTTATAAATAGCGCCGAATGTGCGTCTACGTACACTAGTGACTGTTTTTCTGTCATAAGTAGATCGCATTCTCTATTCCACCTCAAAGTCCTGGAAGCCATATATATCAAGTCAATCAAACCCTCCCTTTGTAAACAAAAGGAGTGGCTTTTAGGACTTAATGTGATCAACTTGTGACCCTCCTCCCCATATATTTTTTCTCCCAAACTTGTCACTAGTTTTCATTATAAATTTCTTTTAAGTTTTTAGTCGTATTTAATTACTTCCACGTTTATACTCTGATGAGTGTGGACGAAAGCCGGCTTAGTACATTCATTATTTTTTTAAATTTCCTCTCGTTTTTATACTTGATATATATATATATATATATATATATATATATATATATATATATATATATATATATACCAGTAGGACGTACCCGGAGGTTAATTAATGTCATTTCAAATGTAAAACTTTTTGGTTGCACCTTATAATAGTTATGCAGGAAAAGAAATAAAATTTTAGCCTGTATCGTTTTATTATTTCAATAATTTAAATTTAAAATAAATAAAAAGAATAGTCATGTGTAATTATACACATATGCAGAAACATGCAAAGAGGTTACAAAATATTATTAATATAAAGAAGAGAAGAGAAGAGTTGGAAAAAAAATGCTCATATAAGGGAGATAAATCAATGCAAGTTAATAAATAGGCCACCGCCCTTACATTATTTGAGTCATTATTTAAAATTGTTGTCATCGTAATACTCTTCCTAGCCAGTATAATATAATATGTCAGATGTTATATATATATATATATATATATATATATATATATAAATATATATCATGGACGGCGGCACCGGGGAGGGGCAGGGGGGCTCAAGCCCCCCCCCCACTTTACAGTCATCAATAATGAAGTTATATATGCATGTGTTTAACCGGCCCCCCACACATTTTAGGAGAGCCCCCACTTTCATAACTGTCCCGCCGGTCCTGTATGTATGTATATATATATATATATATATATATATATATATATATATATATATATATATATATATATACTAGCTGGAAACGTGTCTCGGCGTTGCCCAGGGAGAATATAAAAGAATGATTTAACTATTAAAATATCCGCAAGAAAGTGTATTTTAAAAAATTTTAATGTTTTAGGCCATTTAGCGGTAAAATGAAGACGTGGAACAGAATGTTTGTTTTTTTCAATATTCTAGTCAAATCAAATTTTTGTGTTAACTAAGCTTATATTTTTATTTTATTTCTGTTTGGGGGGGCTTAATAGAATAAAGTGCAGAAACAATAATTAATGTTAGTACAGTTTTTTCTGGCCAGCTAATTTTTATTTTGTGTGTGGATGGTGAGGTGGGGGAAGGTTAACTTTTTGGGGTGCATTTTAGGAATAGGTATCCAGAATTTTGAAGTCGTGACGTAGGCAGTTCCGAATCAAGTTCTGATGCTTCAACAAAATACCACCCCGATCAAAGCTGACTTTGCAAACTAAACCTAAAACTTAGTTGATAGTTAGGTTAGGGTTAGTTTTTGGTTAAGTTAAAGTTAGTTTAGGGTTAGATTAGGGTTAAGGTAAAAATTAAAAAAAAATACAGTTTGGTTTGTATCGTGTAGATTTTTGTAAAATCCATTTATATTTAAATCAGAAAAAAAAAATGTGTATGAGTAAAAAAAATGAAAATGCCTTCATCCCAATTTTCCCGTTCCAAAATTGAGAAACCATACGGTTGTGCGTCTCAATTTACCACTAACTAGGCTGGAAGTGGTTGCTCATTGTACGTTAAATTTATATAGGAAAGTGATCCCCCACTTTAAAATCCAACTTATTTAATTTTTTTTATTTACTTTTTGCAGATTTTTTTTCAGGCTGTTTAGATGTAATCACAAAAAAAATCGAATTTGAAGTTAACGGATATTACTCACACTTCTCAATGTACAACAACAGAATTTGGCAGTCCAAAGGCTTTTAAATTCCACAAATGCGGCAACGAACCTCTGTGTTACAGGTTAAATTCAAGGATGGAACTGGATAAACACTATTGGTAAGCTTGGCGCTGGAATATATGACGTCAGTCTCAAGGCGTTGGCATTAAGGTCTATGCAAATCATCAATGGTTTTGTACAAAATTCCAAAGTACGAAAACATATAAGTATAAAAGACAACATATATATATATATATATATATATATATATATATATATATATATATATATATATATATATATATATATATAGCAGGACCCGAGAACGATTAAAGGAAAGAACGATTTAACTATGAAAAAATAAATATTAGATTATCACTTCTGAAAAAATAATCAGAAAAGACAAACATTGTTTTAAAGCAATTAAACTTGGGATATGCGTCTATAACATTTTTTTCTTTAATTTTATATTTTATATAATTTATATTTCCGGGGACGGGTCTTAATTTCTTTACAGCAATGTAAATTCTATTTGAGTCACGTAAATTACTGACATTGAATTCCTTTTCTGCTTTTTTTTCAGAAGTGATACGATAATACTTATCATTTTGAAGCTAAATCATTCTTTTATATTGCCAGCGATCTATATTTAGTTAGGCAAGATATAATGGGTGGAAGACTATATCACAGAATGAAAAAATGAACAATTACGGACGGAGCTGGAAAATTTATCCTATGAAGAAGAAGTCCCGATGTGAGATGGTGGTGGTAGTAGATTTTTTGCATGTGAGTAAAAGTTACTCTGACTTCCTATACGTATGACTTGTTTCAGAGAGTCAGGTATGCCAGAATTAATGTATGAAATTATGAAATCGAATGATAAATTCTCAGCTGCTTTTTTTAATTCTCTTGTTCTCTCCAGCTTTTTTGTACATTTGTTTTTGTCACCTGAAGATGATTCGACAAAGAATCGAAAACGAAGAATTCTGGTATGTTAAACAATGTTTGAATAAATGACAGAATGCTGCCTAAATACACACACAAATATATATATATATATATATATATATATATATATATATATATGTGTGTGTGTGTGTGTGTGTGTGTGTGTGTGTGCTGACTACTGACGTTCTCATATTTCATCTAAGTAAAAAAGTCTTGTCTGTATTTTTGCAGATATGATCCTATTAATTGAGAACCTCTCAAGTTACCCATTCGCCATTGGGTGGAGATATGTTAATGTTGTGAGGTATACAATTTACTATCAATCAATCTCAACCACAAAATGCCATTCAACAAATGGGAAAGCCACAATCAGTTAACAATCGAGATAGACGAGGTTGTAGAGTGTTTTGCAGATTACCTCAAAGATGTTTTCAACCTTTTTTCTTTTTCTTTTTTGTTTTGAAAGATGAAAGATGATTTTTTCATAAGCCAACCGAAACTGCTTTTCAATCATTTTCAGGCTGCTCCTCTCGTAAAATTTATCTATTTATTTTGACAAAAGTCATAATGGACAGAGGTCGTTCGTTCATAAACATTTCATTGAATAAGGTAGACATTCTAATTTTGTACTTTTTTAAATTGTTGTTCGCCTTAAACAAGGCATATCGCCACTAAAGTGTAAGGGGCTACTGTAATAGGGGCCAGATTTATAAAGGGACAACCTGGGATGGGAGTTAGGCAGCAAGATATTTGTTCGCATTACATTTAAATTTCTGCATATTAGTACGGTCAGGGAAAGAGGGAACAAGAGAGATTTCCAAAGGCAAGCAGTCCAAGTAAAAAGGCTATCAGAGTAGAAAATCTTCCAGCATCTAGGGACCTCTACAGCGAAGGGGTGAGATTTTGTTGCTAGTCAGATGGTTCGGGGGTATTTTGGTTTAGGGGGTACCTGTACCTTTACCTGGTATGGCATTCACCCTGGGCGGGTTGTACCAGTGTTGTATAATGGCCCTGTGAGGCCGGACGCATGTGTGGGAGATCGTTTTGTTTGGCTTGCACGATTTAGTGTGGGTTGACCCGTACAGTTGAGTGCAAAATAAACTGGTTCTCACAGTCGGAGCTCACAGGCGTTGACAGGGCCACCACGTTGACGAGACCTCAAGTCAAGGGTCAAGGTGCACCTGCACATAGGGGTTCTGTGACGTCACAGCTTTTGTGTGAGAAACAGAGTTTTGTCAGTCTGGGTTTTGGAAGCAAGCCGAACAGACGATTTCTCTATGTAGTCTTCAAATGATTAGGGGAATTAAATTCCCTAAGAGAATACAGGCATGAGATTCCTTCTCCCCCCCTCCTCGAATGGCTAAGGACTTAAGCTAGGAATTAACTACGATAAAGTAGTAATTTGGTCTCTCCCTTAACGTTGGTGAAACATCTCCATGGCCGACAGAAATCTGACGCCTGAAATAAACAAATCAAAGTAAAAGATTGTTGCCTCGTGAATTTTGTTATGAAGGTTTTGTTGTAGATACATCGTACGGCGATGTTCACGGCAGTATGGAAGCGAAGAAAGAACTCAACCACTAGACGACACCCCTCCACGCGACGAGGGAGAGAAGGTACGAGAATTTAAAGGGTATGCAACACCAGCTTCCTTCGAAGGATGAAGTTTCATGGGAGTACCAAATTTACAAGCGGTCCCCAGTCGTATGTATATCTCTGTTAGGGGAGATGACGACATTAGTTATTTTGCAATTCTTGTCGACGTCCTCCTACATACATATTCTTCCTACATACAGCGCCTGGTATTCCCAAATAGTCACCCATCTGGTACTGACCAGGCTCAACGTTGCTTAACTTCATTGATTTAATGAGAACCGTAGTGTCATCATGATTATGTCGTATATGTTTAGAGGGTACAAATACAGTTAGTTTATCGGAGCACATCCCGTAGAAGTACTTGTAAAACAAGCACAGGGATGTAACACTGCAGCGATGTGGCAGGGGCTAGAGCTTGGCAGACAGTGTGGGACCTAATAGCTTATAAATTCTTTTTTGCACCCTGTCTAAGAGTTAGAGGCTAGTGGTTGGTGTACTAACCTAGATGTGGCAAAAATACTCCATGCATGGGCGAATGGTAGCTGCATAGAGATATAGGATACTGACAGGTGTGAGAAGTTTTCTAGCCCGGTAGAGGGAGGTTATCTTATTTGCAGCATACTTGGCAGCATCTATTTGATCTGTTGATCATTCTTTTCAAAATGTTTCCAAATAATATAGGCTACAAATCATTTTGTATATCTAGTAGTTCATGGCAGGTCACTTGGATAAATAAATGATAATTAAAGTTCCTAGAAATGTATGATACAAGCATATTTAATTGCCTTTACATTTTCACTGATTAAAGGGGAGAAAACTCTTGATATTGTGTTGTTTTATTAGTTTGATATTTATTATGATCAAAAGAAAGTGTTTTTCAATTATTTTCATGCTGCCCCTCTCGTAAAATTTATCTATTTATTTTTACAGAGCCAGAACATTCAGTCATTGTAAGACCAAGAAAGTTTGAGATTTGACCAATTAAGAAAACTTTTATACGAAATATTTTATTATTAAACGTTTTCTCAGCTAGCTGCAGAATACTAACATGGCTGAGTGTCTTCCAAATTCACAATATTAATGTTCATGTTCGCTCATTCACAAACATTGACTATCCATGTTTTCTTTTGTCTACCTTTTGATAATAAATATCAAATCTAATCAAATCCAATTTACTGGCAAAAAATAGCAAAGTGCAACAAACCATGTAAAACGACAGAAGATGTGTACATCTATACAGTCTGAATGTTTGTCCAAGGTGACTTTAAACCTGGATATGGTAGGCATCATTACTACCTCCTTTTATAGGCTGCTCCACAGAGAATGCTGACTTTTTTCTACTGAGATGAAAGCGCCTATGGTACATCTTTTGTGGGGTACCATAGAGACCACTTCTTGGTGCTGGAGTAATAACTCTTCAAAAGATAGATTTAAATTTCTGTTGATGATGTTGTATGCAAGAATCAGGTCCCCTCGCATCCCTCGTTGCTCAACTGATGAGTAATCATCCAAAGGTCAGCGACCATCATGAATCCAGTGCCGTTTTGAATTGCTTGAATGTCTGCCAGTTTACCATGGTTTCTGACAGTGTGTTTCACCACACAGCAACCCGAACCGAAAAAGAAGCCTTTCGATGATTCAGCCGAAATTGTCTCAGGTATAGTTTCTCTGAGTTTCCATGAAGACCTCTCTGCAGAGCTGGTGTGAAGAGGAGGTCATAAGGCACTTTGTAGTTGTTGTGCATGATGTTAAAAGTGAGGATAAGGATTTCACACTCCAGCAAGGAGAAGTTGACAAAAAACGAAGATACCTACTTACACACCTGCATCAAAACTGCACTGATCAGACATTCACACTTATGCCAATACCACTATTTTACAGCTTCAAAATAAGACACACACACGTTGAAACGCACACATACAACAATGCATCTCTCACTCTGTTCCCTTTTTCAGTTTAATTCTTGAAGTGACATCATTGCTCATTGCTTCTATTTTGAACATGTGGTCGGTCTCCACACTCAAACAGATCAATTCTGTCGACATGCCCCTACACAACTTAATAAGTTTGCATTTTTATATAGCCACATGTTAGAAAGCTTAGACATATGTGCATAATTTAGGTGTATTACTTGTAAGCGCAAATAAATTCTCTTATAATGTTATATTACGTATGCATCAAAAGAAACCTTGATAAGTGAAAGCATAACACTAAAACTTTTCAGTGTATTACTTGTAAACGCACATAAATCCTGTTATATTTTTATATTACGTATGCATCAAATGAAGCCTTGATAAGTGAAAGCATAACACTAAAATTTTTCAGTGTATTACTTGTAAACACAAATAAATCCTGTTATATTTTTATACGTAATATAAAAATGTAACAGGAAGTGAAGATTTAAAATTTTTATTGAATAACGGTAAAACATAGGAAAAGAGAAGAACGCACAAAGGGATGTTTTTGGCACGCGTTTAACTATTTGAAACAAAAGACGAATTTATGCAACGCGTGTGACAAAGACGTTAAAATGGGAAAAGGGGAGGAAGAAACAAAAGAGAAGAAAAAGGAAAAGAAATGCTAAAAACATGGATGAAAAGCAGTGAAAATGAATAGTTACTTTCTCATATATATATGCATCTATCTTTTTCTCTCTCTCTCATATATATATATATATATATATATATATATATATATATATATATATATATATATATATATATAGTTGCATTCCAATGAACATAGGAAAAATCAATCCCAAACCATAATTTTCATTTATTCTTACAATTTCTTTATTTTCATATTTCGGTGAATACCTCTATTTTTTCTGCATCTCACAAACAAAAAATCTTTTTATTTATTTGTCCAAATCTAATACATTTTATATATCTTACACACGTTTCACAGCAAAGTCAAAAGAAATAAATAGTCTTCAGTTAACATTGGTGATCATCAGAACATAGTTCATTTTATGCTAATAGGAAAACATATTCCAAAGACAGAAGAAAGGAAGATTTGAAGAGTTTAAGAAGTATTGACAAAAAATAACGGCATGCCGAAGTACATGATAAAAAAACTCCCATGAAAAATGGTGACAAAAATACAGAAATACCCCCCCCCCCTCCTGCCTAAATTGAATTGGGGAAAAATAAATTAAAATATCTTTTGTTTGGGAGATGAAGAAGGAATACAGGTATTTACCGAAATATGAGAATGAAGAAATTGTAAGAATAAATGAAAATTATGGTTTTGGATTGATTTTTCCTATAGTCATTGGAATGCAACTATAAAGTATATATGCTCTGAGGCTTGTAATACAACTTCATTGAGCTTGCAATTTGAAAAATTTTCGGATATTCTAAAGAGTATATACCTAAATATATATTTTTTATAAGATCTCACAAATATATATATATATATATATATATATATATATATAGTCTAAAGAAGCTTTGGGCCATTTAAAAAAAAAGAAAGAAAAAGAAAGGAAAATGCAGTTTAAATTCCCAGATAAACTAACTAAATCTAAGATATTGCAGACTTAATATTCGTTGGAAAATTCATAAATAAAAAAATAGTAAGTAAATAAAAATAAAAAGGGGGGTTAAGTATCTAACAGTGAAACAAAAACAGGAGACCTTAACTTAAGCGTCTAATATTAACACGGGGATCATCAGCTGTTTACCATATAATTGTTTCGGAGATATAAAAGCAGGACAGTTATAATATTCATGGCTCTCCAATGGTACTGATTAAACTACCATTTCCCCAATAATCAAGTGTCGAAATAATTCAGCTTAAAATTTCACAAATAAATAAATAAATAAATAAATAAATAAATAATAATAATAATAATAATAATAATAATAATAATAATAATAATAATAATAATACTATCCAAACACTACACCCAAGAACCAATTTGCGATATGGTAGCTAGCAATAAAATTATATAGGAATTAAAGTTGCATTAAAAAAAAATGCTTAAGTACCTTAGATACCAGAAAGATAAGTAGATATATGATAAAAATATATATATAGATACATTTTTTTGTTCATCATAATTATCATATATATATATATATATATATATATATATATATATATATATATATAGTCTTGGAAGTTTCTCAACCATTAAAACTATATTAACCCCCCCCCCCCCCAAAAAAACCTTAAGTCCCAAGTCGTTCAGTGGAAAATCACTCATGTAAGTCAATTTAACTTTTTCAGTTATTATATTAGTTTGCTTCTAACATTATTTAAGGGATCATCAGTTGTTTACCATGAAAAACTGTTTCGGGAATTTATATATATATATATATATATATATATATATATATAATATTTTATAAATAAATATTAATTATTTATTACCTACAGACATCGATGTTTCATGCTTACGCAATCTTCAGTGCAAGAAGTTAATTCCCGACGGTCGGCGGGCGCGAACTCCGATCACAAATCGCCACTGATTCGTAGTCAAGAGCGTTACCCGTTGGCCACCACAAATTAGTTTGGAAGTTAGGAGGAATTTAACTTTGTAAATGCCAAGTCGGCGGGTATTTATGGCAAGCAGCGAAGAGTGATCCACAACAACAAACCATATATATATACGAGTAGATTATCTGTCACAGGACGGGTATAAGCAATAGATATAGTATTAGTTTCAAAGTTTATGGTTGTCTTTCTTTTTTTTGGGGGGGGGTATGTTACGGTTTCGGTGTTCCCCCCAAATAGTATAGTTTAAAAAATTATAATATCCTACGTTACACACCCTGTTGCCTAGAATACATATTCCATAATTCACAATGATAAGTTCAATAGTTTAGCATTTTATGATGCACGTTACTTAATATCACTTAAAATTGGACGCAGAGCAATTCTTTTCTTGATTAAATATTTTGTATCGATCTTATTAAAAAAGTTTTTAGGGTGGGTGCTAATTTGGGGTCGGCACACGCCCTCAATTGTAAAATTTGCAAAAAGACAATGTGCCCATGTTACTCACTGGGTTGCCGGGAATATATATTCCAAAGATCATAATAATCGGTTCATAAAATATGAAAAATAAAAACTTTATACATATTCACCCATTTACCAAAAAAAATAATGTACCCATGTTACCGTATTTTTTAGAATATATATTCCAAAATGCATAATGATCCATTCATTAGCTTAGTAGATTACCTTATACATTTATATATATATATATATATATATATATATATATAGTTTGAATTACCTACTAGACACTATTCTCGAGTGTCTTCAGTCTCTCTGTACAAGGGTTTGTCAGGACAACATGACATGAGGATACTTCGCCCTACAAGTTAACCCTGACAAAATATTCAAACTAACATAGTATTCGAAGCCCAAATAAGATCTACTTGACATTGGCTCATATGGGGAATAGGGCACCTTCTCCATATAATGTTACCTCAAGTAACACTTAGCTGGATACTCCACCAGACGAGATCAAATCTTGTCCTGGAATCCGGTTCGACCAAGAGACTAAAAGAAAGATATACTATAACATAATCAATAGGTCAATTGGGGAGAGGAAAATTAATGTTCTTAACTTCTTTATTAACTCAACGTTTAAGAGATCAAGTGTCAGCCCCAGGTACAGCCCCCTTGATTTCTGAGAACTTTGACTGAAGTAAAATGTAACAAAAAGGAAATATATATATATATATATAACATTTAATAAGACCTTTCTTTTTATGACCGCTTGTAGATGTGCACATGTTTTATCTTATAATTAGAGACATATAAAACGATTTCTGTTTTTCGTTTGAGCAATGTTCCTTATCTTCATAGAAAACTCAGTTTGATAAATCAGTTCACATGTGACTGAATACGCGTTTTGACAAGCAGCTTCTTTCTTCTAGCTAAGCTATCAATTAAAAGGAAAATTGTTTCAGAACCCCCTCGCACACACACACACCACCTCGGTTCCATCACCCGAAGTGAAAGACTCACTAGTTAAAACTAATTCGCTATGACGTTCACTACTATCTATCATAACAGCAAGACTTCTTACCTCTGATAATCACATGGAGTGCCAATAGATATTCTTCTATACACTCTTTATTTCTAACCTTGTTTTTAGGGAGAGGAGATAATTGTGGAGGGGGAGGGCGGAGTCATTAGCAAGAAAAATATTATCTCTGTGGGTTTTGAAAAAGTTTATATTTGCTAAGAAATTAACGCTTGATAAGCGTCTCCAAGAAAATAAAACAACAACAAATCTACCAAAAGTCTTTGATGCAATTAAATTAAAATTATGCCGTCGGTTCTAAGCTTAACATTCTCGAAATGTGGGCAAAAATTTCTTCCCCTCATTAAAATTTTTTTTAAATTTCTAAGTTATTTTCTAATTGGTAAGGTGCTAGAGTGATTGCAAGAATTCAGAGTGGATGGAGTAAGTTCAGGGAACTTCTGCCATTACTAATTAGCAGAGCGTTACCAAGACATTACTAACTAGCAGAGCGTTACCACTGTCGACCAAGAGAAAAGTCTATCAGGCATGTGTGTAAAAAAGGGGGACGTTGTCCCTCTCTTAGGTTTCAGAAGATTTATCAAAATTTTGTATAGGCGATTTTATTTAGACAAAAAATGGTTTACATTTAACAAGGTATTTTGTACAATGGTACCAAAAGTTCACTCTTTGCCTTAGGCATGGAGCCCGGATGTTGTAGAGGCGATAAACACACGCAAAGATGTAAAGAAGGGAGACGTTGTCCCTCTCTTAGGTGTCAGACATGAAATGCATTAACAAAACCTCCTTATAACAACAACGAAAAGGGTTTATTCACAAAGGTTACCTATACCGTTTGAAAAGAAACTTGGACAGTGTCCGAGAGAGAAGAAGAAAGTAAGAGTTCTTAGAGCTGCCTGAGGTCTGTCAGCAACTATCTTCAGGCGAAGATAGTATTTGCTGTGGACAGGGACAGGAGAGAGGGTGAAAGAAGTGTTTCCTCGTTGCTTGCTGGGATCTCTCTGCCGACCGCTCGTGATTCCCAAAGGGGCTGAAGTAGTTCTTCAGCCGACAAAAGGAATCTACGCACCCTGAAGGCTGATTGGTCAGTGTGTGACCAGCTCACTCAATGGGGACATTTTTCGGAGGGAGAAAATAGGTCTGTTTATGAGACTATCAGGCATGTGTATGCAGTGTGATGATGTATGGAAGTGAAACCTGGAGAGTGAGAGTTGAGGACATGCATTGCATGGATAGAAATGATATGATAATGATATGATAGATGTGTTGAAAGATGGATGACAGTTCTTGGGTTGGTAGATGTAGAACAGTTGAGATAGCAGGTTCAGTTCACAGGGGAAGGCCAAGGAAAACATGAAAGGAAGTAATAAAAATGGACCTGGTCAGAGATAGATTACTTTGGAAGTCAATTTCTTAAAGCCGTCCAGCGCATTCCAGCATGTAAAACACGTGATGATGATGATGATGATGATGATGATGTATACACACATATACTTTCATAATAAATGTTAATTTGTATTTTTTTTTTTACTAATGGGTCATCGTTTATCAAGGCCCAGGTGCTACTCAAGGATAAATAGATATTCAGTTGGACGATCAACCCCACCACAAGAGGATTAGAAACAACGTGTGGAATGGACAGAAGATTACTTAAGAGGGATTGATTATCCAAGAGGACGGCTCAACAAGTATTTGTTTACATTAGACTTGAAGACAACTATCTTATAGTCGGTTAGGAAGCAGCCTCGTCGTATTTTGTTCCACAGATGGGATGTTCAAGGACCGAAACTTTGTTCATGGAAGTTTCCATTTGTTTCTTTGGTACAGAGTGAGATAGAAATGAAGTTCTTTATGGAGTTATAGCTTGGCGAGTTGAGTTCTTACTGCGAATCTTTTGCAGGGAGACCCCAGGGATTGGAGCTCAGTCGAGCACTTACCATGAACATAGCAATACAGTAGAGACAGACTAACAGCATCTTTTCTGCGTGAAAGGAATCATCCCCCACTAGATTGTGTTATTTGGATCATTCGGACTACTCATCTCATCTTGTTTTTTCTTTGTTCTTTTTTAATATTGAGTCATCATTGATCAAGGCAGAGTATTGATTTACTCCTCTCCAGGAGTTAGGCACAAGGCCAGTTTTTATCCTACTCCCACAAGTAAGATGTGACCCAAGGTCGGGTCGGGAAAGTGGGGTTTGAAAAGCCAGCACCCGAGAGGTGAGCACTCTGGGCATTTAAAAATTGCCTGGGCAGCCCCGTCGGCATTCCCCGGTAGAGGCGCCTCAGACAGTAAGCAATAAACTTACTCCTCCCCAAAGAGGGGTGGCAAAGCCTGGGAGGGTGGACCTCCTAGAACTGCACAGGACAGACCCATTGACCGGCGTAAGTCAAGGCCCGAAGGACAAGACAATACCAGTATGGGGTGCAGTATCCATTGGAACAGATACTACACTTTGATCGTAGCCAAAAGGCCAAAGATCAAGGCAGAATACAACTCAAGGATAAGGATTAATGAGGTGAAATGATTATCAGACGAAAGATGAAGAACACTATAGAAGTACTAACATTGATCAATGGTAGGAACTTCATTTTATTACTTATCGGGCGGTTTAGGAAAAGAAGTTGTTGACATTGGATTTGAAGACGACCAACTTATAATCAGCAGGGAAGCAGTCCTGCGGTAATGTGTTCTACAGGCGAGAAGTTCTTGGAAATTCCGCCTGATACTAGTCATACGAAATGGAAAAGTAAAGTCTTTTTCTGTTGTGCTAGCAATATGAGTTCTTGCTGTGAATGTCTTACCAGGATGAACTAAAGATTGGAGCTCAGTCGAGAAACTTTTATGAAAATCAGGGTAGAGTAGAGAGAGACTAGCAACGTCTGTGATAAAGAGGCTGTAGGAAGGATAAGAGATCATTCCTCACACTAGATTTCATAGTCGAGTTTGTACTCTGTTAAGGCCGGAAAGAGTGGTATGTATGGCACCAGTATTTCATCAGAGGACGTACCTGACTCTTATAGCGGTAGAGGATTGAATCTGGAGTCATGTACTTTATGGAGCAGTAGAATGATCCAACCATTGTTTCCAGCAACCTTAGACAGCAGATGGGATATACGTTTTACATTTTAGGTCTGGAGTGAAAGTCAGTCCTAAGCGCTTATCAAAACAAGGGGCTTTTTCAAGGAGAGAGTCATTCATCTCAACTGGGTAGTTATTTTCACAATGTTTTGGCCTATATAACCTCCGACATAGATTTACATTTCAGGATTGTTTTTGTAGATGAGCAGTACCTATTCTACCTTCTAACCAATCAGAGTCCTGGATTTTATTACCCCTTCACTACCTATTTTTTTCCTTCATCCAATTAGTATCACTTTGTTTGAAAAGTAGTTAAAAGCTAGAGTAGTCACTGGTTACCTATAAAGATGATCCTAAAGTTGTTAAATAGTAAAGGGTACGTTTGCTAGTACATATCTAATGATTTAAATTTGCAGGGTAACGTTAGCACGTACACGGGAAATCAGGGTCAGCGTATGCAGTCAGATGTCACCTCAACTTGCTGTTGCTAGAAACGGACGTGACGTCACATGGCTCAAAGAGAGAGAGTGAGGGAGAGAAGTAAGAGTTCGTTGGGAATCTTTGAGCAAACATAAATGACCTAAGAATCGATTATCAATAAGAATTGATTATATCATCAAGGGCACCATAAATCTGTAGCCCTGGAATGTCCACCCCCTTCCACCGCTAGTAGAAGAGAAGGTGACGTCAACAGCTTAATAAATAGTCCTTCTCCAAATTCGAAATATTCTACTTTTATTTGGTTGTTGTGAAGTTTTAATTCCAACGAGAACACACCCCACTAAGACGATCAAGGAAGTAGTGCCTCATTCACAGGAGGAGTAGTGGATTTAATACTGTGGTCATACAACTGTTTCCAACTTTTTTACACAGTCCTTTATATTATTGTAGTATGCAAGATTATTCAAGCTTCACTGATTGGGCAGTAGATGGCAGACAAAGCAGTATTGCATCGTATGGTCCTCCTCTCCAAATTCACTTACGGTTCGGTCGTTTTTGTAGCCCCATCTAACCATAGCAACTTTTGATTGCCCCATTCTTGTTCTCAGGCGGTTGAGTGTTTTCGAGGGACCCAGAATGCTTCTTAGCCGAGAGGAATGGCCTCAGAAGAGGAGATCCCCATGTCTATAAGAGAGGGGTATTCTATAGCCTTCTAGTCCACAGCTGTACTGAGGAATCTTCTCCTTGACTTCAGTCATTGGACTGTTGGTTCTCGTCCATGAAGTAGGTGGCATTCATCACTGATAGTTTTTGTGATCTCTATTCGGCTGTCAACTTCCCATCTGACATCTGAAGGGGCAATGCTAGTGAGGAGATGCATGTTGTTCAGGTTGGTAGGTTTCAGGC
>OY744547.1:50847381-50894881 GCA_963556195.1 Sepiola atlantica
AATTGAATGGATGGATCAAACGTTATGGGAGAAAAGGGTCATTTTTTGCCATTTTTGGGGCTTTTGACCCCCTAGGGGCGCGAACCAGATTTTTTCCAAGGTCAGCGATACTTATTTTCTATTAGGAACAATTGCCTCCACATTTTGGCCAAGTTTCAGAGAAATTGAATGGATAGATGAAAAGTTATGGGGCAAAAAATGTCATTTTTTGCCATTTCGGGGCCTTTTGCCCCCCTGGGGGGTTAACCAGATTTTTTCAAAAATCGGAGAATGTCACTTTCTAACCTGACCAAAGTTACAACTTCATACAAAATTTCAGAGAAATTCAATGGATGGTTGCGGAGAAAAATCCGGACGGACGGACATGCCTCAGAACATAAGTCCCCCGATTTTATAAATCGGGGGACCAATATTATTAATAATGATAATATCAATTTATTTTATTGTAACCAGATGCTCCTTAATCATAAAGCAGACGATAAAATATATTTTTTTTAAATATCACATATAAAGATAGTTCCCCTATTGACAATAACTCTAAACTCCGATTTACCATATAGCCTAAACAATTTAAAACAGCTAACTTATTAATTCTATACTAGCTAGACCCGTGTAAATTACACGAAATGATGTTTTCAATACTAATTATCTTGTTCCTAACCTATACATTACTTTGTAAATCCTTTAGATTAAATTAAATTTGCCTCCAATTCATGAGTAGCATACAAAGATTTGGAAGGTTGTTGCTTTTTATGTAAACGTGACACACAAAATAACACACACGCTATCGTATTAATATGTGTCTTCCCGGTCGTCCCCTCCCTCCCCCTTCCCCTTTCGATGTAGAAAAAAAATCTCAGAGGTTGGTTGGGATCGAACTATAAACCAGTCGGGCCGATGTCAAAAGCCGACGTCAAAATCCTACGTCGCTAACCGTTGCGCCAAACGGAAATACTTGTAAATACGAAAATTAGGTGACTTGAATGCTTTTCAAAATCTAGGTGCGGCCAGCATGCGCAGTGCTTTTGATGTAAGCGTGACACACGAACACACACGTTATCGTATTAATATATAGAAGATAACCCGGGGTCCAATAACAGTTTTCTAAAAACTAGTAATGCCATATGTGTGTTCAAATCCAGTGCCAGATATTTCTCCTATCGCAGGTCTGTCGTTTGCATGCATTGCATCCTCACGAAACATGCATCATAGTAAATACACTACCGGGCAACGTCGGGTCGGTACAGCTAGTAGACATATCTTTTGTATCCTATTGACTGTACTTAGCCAGTTGGGGATACGTCCTTGGCAGTCAGTTCGACAGTGGCTATGTTTCTGTCGGGCTGAGGTATGGTTCTTTTGAGTCCTAGAAGGTCCTCCCTCCCAGGCTTAACCTTCTCTCTGAAAAGAGGTTAGTTTATTGCTAATCAACTGAGGTGCTCCTACCAAGGAATGCCGACGGGGCTGCTTAGGCATTTTTTGTAGGCCAGAGTGCATTTCACCTAGTGCGCTTACTTTTCAAAACCGCATCTAATCTTGCAGAAGAGGTAAATAAATATTGGCTGTAACCATGTCTTCGCCTTCAAATTTAACACGGAAGACTGGAGATATTTTTTCGTTTTGATTTCAGGACGAACTACCGAGTGCAACATAATTTGGGGATTCAGCTGGTGGGGGGGGGGGGCGGCAGGACACTGATAATCGGTGCAAAAGCAGACACGAAGGAGAACTTACCTTATCTTGTGCATCCACGTCAGCCTGGTTCTCTATCAGAATGTGCACCACCGTTTCATGGTTGCTATTACAGGCGACATGGAGGGCCGTCATCTGGTAAGGATTCTGGAGATTAACAGTGGCACCTGCCTGCAACGATTAAAAAAACAGTTTTAGAAAAGCCTTCGAAAAATAAATAAATAAATAAAATAAAAACATTCAACAACGTAAATGCTTTGGGGCAAACATAGCATCTACTTATGTAATATATCTTTTTTTCTTTATTTTTTTCTTAATTTAATTTAATTTTCTATTTATATATTTATGTTTTTTTTCTTCTTTCTGATTCATCGTATATTGTGAATATTTGAAATGTTTAATTTGTTATTTGATTTGCTGTTAATTTGCTGTTTCTAAAGTTCATTCACTGCTATATCTTTTTCAAGCTGACTAATGGAAAAATATGTGGTTACATGATGAGAGGTTAGGTCGCCAGTATTGTCGGAATATATGGGGGGGGGGGGTTCAGATATTACTAGAACCTGGTGTTTCCTTCAGGGACTTCAGGGGTATGTGATGTTGTAAAAGGCGCCGACGAAATACAATTTGGAGTGTTTAGAACAATAATACAGAATAAAATATTTCCAAATTGTATTGGAAACGATCGTATGCCATATAATTCGTTGGTTTTGAATTCTTGGAACAATGTTCAAATTTTGTTGATCTCAACTCACTATATATATGGCAGACACAAGTTGTCTTGGGAGGGCGTGATCAAACGTGATATGGGTATGGATTCTGCCGAGCCTCACCAAAGACAAGAATGGAGGAGAAGACTTAGATCGAGACTGGACAATCAGGCCCCACCTTCATCAGAGGATTAATTGTGGCCTGATTTAACAAATAAACTGGTTGCTGCTGCTGCTGCTGCTGCTGCTGCTGATGATGATGATGATGATGATGATGATATAGTAATCTAGGTAAAGTAAACATCCACAGGATAAAAATTCAAATGATTTCAACCAGGCTTATGTAATAATTCTCAATAGTAAATAGAACTATTTCCATAATCATTTTTATTTATACAGACATTTATAAAAAGCCGCTACACTGGAATGTCGATGTTATCGATCATTAGTTATTAGAAACTACGATCATGCCAGTGTAGCTGCATTTTGTACATGTCTGTATAAAGAAAAATAATTATATATATATATATATATATATATATATATATATATATATATATATATATATATATATAAAGTTAATCCAACAGAAGATATAAGAGGCAACTAATATCTTTTAATTAGTGAAACATCCGGATATATTTTTATATATTTTCAAAGTGTAATTTTATCACCTGCAGTGATGTCACTGCGGTAATAGTCCTCTGAGGAGAAGAATTATCTTTGAAAACTCATGAGTTAAGGACTTTAAGATACTTTGCCTGAACTTTGAATTCTAATAAAATTTGATTCGCACCTCATTTTATTATTTCATGTTATATTATTCTAGGCTATATATATATATATATATATATATATATATATATATATATATATATATATGGAAAATGAAATTGTAATACACACCAAATATTTTTTCAAATATTGTACTTGTATTTCATTTCTTCAAATCAATCATCCCAAAGAAGTTTTGAAATAAAGACGAAACGTTGATGAATACATGAGTAAATTTGTTTTTTTCATTTTCCATGACGCTGGAAAATAATTTCCATATTTTCATCATCATCATATATATATATATATATATATATATATATATATATATATATATATATATATAAATATATAAATATATATATATATATAAATATATATATATGTTCGAGAGAGATATTAAAAACACGAAACGTATAAATATGTCTATGTTAATAATCATTAAGCCCTTTCGAAATATATTAAAATTGAAGACTTAGAAATTAGCCACGTTTCAAGGTTATCTCCCTTTAGAAGATCGTTACTCTCTTTAGTATCTCAGTACTTGTGTTTACATTAGATGCAAGGCGTATTTCTCTCGCATTTTAAAGCGTGATCGTCACGTTGGTCAGATGGTAAGAAGATGCGGTTCATAATACTTGGATTCGGGGTTCGAATCGTCCAACCGGCAACACGGTTACGTAATTCCATACTGACGAGTGCAGAAAAAACGAAACATATATGTATATGGATATTAAAAGTACTTATTTATTATTAATCTCAATGAATAAATGCGAAACATATTTCCGTTTAACCTAGCTATGTCTATATCAAAACCGGTTACGGTTTGAGTATTATTTACTTCTCTCCAGGAGTTAGGCACAAGGCCAGTTTTATCCTACTCCCACAAGTAAGATGTGACCCAAGGTCGGGTCGGAAAGTGGGGGTTGAAAAGCCAGCGCTCGAGAGGTGAGCACTCTGACCATTAAAAATTGCCTGGGCAGCCCCGTCGGCATTCCCCGGTAGGGGCGCCTCAAGCAGTAAGCAATTAACTTACTCCTCCCCAAAGAGGGGAGGCAAAGCCTGGGAGGGTGGACCTCCTAGAACTGCACAGGACAATCCCATAGACCGGCGTAAATCAAGCCCCGAAGGCCAAGACAATACCAGTCTATGGGGTGCAGTATCCATCGGAACAGATACTACACTTTGATCTTAGCCAAAAGGCCACACTGCATAAACACATTCATTCCGATGCTTAATTAGCATAATAATTTTATAAACACCTTCTAATAAATTAATATTCTGAACAATTCATTTCTATTTTCGTTTTACATTTTCCTTTATATATTCAAAAGTTTTGTTAATATTAATGTTATTATCATTAGTAGTAGTAGTAGTAGTAATATTAATTCCAACGATTTTATCAAAAACATTTAACGTTCAAAATGATTATTTTGAAATTCGAATAACTTCCGGTCACGTTTAAGCATTCATATGTTTACACGAACCAACAACTTTGATTACATGGAATAATTTTTTTTTTAAATACACTCGGCATTGAACGCAATAAATAACAAAGTTTTTCTTTAGATATATACTTTATAGTTAAAACTAAATTTGTTGTTGTTTTCGACGACTATAAAAACAACAACGACGGCAACGATGATTATATTTGGATTTGCTATAATAAAGACTAAAGAAAATGTTCCCCACCTTTCTCAGCTTTTTAAATAATAAAAAAATAGATTCATATTTTTTTTAAACTTAATTTTTTGCTGTCCTCTAAATGAATAAATGCGAAAGTTTTTTTTCCATTTATTCAAACTATATTTATATCAAAACACCAATTAATTGGGGATGGGTATAGTTAAAACAATGTTTTTCGAGATTTCCATAATTTTAACAACAAACTTTGATAAATTTGTAGATTAACACCCTCAGCTAAATTTAAACAATATGATTCTACTTTTTAGCATCATTCTAACTTATTAGGACATTAACTAATATATTTTTAACACTAACCCTAAGTCCGACTGGCAAGGTCGTAAAACCACACGTAATCCCCTAAAAGAGTAGACCCCTGCCCCCCACCACAAATAACACACAGAATGTATTTCCAATAGCAAAAAAAAATGCTTAAGTGCCATAAAACCCTAGAATAGCCCGGATATGGGGGATCAATTTATATGCGACACTGATGCCCAATTCTAGATTCTAAAATAATTTTGTTGTTGTTTTCTATTGCTGCCAAGATTTTTTGGGTATCCACACATAATCGCCTAAAAAAGTAGAATCGTATTTTTAGGGGGGTAGCTGAGAGTGTTAACCCACAATAATATCCAAACTTTTAATATTTTTTTTATTTATACATGAAAAATAAGGTATTTAATTATTTAGATAATTTTAAAGAAGTTATTTATTTAATTTTCACGCAAAAAAATAGCAGCACTTAACTCAATTGCTTAAAATAAAAATAAAAAAGCAACGTCCAGTAAAAAAAATATTAGATTTAAAAAAATAAAATATGGGTAAATTTGCAAATTAACACACTCCGCCCCCCCCCCTAAATATATTCTGCTTTTTTAGGCGATTACGTGTGAATACCGTGGAAAATGGAAAAAAGGAAAACATATTTTAGAATTCAGAATGATGGATCATTTTCATACGTATTTAGCTTTATTCTGTGCATTATTTTTTTCGGGGGGGGGGGGGGCACTCTTTAAGGCGATTACGTGCCAGTCGAACTTAGGGTTAGTGTTACAAATATACTAGTCAACTATACCCCCCCCCCCCAATTAATTGCTGCCCGGAGGGCCGGTAGGTTTTGCTAGTATATATATATATATATATATATATATATATATATGTAGAAGGATGAAAAGGAATTAGAAAAACAAAAGTCAAATCTTTTTTCAATTCAGTTGCTCAGAGCAAGGTATATTCCGCAAAAAGGCAATTTATTCAAGTTAAATTTTTCCTTAAGCCAGGCTTTTCAAAGATCAAAATCTTATCATCAGAGGAAATCGCTGGGATAGATAAGTTGGCAAAGGCCAAGATTTAAAATTTGAAAAAGTAAAATAAAGATTGTGGGGAAAAAACACAAGGCAAAACTCTGCCCGAATGCAAGCAAATGTCCGAATGCAAAAAAGTCCGGTGTCAAAAAGTCCAGCGGAGAAAGTGAAATGTAGATAGATAGGTCGTTAAAAGGCACGAGAAATGAATATAACCCTGAATCCTCTCATGTCATTCCTGGTGTGTGAGGGGTAGAGAATTATGTCTAAAGCACAGCAATAAGAGTCGATTTCTTACTGTCAACATTGTGAGTTAAGTATAACTGAAAAAAAGAGTCGCCATTTTATTGTCATAATCGAGAGCTGCTTAAAAACAGAAACCAACATAAATGCGTGGGAAAAAGCTGGAAAGAAATCCTGCTCGTTGTTCGAATTTAATTTTAACAGTAACAGTCGATTATTTTATTATCACCAGCATGCTTTACATAAAAAAATTCAACAACAAATGAATGTGTTCAAAGTCTTATTTTAAGAATGAAATTTCCGCATGAGTTAAGTTAATTACTTCAAACTTCTCACACCTGCCAGTATCCCATATCTCTACAAAATCTCCATTCGCCACGCATGGAGAATTGTTGCCACATCTGGGCTGGTGCGCCAACCACTAGTCTCTCCCTCTTAGACAGGGTGCACAAAAGAATTTCTAAATTAATAGGTCCCGCACTGTCTGCTAAGCTCCAACCTTTGTCGCATCACCACAGAATTGCATCCCTGTGCTTGTTTTATAAGTACTACCATGGAATGTGCTCCGATGAACTAACTGCACTTTTACTACTAACCTCTAAAGGAAAATACCCAAAACTCACCCGCCTAGCTGCTGAATATCTCTCTTTCACTGTAGATTTCTTCGAATAGGTTGCCTTTTGGAATTCCCTTCCCGCTCCCTTTCATCTCTCTGACTGTACCAACATACAGAAATTTAAATGTCATGTGAACAAACATCTTGCTGCCCAACTCCCCACCCAGGTTGCTCCACTATAAATCTGGTATCATAGTAGCCCCTTACACTTCAGTGGCAATACGCCTTGTTTGGGTGAATAAAAGTTTAAAATAAAAGTTAAAAATAAAATAAATTTGTGGAGGTGCCACTCAAGGCACTCTTTCCTGCCTTGACAGAATACAAAATCGACTTCGAAATCCAGTGGCGGGGGGGGGGGGGTGACCCTTTTCTTCCCTACAACCCTTTTCTTACAGAAGAGATGTTGCTAGTCTCTCTCTACTCTATCGTTATTTCCATGGAAGTTGCTCGACTGAGCTCCAATCTTTGGTTCCTCTTCAAAGCAAGAACTTGTATTGCTACCAAAATGGAGAAAGACTTTCCTTTCGTCCTCCTTGTGTCTAGCATCAGACTGAACTTCCATGGACAGAGCTTCTTTGCAAGAGCTTCCAGCCTGTGGAACACATTACTGCAGGGTTGCTTCCTTGTTGATTACAACTTGGTCGTCTTCAAATCCAATATCAACAAAGTCTTGTCATAAACCAGCCCATAAGTAATCAAACGCAGTTCAAACCATTGATCAATATTAGTACTCTCATAGTGTTCCTCATGTTTTTGTATTGCCTATTACTACGATATTACGTTATTTCTTATTTTCTTTACCTTAAAAAATAAGACCGTAATGAGAAAGATGGGTTTTTTTTTGTACATTCGTAGATTAAAACTCTCCGCTGAATAGCCCCCCCCCCCCCCTAAAAAAAATGAGATTCTACCTTTTTGAGACGATTACGTGTGAACACCCTGAAAAACTTAAAGGAAAGAAGAAGAAAAACAAACAAAACAATTATTTCCGGACCATTCTAGCGTTTTAGAGAAATTAACAAATTTCTTTTACTACTAACCCTAAGTCCGAGTTGCTATCATTTATGGTTAGGTTAGGTTTAGAATTAGGTTAGAAGACGTAACGATTTAAAAACAATAATTTATTTCAGAAAAATAATTAATTAGAATGTTTAAAAAAATTATTTATTGACGAGAAAAAATGTTTTAAAACTTTTTTTATTGAGGAGTGTGAAATGCAGTTATATATTTCTGCCAATTTGATCGAAAGTTTTCTTGTCTTCCTGATTTGGTCGGTACAGAAAGAGTTAATATCGGATACAAAACTGATTTAACATCGGTAAGAGGAGACAATACAAATAATCGAAACGAAATTGCTCTAGTCAAGAAAGTTCAATAGCACCAAAAAGATAGCCCCCACTGAGGGGCTATGTAATTATATGAAAGACATTTTAACACCGAAGAATATAAAAAAGAGAGTAACAAAAAAATAAAGGAATTTAAATTGAAATTCTTGAGTTCAACTTTAAAAGGAAACTCTGATCAAAGAAGATTTTAAAAACAAAATTAAGTCAAAAAGAAAGGAAAATTCTTCATTTTCTGTTGAGGCCATTACGGAAAACCAAAAACAAAATCAGGAAGAATATATAAGTGGAAAACGTAAGAAAGCAAGAAAACCAAAAAAAACATTTACTTATGTTTGAAAATAAAAGAAAAAAAGAAACGAAACATAATAAAAGCAAAGATAAAAAAAGTACATTAAAAAGATCCCATTTCATTATGTCTTCCAAAAAAAAAACCCCAAAAAACTGTTTAATGAGAAATCTAAAAAAAAAGCATGTTTCAATGTCTATAATTGCAAATTAAGACAACTAAAAGCCTAACTTTATTTCTAATTAGGTTTTTTTAATGTTTTTAGGGGGGGGGGGTTATTTCATGTTTAAGCTACAAAATCTGCATGCACGCTTGTATGAGTGAGTTAAATATATGTGCATGTTTGTATTTGCATATATTTTTGCATGTGTGAATGTTTGTGTGGGTTGAAAGATTTTTTTCTCCCCTAGTGTATATGTGTTGCATTACCCGTTCTTTCGGGGTACCTGGTAAGATCCAACAAGAATGACAAGGAACAGAAGGTATATGGAAATACTTTGGTTGTCTTTAATTCCCATCACCGGATGATTTATGCCGGCTACGCACACATATATATAAAAAAAATCTTTTGACATACTTTTGTCTCATGAAAGTCTTTTTCTTGCTGAGGTCACAGACTTGGTTTCCGCTAGAAGCTTGTTCATATATACATCCGATTGGAAAGCAATTTGCTCTGCATTGTCTATCCGAGCATGAACTGAAGCAAATGTTCCACAAGCAGTTCCAATTGTCTGTTTGATGAAATACAAGTCCGGGAATTCCTTCACAGTCCCAACTTGCTTATCAGTCGCATTTTTAGTCAGCAGACACGAAAGCCTAACAGCGGGCTTGGGTACCATAACTAATAAAGCTTCATCAGTGCAATAAACGTTGGTAAACTCTAATTCTTCCGATACTTCGATACTCTGATCACCAACTGCTCCGGCTCTTCGCGTTTCTTAAACTGCTGCCTTTCAAGTCTTGCTTGCACTGCAGAACCTTCTCCTTTTTAACAGTTATCAAGTCGCTTTCTTTCTTTCTCGACGTCCCATCCATAATGGACTCGTCCACAATTCATTTTTGCCACTCTTCATTATCTTACATATGTATGGCTGTATTACATACATCTGTTTGTGGATGTGTTTTGTTTGTGTGCATACTGTATGTTTTTATGAATGTGTGTATATCCGCATCTGTGTGTGTATGTCTAGTGGTTTATAATCATCAACTGCAAAAAGTGTGTGCTTTTGTGTATCTCCCTCTGTGTGCATGCATATGTGTTTGTTACTGCAAAAGATGTGTATGCACGTATGTGCATATGTTTTTGCATGTGTGCATACTGCTACGGTTGCATGCGCCTGTGTGCATATATGGGTCAGCTAAATATACCTGCATGTTTCACTTTTTGTTTCATTTTACTTCGGTTAAAGTACTCAGAAATCGGTTAAGATACATAGATATTCGAATATTTCATTAAAGTGCTCCTTTACTTGTCAAACGTTGAAGTTAAGAAAAGTCATTTTCTTCTCCCCAATTGACCAGTTTACTGTGTGATAGTATATCTTTCTAGTGATCTCTTGGTCTTACCGGAGTCCAGGACAAGAATTCATCTAGTCTGGTGGAGCATCTAGCTAAGTGCTGTTACTTGAGGTAACATCACTAGGAGAAGGTGTACCATTCTTTGTATGAGCCAGTGTATAGCCGTGTCGAGATAATCTTATTTGGGCTTCGAATACTATGTTATTTTGAATATTTGGTCAGGGTTTACTTGTAGGGTGAAGTATCCTCATCTCATGTTGTCCTGACAAACCCTTGTACAGAGAGACTAAAGACACTCGAGGATGGTGTTTAGTAGGTAATTCAAACTTTCCAATTGTACATGTTTGCCTATTTTTGTGTGTGGTATGTATGGTTGTATGACATACATCTTTTTGTGGATGTATTTCTTTTTTCTATTTTTTTTCAATTTCTTCATTTTTTTGTTTTGCTGGGGATGGGGTATCCTACCAGATGCCAAACATTCGCCCACTACTTTAGAGACTCCAACTGAGAGATCTATTTAAGATTTTAACTGTCCCTTTAATCGCAATTGTTTGTATATCTCTTGCACTTGGTTCACCGGGTATATTCGCCTGGAAATTCTTTTTCATGAATCCGGTTGATGGAAATCTTCCTATGTCATACATAAAACCTTGGTTATCGTTATTTTTTCCCTTTCGGCTATGTTTAAGCCAGCATCATTACGGATACTGACTTCAACTAGGGTTGCTACTTCCTCCCTCTTGTCCCATATCACTATATCAGGTTTTACAGCTCCGTTTTCTAGGTCTGTAGCTGTAGGAATCGCATAGTCATAGTCGATTGTGTATGACTTATTTCTGACTGATCTACTTTCTGCTATATGTTCCCAGGACTTGCTGCTACACTGGATATTCAATATTTTACAGATGGTCCATCGGAGATATTTATACATGTATGTTTATGAATGTGTGTATATCTGCATCTGTGTGTGTACGTCTCTTTGTTTTACTTATCAATTGCACAAAGTGTGTCGGTGTATACATGCCTGTGTTTGTGTACACGTATCCGTGTGAATGTATGTATTTTATTTACCTCCTTTCGAGGAGGTTAGACACATGGTCAGGTGTGGGTTTTGATGAAAGTGTTTCTGTGGAACGAACTGGATTCGAACCCGGCACACCAAGGTACTCAATCTGCGTCGTTGCACACGTATGCGTTTTATAGTCGAGTTCATCCTAAATATGCCAGTGGCTTTGATTCTGTCGGGCTGAGGTATGGTTCTGGTCAGTACTAGGAGGTCTACCTTCCAAGGCATTACCTTCTCTCTGGAAAAGGATTAGTTTATGTCTGATACCTGAGGCGCCCCTACCGGGTAATTCCGACGGGCCTGCTAAGGCATTTTTGTAGGCCAGAGTGCGCTTATCTTAGTGTGCTGGCTTCTCAAAACCACACCTGACCTTGTGGCTAACCTCCCCTGGAGAGGAGGTAAATAATATGCTAAATAAATGAGGTTTTCTTTTGCTTTTTTATCTTCTGATTTTCCCCAAACCACTTTAATATAAAAAGAAAAACATCAGTAAATGGAAAGATTTTCTGAGATCTTTATTTCTTAACACATTTTATGAGAAAGTTTATATTTCGATTTAAACCCATTAAATAAAAAAAGATACCATTAATTATAAAAAAATAGTTTTTTCTTGTACTACTATAAAAATTAGTACATCTATTAATATTAGGACTAATATTAATATTAGTACTGGGCTCTGTGGAAATCTCATGGATTGCTGTACAAAAAAAAACTAAAAATTAATATTATTATTACTATTAATATTAGTATTAATATTACTGCTAGTATTAATATTATTATTACTATTAATATTACTACTAGTATCCATACTATTAATATTGGTATTGCTATTAGTATTAGTACTATCAATATTGGTACTACTTTAATATTAACTAGCGGGACCCTGTGGAAATTCCACAGTGTTTTCTACATCAATTTTTATAATTTACTGTTAATAATATTATCCGGTGTCTAGAAATATGCTCATATTTTACTCACCAACATTTTGTGAGACGGGATGGAAGTATATATATTTATTTATATTACTCGGTTGCCGGGGCAAAAGCTGTCTCTTCAGAAGTCACCATCGGTCGCGACTCCCCTCTAACCCCTCCCCCTCCCCGTTGTCAGGGGCAAATCTTAAATAGGAGTGTCAGATCGTGACACACAAAATAAATAACACACACTCTATCTATAATATAATAATAATAATAATAATAATAATAATAATAATAAGAAGAAGAAGAAGAAGAAGAAGAAGAAGAAGAAGAAATTTTAAATATTAAAAAAAATAAATAATAAATAAATATCGTAAGCCTGAAACCGGCCCATTTGGTAAGCGTTTCCGCGTCTCCTCCGCCTTCCACAATGCCCTCCTCCTTCCACGCTGAAGCGACAGAGCAGGGTCAGTTAATAGTTTGATTGAGTAAATTTTGATCTATTTAACAACTCCATTTAGTTAGGTCAGTGGTAAAAAGTTGCCGCTTTTCAGCTAGATGTTACGGTTTCGATTCCAAGTCTCTCCATCCAATTTATTTGTTGTTTATTTGTTGCATTTCTAAAGAAACATGACACACGAACACACGCGCTATCGTATTAATATATAGATACTATTAATATTGGTAATAGTGATTTGTGGGAATTCCATGAATAATCAAAGAAATAATCTTTTCAAAAATGCTGATTTAAAAAATTTCAAAATTAATAACACGATTCTAGTATTTATATCAGTATTTAGTTTATTCTGTTATTATTGGTGTCGACGTTCTGCAGAACGCTGACATGTTTCCTTGTCGAAGGGGTGTGGTTGTAAACTCCATTGTATGCTCACAGTGCAAGAAGTGTAGTGACTTGCTGGAGGGTTGGGTGTTATGTTTGTTGCAGATGTCTGAGTGTTACTCGACCAATAGATGGTCGAATGTGGCACTTATGGATGTGGATGGCTCCCCACTTCTGCTACTTGGGCGATATATGTTAAACGCTGGTGGTTTGGTATGGTAGTTTTGTTTTACGGCATATCAACCCTTTTTGGGTTATTTAATGCCGAATCTGGTCATTATAGTAAAAGATTTTATGCTTCAAGTTCTTTATATCTTCAAATGTTTAATCATCGTTTTTGGTTTGGTAGTTTTGTTTTACGGCATATCAACCCTTTTTGGGTTATTTAATGCCGAATCTGGTCATTATAGTAAAAGATTTATGCTTCAAGTTCTAAAAATAAAATAAAAAAGGGGAGGGAGAAAGGGAGAGGGGCTGTTGTTTTTGTTTTTGGTTTTGTAGAACATAATTAAGTTTTACAAAAAAAAAAAAAAAAAAAAAACGTCAATGTAGGTGAATTTCGTCTCAGGGAGCCACAGGGCAGCCTGATCTGGTATCACCAGTAAACGCTGGTGGTGTTGGTTTGCTTGAGGAAGGTTTAGGAAGCTGCTACCAATCCTTACATCTAGACACAATTTCTTCAGGCGTCGGAGCAAGGTCTTTTCGGCCTATGTTCACTCCACCATCTTACATGGCAGTGAGACATGGGCCCCAAACGCTTCTGACTTGCAACAGCTTCACCGTAATGACTGTGCCATGATCAGGTGAATGTGGGGCAGCAGACTAAGGGAGAGAATCCCCTCAGTTATGCTTTATCGGAAGCTTTTTGGTATTGATGTGATTTGGGATGCCTTACATGCTCGGCATCTCATGTGGTTTTATCCATGTGTAGCGTGCCACCTCCTGCATCAACTCAATAACATGCATGGATACCCCAGGCATGAGGGTACATGGAAGACCAAGAAAAACCTGGCTTGAGTGTGTACGAAGTGAGTTGACTGCTTGCAACATCACTTGTATCAACCCTATGGATCGGACCACATGGATAACAGGCGTGAGACGTTGCCTGGTGTTGTCCATCCTAGAGTCTGGGACACCCGCATCAACTTAAATACCAAACAGGAGGGGGGGGGGGAGAAAGATGATGATGATGATGATGATGATGATGATGATGATGATGATTCGTCGTTTACTTTTTATTTGTATTTTCTATAACCTTTAATTAAACTTACAATTCCCACGGGTGTTGTTATTTTTAATTACAATAAAATAGCACCATCTGAGTATACACACGGAGCCGGCCTTAGGGCAACACAACTGAAACAATGGAAATCCCCGCACAGGAACTTTGTTTTACTAATGAGTCACCACTCATCAAATCCAAAAGCCACTCAAGAATAAGGGTTAATGAGATAGGTGAATTGTCAATTTAATGATGAAGAATATTATTAGAGGATTGAATATGATGAATGGAATGAATAACATTTGATTACTTATAGGGATGGTTTATGACAAGTATTTTTTGACATCGGATTTGAAGACAGCCATGTTGTAGTCTGTAGGTAAGTAGTCTCGTGATAATGTGTTCTACAGATGGAAATTTCTTGCTAAGAAACTCTGTTCATGGAAATTGCGTCTGACACTAGGCACACGGAAGTTTTGGTAGAAGACACATTCTTTCTATGAATGCTTCATATGTTTAATATACGATGCACGAAAAAAAAATACTGCCGGTGTAAAAATTACCTCTCTCAGAAACATTTATATTTATACTGTTTGACCTAATTTCAGCGTTGTTTTTGAAACAATTACCAGTAAGAATAAAAAAAGGTTTTCTTGCATTATGGGAAAAAAATTTGTGTACCTTATGTGCATCGGTTTAACTCCGTTTTACATGCTGCCATTTAGAAATTGACTTTTAAACTAACTGGCCAGGTCTTTATTTATCCCTCTTTCTTTCAAGTCGATCTTTATCACTTCCATGTTTTCCTTGATATTCTCCTGTGTGCTGACCATATTACCTCAACTGTTCTACATCTACTAACGCAATAACTCTCATCCATTCTTTAAACGTGGCCATACCATCGAATTCTACTCTTCTGCACGCACCTCCCTATACTGTCTAGATTTAATCTTCCTCTGAGGTCATCAGATCTACGCCTGTCTTTAAGACTCACATTATACATTCATCGTATCATTCTCATATCATTCCTCTTCATGCAACGCATATCATCAACCCTCACTGATCAAGTTTCACTTCCATATATCATCACACTGTGTACACATGCCTGATACACTTTTCCTTTGGTCGACAGTGGTAACTCTCTGCTGGTTAGTAATGACAGAAGTTTCTTGAACTTACTCTATTCACTACTAATTCTTGCAATCATACTAGTACAAAACATTTTTTTACAAAAAAAAACAAAACAAGATGAGGTAACATTGAATACGACTATGTAAGGTTTATAAGTGTATCTTGTGTAGTTTCTGACTTTTAGCCAGACACACAGACATAATTACGACTTTCTTTTGTATAATAGATAATATTGTTTTATGTATTGAGTTATAGTTTTCATGTTTTATTTTTGTACCATGTTATTTCGCTACAGTTTATTTAAAAAATTATGTAGTCCCACATGTACAACTGTGAAAATTGAAAACATTTTTTTGTAGAACGGGACCAAAAATGGATGGTTACATTGAATGCTACCAAGACAAAGCTCCTTTTCAAAAATGTATGGTTACATTGAATGCTACCAAGACAAAGCTCCTTTTCAAAAATGTATGGTTACATTGAATGCTACCAAGACAAAGCTCCTTTTCAAAAATGTATGGTTACATTGAATGCTACCAAGACAAAGCTCCTTTTCAAAAATGGATGGTTACATTGAATGCTACCAAGACAAAGCTCCTTTTCAAAAATGTATGGTTACATTGAATGCTGCCAAGACAAAGCTCCTTTTCAAAAATGTATGGTTACATTGAATGCTACCAAGACAAAGCTCCTTTTCAAAAATGTATGGTTACATTGAATGCTACCAAGACAAAGCTCCTTTTCAAAAATGTATGGTTACATTGAATGCTACCAAGACAAAGTTCTTTTTCAAAAATGTATGGTTACATTGAATGCTACCAAGACAAAGCTCCTTTTCAAAAATGTATGGTTACATTGAATGCTACCAAGACAAAGCTCCTTTCCTTTAACAACTATAAGAAACATTTCCAACCATTGATTACCATGAAGTGAAGAAATTTTGATCACTTATGGGGACGGTTTATGACAAGGGTTTATTAACATTGGATTTGAAGACGACCATGTTGTAGTCTGCAGAAAAGCAGTTCTGTGGTAAGGTGTTCTACAGATGGGAGGTTCTTGTTAAGATTGGTACTACTATTAATTCTTATTCTTCTTCTTTATGTGTCTTTGAAGTGTCATGCGGTTATACGACAGTTTCCCAACTTTTTTTACACAGTCTTTTGCATTATTGTTGTACTCTGCAAGATCTTTCAAGCTGCACTGATTAAGCAGTAGAAGACACACAAGGCAGTACTGCATCGTATGACCGTCCTCTCCACATTTGCAGATGGTTGGGTCGATTTTGTACCTCCATCTCACAATTGCATCTTTTGATCGCCAGAAAGTAAGAATTCCTATGTCAGTAGGAGGTAGGGTATTCTCAACCCTCTGGTCCACAGCTATAGTCTGACTTCAGTTCTTGGGCTGTTGGTTCATGTCCATAAAGGAGACGGTGTTCATCATTAATAGCCTTTGTGATCTCTACTTAGCTGGCAACTTCCCTTCTCACACAAATGCCAGTGCGGAGATGCAGGTTGTTTAGGTTGGTAGGCTTCAGGCAACCAGTGATCAAGCGGCAGGTGTTGTTGAACGCTGGGTCTAATTTTTTGACAAGCGTTGATCTTTCCCAAACAGGACACGCATACGCCGCAGAGGAATAACACATGGCCTTCTATTAATATTGCTACTATTAAAATTTGTACTACTATTAATATTAGTCCTACTATTAATATTAGTTATGACATATGGTAATGAAACATGGGCACTCAATAACACAGCAATCAAAAATAGAACGCATTATGCTTGGCATCAGTCTATGAGAAAGAAAAAGAAACTTGGATCAGATAGCAACTGGTGCAAACGACATCATCATCATCATCACCATACGAACAGCTAAACATAGATGGGCAGGTCACCTTTCGAGATCTACAGACAACAGGTGTACATCTAGAGTGATAAAGTGGACCCCCAAAGCAATGGAAAAGACAAAGAAGAAGGCTAAAAAACCAGTGGAGAGACGACCTCGACCGCCAACTGGGTCCTACGTGGCCATGCCTAGCCAGATGGAAGGAAACCAGGGAGGGGTTGGGGTCTAGGAATGGTCAAAACCCTAATGATTATGATGATTATGATGATGATGCTGATGATGATTAATATTAGTACTACCATTAATATTGGTACTATTAATATTGGTACTACTATTAATCTAAGTTCTACTATTAATAGTAGTATCCCTGATTATCCAAGAGTAAAACATTCAAATTCCTCAGCACAACATTCACAGACAACATGAATTGAAATAAATAAGTAGAAGCTGCTGCCAAGTCTGCTGCAAAGAAGGTGAGCTCTCTCTACTTGACTAGAAAACTTCTTACACCAGCCAGTATCCTATATCTCTATAAAGCCACTATTCGTCCATGCATGGAGCATTGTTACCGCATCTGGGCTGGTGCACCAACCACTAGTATATCCCTCTTCGACAGGGTCAAAAAGAAAGTCTCTACCCTGATAGGTCTCGCACTGTCTGCCAAGCTTCAGCCCCTGTCCCATCACTGCAATGTTGCATCCCTGTGCTTGTTTTACAAGTACTTCCACGGAATGTGCTCCAATGAACTTACTACACTTGTATCCCCTAAATGTAAATACCTCCCCCACCACTAACTCGACTAGCAGCAAAATCATACCCCTTCACTGTTGAGGTCCCCAGATACCGGAAAACTTTCTCCTGTAATAACTTCTTTCCTCAAACTGTTTGCCTTTTGAATTCTCTCCCTACCCCCTGTTTCTCCGACTGCACCAACGTGCAAAACTTTAAATGTAATGTGAACAAACATCTTGTTGCACAAACCCCTACTTAAGATGCCTTTTATAATCTGACCTCTTAATCAAAGTAGCCCCTTACGACGTCTCAGTGGCAATTAGCCTTGTTTCGGATGAATAAAAGTAAAAACAATGTTTAATTATGATCGAAAAAACCAAAATTGTCAAGATGAAAAACTCATTTTTTTTTTAAAATATAAAATCAATTGTCTCCCTTACAATTAAAATGTTATTTCTTTTTCTGTATAAGGTTTTAAAATGCCCCCCCCCCCAAAAAAAAATGACTTCACTTCATCCCGGGCAACACCGGGTACGCAAAACGAGTTAACACTCATCTAAAAAAACGTCTGAAAATAAACCGAACTTCTTCAAATTAAGAAATATGGAATTTTAATGGGAGAGACGTTATAAATCGTCTAAATGGTTTCAAAAAGTCTTTAAAATCTTTGTGACAGCATAAAGATGGCTAACGGGCGAAAATAATGATAGCCTCCTGGGCACCGAGATAATAAATCGTGCAGCCCCTGTAAGTGATGCTAAGCCACTTCATCTTATATTGTTCCACATACTTTCTGCTTTCTATCGAATTTGCGAGGATTTGCCGCCCTAGGGAAGCTTTTAGATATGCGTCCACTTGAGAGTTTCAATAATCTAATGTAGCTACAGCGACCCTATTACTGTTAGATATTGAAAGGTACCAGATCGACGAGACTCCCAAAAAGGTGTGTGTGTGGTAGGGCGGGGGGAGAGAAAACGGAAGCCGGAAGTTACTGCACTAACAGGAGCCGGTGCACAGCGTATTTATTTACTCCTCTCCAAGAGTTAGGCACAAGGCCAGTTTTATCTTACTCCCACAAGTAAGATGTGACCCAAGGTCGGGTCGGGAAAGTGGGGTTTGAAAAGCCAGCACCCGAGAGGTGAGCACTCTGGCCATTAAAAATTGCCTGGGCAGCCCCGTCGGCATTCCCCGGTAGGGGCGCCTCAGACAGTAAGCAATAAACTTACTCCTCCCCAAAGAGAGGAGGCGAAACCTGGGAGGGTGGACCTCCTAGAACTGCTCAGGACAGACCCATAGACCGGCGTAAATCAAGCCCCAAAGTCCAAGACAATACCAGTCTATGGGGTGCAGTATCCATCGGAACAGATACTACACTTTGATCTTAGCCAAAAGGCCAAGTAGCCGGCGCACAGTGTAGCTCAGAGTAGCCTAGCTGTTGGTGATAAATCCTTCCCTAAGTAATTCCCCTGTACTCTCTCTCTCTCTCTCTCTCTCTCTCTCTCTCTCTCTCTCTCTCTCGTGCAAAAAAAACAACAACACAATATGTATCATCTGTTTAGGTTAAATAAACTTCTAGAACTAGACAGCGTCCAGTGTTATCGTTCAGAGCCCGAGACACACCGAACATCCGGGTACCCACAGCGAACGTAAGCAGAATGCAACATTACTACATTGTTGCTAACTCTCGAGACACCATTGATAAAATAATTTCGATCTTGTGTGTTTTAGTACTAAATTTATACATAAGTAAATTTATACATAAGTAAACTAGGAGAATACCCGTCCCAGGACGAGTAAAATTAATTCCCCGAACAGTACAGTTTTGCGCCACTTTTATGTCCCCTTAAAATCAAAATATAATGATACGAAACCTTATGTCTAGAACTCTTATTCCAATTTTGATCAAAATCCATTACGTTATATTGATTCTAGAAAATATTAAAAATTTAAGGCTTAATGGGTCTTAAGAAGAAATTGAAATTCAAGGAATCTTGCTTAATTGGTGTTGAATGACTATGAATCAAATTCAATGGAAATCTGAAATATTTGAATTTTCAAATGAGAAGTCTTACCCATATTATACCCCCTAAAAAGCCTTTTAAATAGTCCATAGAAACTGCAATTTGGGGAATATTTATGATTTGATGTCTAATACTTATTGTGGAAATGCCACAATGTCAGTTGGCAATGAAATGCCAAGGAAAACATGGGAGGAAGTGATGAGGATGGATTAGAGAGAAAGAGGGATAAATAAATACATGAACAGAGATAGGTTAGTTTTTAAGTCAATTTCTAAAAGCCGTCCAACACATGCCAGCATGTAAAACGGATGTTATGATGATGATGATGATAATGATGATGATGATGATCTACTGAAGTCAATAATAATCATATTAAAACTATTAATAGATATATTCCTCCGTTGAATGTCAGAAATATATAGATATCATCTCGATAAAAGCAATAATGATGAGGATGCTAGTCATCCCAAGAATAAGCGGATTAGAATAAAATAAACTGCAGCGATGAAACAAGAAGGTCATGGATGGATTATTGGATAAGGATTTATTTATTGAGATTAGAACCACCGGTTCTGCAAAATCATTGAACCGTGAAAGCAATGGAACATTGGCGGCTGGATAATTGCCAGTGGAACTTGCACTTTATTGAATCAAGTTGGATGAAGAGGAATTGGCTTTTTAGTGTCAAATGCGCGGCCAAACAGAACGATGGCATCTAATTAGATTTGGCAACCAATTAATACGTTTTTTTTTATGGTGAGGATAAGGGAGACAAGCTACAGAATACAAATAACGTTATGAAAGAAAAAGCCAATAAATCCCCTTTTTTTTGTCAGAACAATATTGATTTTTTTGTCTCACAGCATGAAAACATGATCTCTCACGTACACTCACATTATATATAAAGTTAGGTATGTGTATACATTTACATATTTGCATGTACTAGATTCACTCCTAAACTAATTAAACGATCATTATGAATATTTTAACAAAGCTGCTTGACGTAAGAGTTCATAATGTGGGCTATATTTAGTTTAATTCAATTTTATGCAAAGATGGCATGAAAATTTTTAAAACCATCGAAATTTTTGTGAAATATTAACAATAGATATTATATATCAATTAATAAATATCCTGCAAATTATACATCAATTAATAAATATCCTGCAAATTATACATCAATTAATAAATATCCTGCACATTTCAGTTTCTTTGGAATATTTTAAAGGGTTTTAAAGGATATAATATGGATACAACTTCCCATTTGAAAATCAGAATGTTTCAGATTTACATTGAACTTGATTCATAGTCATTAGAAGCAAGATTCCCTGAATTGTAATTTCTTCTTAAGCCTTAAATTTCAGACATTTTCTAGAATCAAAATCTATTACATGATTTTGATTAAAATTTGAATAAGGCTTATAGACATAAGGTTAAGTATCATTATATCTTACGATTTAACGCTTCAATTTTAAAAGACTTTTATTCATGTTCTACAAGATTTAAGAGACATTGAGTAAAGCCGTGTGTCACATATTAGAAAAATACGTCACAAAAAGAAAATTAATTCACCAACTAAATTTAATCAACCAAAGGAAAATAATTTGCTTCCTAAACCGTGTTTTGGTTGCGAGAAATTGCATTGGTACAAAGATTGTTCGTATAAAATGAAAAAGTGTTTAAATTGCGATCGCATGGAACAGAAAAGTACACACTGCAGAGTTAAAAATAATTTTTTTTTTTAAGTTTATAAAATTGCTAAAAGTGACGAAGATGAAAATATCAGGAAGTTTATGCAGGTAAAAATATTAGTAAAATATAAAGCTACAACTTTATTCCCGGTCAGATCTGTCAATAATAAATCTTCAAACGTGGAAAAATATTAGAAAACCAACTTTGATGGGAACGAGCAAAATAGCTAAAAGCGTCACTGGTAAACAAATAAAATTTGAAAACGAGCTAATCTCTAATGTTACATTAAAAGAAAAGACTTTGAAATTAAGAATGTTCGTAATAAACGGCTCAAACAATCTCTTGGGTACGGACTGGATATAAATTTTTCAATTATGGAATATGTGAAAATATTTAAACATCAAATGCTGAAGCCGAGAGATTAAAGAAAGGATTAAAAAGAAAGCTTTTCTGACGTTTTCTCTGGTGTACTGGGAAGATGTAAAAAATGACTGCCACGTTTGAATTAAAACCAAATATTCAACCAGTTTTTTAAAGCAAAGAAGTGTTCCATTCGCGTCATTAAACTAGATTGACGAAGAAATTAAAGTACTATAGAAAGTAAAGTACAGCAAGTGGGCTTCGCCTACAGTCTATGTAAAAAAAGTAAAAGCGATCCGTGTTTGTGCAGAATTCTCCACAAGATTGACCAATGCACTAAAGGATTACCACTACCATCTGCCTATTCCAGAAGAGATTTTCACTAAACTCAACAGAGGATAACTTTAATCAAAAGTTAATTTAAGTGATATTAATCTACAAATACTTGTGGACGAGGAGTGATCAAAGCTACTTTCTATAAATACACATAGGGGTTTATACAAATTTGAACGATTACCATTTGGGGTTTAGATAGCACCAACCGTTTTTCAACAAGTAATGGACACATTAATTAGTAGACTGGAATTTGCGACAATCTACCTAGATGACATTCTATGGATCAGTAGAAGCACTGAGAAACACAAATTGTATGTACACGAAGTATTTAAGAGAATCTAGGACTATAGATTTAAATTGAAGGAGGGAAAATGCGATTTTTTCATGGAAATAATAAAAATATCTTGGTTAAATTATAGACAATTATGATAGAAGACCAGACCCAGAGCGAGAGAGTGCGATAAAAAACGTATTTTCACAACAAAGTTTTCTTGGTTTAGCAAATTATTATAATGTGTTTATTCTAAACATGCACAATTTGCGAGCTCCTCTAAATGAGCTATTAAAAAAAAAAGATTGGGTCTGAACGACAGATTGCCCGTAGGCATTTGAAAAAATAAAAAAATATCCTCACATCAGAATTATTTTTGACACACTATAATCCACATGTCGAAATTATTGTGTCTGCTGATGCTAGCTCGTACGGCATTGGAGCCTGCATATTACACAAAATGGAAGACGAATCGCTAAAACCTACCGCTCACGCGTCTCGTAAGTTACTACCTGCAAAAAAAAAAGTTGCTCACAAATCGAGAAGGAAGCATTTTGACAGTCACCAAATTTCATCGTTTTGTTCATGGAAGACATTTTGTGTTGCAAACCGACCATAAGCTACTGCTAACGATTTATGGTTAAAAAAGGGAATTACCAATGCATATTGCAAACAGACTGAAGAGATGGAGGACCATTCTCCACAATTACAATTATTAAATAGATTTGTTTCTATCGTCCAAAATTAGTCATGTTGACGGATTATCTAGGACAGGGGCGGGCAACCTTTTCAGAGTGAGGGCCAGATGAGACTTTTGGAAGGAAATCTCGGGCCAGAGTGAAAAACGAAATCTCAGAATTACTATATTTTGTTTACATGAATAAATTGTACGGAACACTCTACAAATCAATGAGACTGCTGGTACTGTTTGCCATAAAGAAATATTTCCATGTCTGACTCGATTGTTGAGGTAGACAACAGATCACTGATATTTATACATTTTTCTCCCACTGTAAATCGTAAATGAAACCTACTTTTACGTCTATGTCACAAAATGATATGAGTTTTACTGGGAGGTCCGCGGGCCGGATTTCAATAATAAAGCTTAGTAGGGTAGGGGGCCGGACGCTAAACCTTCGCGGGCCGGATGTGGCCCGCGGGCCGAATGTTGCCCGCCCCTCATCTAGACTTATCCAAAAATATGCTCAATTCCTTGAAGATACCATGATTGCCACCCTACTAACTGAATTAGAATTAAAGAATACACTGTGTAACGCCATTAGGGAGCTTCCGGTAACACTCGAAGAAATAAAAGAAAAGGCGTTGGACGACAATTTTCTATTTCGTGGCTATATGGGCTCTTGTAGACATTATGTATAGAGAAGCCTACGACGCCTACTTCTGTAAATACACACTGTGAATGCAAGAGTTTTCTATGTTAGCCGGTCAAAATTCAGGAAGGGGACATTTTGTCTTCAGCACCGTCCTCTTCCGGAAGACATTCTCACGGGGAATTGTCTTGCCTCAACACCGCCAGCTTTCTCAGAAGCGGTCTTTTTCAATCAGCCAGCATGTGATTCAGCCGTCCGATGAGCTTGCGTTAGAAGTTGGTCATTCTGGGACAAGTAGTTTGGTAAAATAGAGGTAAGCAACGCAGAGTTCTCTGAACCTATTTAAGTTTTCGCTTTCTTCCAATTTTCTTTGTTTTGTTTCTTAGAACATGTTTGTAAGACTGATTTATTTCCTGTATTTACAGTTTTACGGTGAGAAAAAAGGTGTTATATTCAGCGTTGGCCACATGCGCGCATAATAAATACATTCGCCTGTACTACTCGTCTTCCGAGATTTTTTGCCCCGGATTGCTTGCTGTTACACACATTCTTGTAAATATAACAATATTCAAGGTTACAACAATACCGTTTTTATTATTTTCAATTTTCTCAATAATCTTTTTGTATAAAAAAAACATAATGAATGTTTCATAAGTAACAAAGAACAAATGACACTGAAGAAAAGTATAGAATTTTTAAAAAACAGCCGAGAACGCCGTATGTGAAGTCGTTAAATGTCAAAATAGCAAACCGGTGTAGTTTAAGAAAGAACTAGCGTTACAGGATAAATTGTATTTACGTGAAACATTTTAAAATGTTGTTACTCATTTCATACGTAATGTTATTTATTATAGGTTGCTGGATTTTAATGAAGATAGGTTCAAGTATTTTTGGGTTTTTTCTAAATTAGTTTCAGAATGTAATATTTTCGTGTTGTTAACTAAAATGTGATAATTTTAAACGAGTAAGAACAGTTTAAAATGTTTAACGTAATACAATTTATCCTGTGATGCTAATTCTCGTGTCCCGGTAATTACATTGTAAACTTTCTTCTGCAACTACACCGGTTTGATGATTTGCCATTTAACGACTTCTCATATATAAAGTATTAAATCAAGGTTATATCATCTTATGATTTTATGACAATTTCGGAACAAAATAACTTTTACACATGTTTTTGGAGAAGTCGAAAGCTAACATGGTTAGACTAGGTTGTTGATTTTTATTCGAATAGATTTGAACTATATAAATATACTTTTATATTATACCTCTTATACATATACATTGTAACTGAATATATAGTAGGGTTACTTATATTTTTAGAGTATTCAATATATTAGATGATATATATATATATATATATATATATAAATGCAGAAATATTATATTTATAACTAGATATATTATTACATTTCACAATGTTACATTCTCATGCAATTATCCAAAATCAAATATTGAATTTGTGGGAAGAAAGCTATTGATGACAAAAATTGAGAAAGAGACTGACTTTACTTTATATAATACATAATACTAAAAGAAAAACATTTTTTTAATATATTTATTTTAATGGATCATAACGCCCATATTTCGGTCAATGAGAGACCATCCTCAGGGCACAGCGAGTTTCTTAATTGGAGTGAGCCGAAATGTTCAAATTGGAAAATTTACGGATGTTATTTTTTAAAGAAATCTGTGAAAGAAAACGAAAAGAAATCTGTGAAAGAAAACGAAAAGAAATCTGTGAAAAAAAACGAAAAGAAATCTGTGAAAGAAAACGAAAAGAAATCTGTGAAAGAAAACGAAAAGAAATCTGTGAAAGAAAACGAAAAGAAATCTGTGAAAGAAAACGAAAAGAAATCTGTGAAAGAAAACGAAAAGAAATCTGTGAAAGAAAACGAAAAGAAATCTGTGAAAGAAAACGAAAAGAAATCTGTGAAAGAAAACGAAAAGAAATCTGTGAAAGAAAACGAAAAGAAATCTGTGAAAGAAAACGAAAAGAAATCTGTGAAAGAAAACGAAAAGAAATCTGTGAAAGAAAACGAAAAGAAATCTGTGAAAGAAAACGAAAAGAAATCTGTGAAAGAAAACGAAAAGAAATCTGTGAAAGAAAACGAAAAGAAATTGTGTCATCCTGCCTTCACGCCATTCGTTCCTCTATCCTTAGGACCCCTAAAAATAAATAATGTGGACAAGAATATGAAGATTCACAGATGGGATTAATAACGTTAAGGTGCTGAGACGCTAGATTTCTTTAAAAATTAACATTTGTATTTTTTTTTACAAGTTCAGCATTTCAGCTCACGTCAATTAACTAACTGTGCCCTGGAGGTGGCCTCTCCTTGACCGATGAGCAAATATATACATAAATGTAATTTTTCACATCTTTTTTATATATATATTATTCACAAACTTTGATTATTTAAAACCATTTCTTATAGATATACCAGAAGAATACCCGTCCCAGGATGAGTAAAATTAATTCCCCAAACAGAATAGTTTTGCACCACTTTTATGTCCCCTTATAAAGATTGAAATCAAGATATAATGTTATTAAACCTTATGTCTAGAATCCTTATTCCAATTTTGATCAAAATCCATTAAATAATTTCAATTTAGAAGATCTCTAAAATTTAAGCTTAAGGAGTCTTAAAAAAAATTTTAATTCAGCGATTCTTGCTTAATTGGTATTTAATAACTATGGATCAAATTTAATGCAAATCTGAAATATTTTAATCTTCAAATATTCCCCAAGTTTTCAAACTGTAATTTGCGGAATATTTATTAATTAATGCCTAAGACCTATTGTAACAATTTCACAAAAATCAGGGGTATCGGAATTTTCGTGAAAGGCCTCCACCCCACGTTTGCTCTCTTTGCATGAAATTAACTTAAAATATATATAACTCACATTACCTACCCTTACGCCTAGCAGATGTGCTCTAAAATTAATAATGGTTGCTTAATTCGTTTAGGAGTGAATCCACATAGAAATATACTTAACAGATAATACTTAATAGATATATCATTACCATTTTTCTGCATTTATTCCCATACTGGATTTATCCTTTCATCATTCACAGTTAAATGCTTGATCAGAGTGAAGTCTGACCGTCTTGAGATCTTGGTTTATCCGGCTGACATGGGGTCAGTTGGTAGATATAATATGTCCACTGTTTTCATCAGTGTCGTGAGTTGTATGGTATCAATCTTCTCTTTGATTCCAATTACTCTTGGTCTCTTTTTCAGGTTTTTTCGGAACTATTCCTCCTCGTGCTCCTATAATTATTTGTATTACAGTAATTTTCCACATGCTCCATATTCTTTTAAGCTTTCTGGCAAAGTCCAATGTATTTGTTTTCTGAATAGTAATATGTAGCAATATGGACACCTTCCTCGGATTTCAACCCTGATCAAAGAGAGAAGAACCAGATTTGCTTGTCGCTGCTGAAGGGTTAAAGATTAAATCATCAGCAATTTTCTTTTGTGGATGCTGAAACAGGGATGTGTCTCAGTGGGGAGAACACACAAGACTTACATCAAACAACTAGCAAAGCACTCCCAATGCACCTATGAAGACCTACCTGGTGTGATGGAGAATAGAGCAAGAGTCAGGAAGATCCGTGACACTACTATGACTAGATGATGATGATGTTCCCTGGAGTCTGAGTGACAACAAGTCTCCCAGATTTCCACCACTTTCCATCTCTTTTCAATAACCAATGCAAATAACTTTGCGTTATCACAACAACCGTTTACCATTAATTTCCCGCTAGCAACGACTGTTGGTCTTCTTTAGAATTTGAATGGCACTAATCCTAAGGTTCCAGTACTCTCCACACCCTTCCAATGGAAGTCTGGTCGGTGCTCTCCTGCCTCGTTCTTTTAATCCTCCTTGACCTTTCACGACAGTTTTGTGTAGTACCAGCCGAGGCTGATGCCATCACAGACATGTGTGTATGGCTAAATATTTTTTTTTTTGGGGGGGGGGGGGGTAGTTTAATGGATTTCTAGCAAGTTTCACTTCCCTTGGGCTCGCGTGATGTTCCTTCTATATGTTTTGTTCTATCCGATTCAAAATTGTTTCTGGTAGATTCGTGTTCGTTGGTTATGTTGGTTGGTTTCTGCATTCGAGGATTTTCCTTCAGATTTCTTTTATTCATAATTTCTCCGAGTTGCTTTTCCAGTTTTTTCGGGACTGTTCCTAGTGCTCATATACTACTACTACTACTACTACTACTACTACTATTATTATTATTATTATTATTATTATTATTATTATTATTATTATTATTATTATTATTATTATTTGTTTTATAGTTTTTATTCATTTATTTATTTTTACTTTTATTCACCCCAAACAAGGGGCCACATTGCAACTGAGACGTAAGGGGATACTGTGAATTAGTGGCCATATCCATAGCGGACTCATAAGTGGGGAGTTGTACAGAGAGATGTCTGTTCACATTGTATTTATATTTCTGCCTGTTAGTACAGTCATGGAAACAAGGAGCAGGGAGGGAATTCCAAAATCTAGCAGTTCAAGGAAAGAAGCTATTAGAGTAGAAAGCTTTCCGGCATCTGGGGATCTCTACGGTGAAGGCGGGAGGAGGTGTAGCTGATTGATGTCGAGGAGGCACCAGAACAGAAAACTCGTCAAAGCATATACCATTAAAGTACTTGTAAAACCAGCATAGGAATACAACATTGCAGCGGTGGGCCAGGGGCTGGAGCTTGGTAGACAGTGTGGGACCTATTAGATTAGAGACTTTATTGGGGATCCTGTTTAAGAGAAAGATACTAGTGGTTGGTGCACCAGCCAAGATGGGACAACAATATTATCACTATGTCTATAACTGCTATTATTATTTGTACTCACTAGGAGTTCTCACACAGGTCATCAGTCATTGCTCACCGACAACCGGTGGTATTCCCTGGAGTCTGAGTGACAACAAGTCTCCCCAGATTTCCAGTACTCTCCACCTCTTTTCGATAGCTACCGCAAATAACCTTGTAGTATCGCAACAGCCATTTACAATTGATTTCTTGCTGGTAAGAACCATTGGTCTTCTCTGGGATTTAGGTGGCAATAAGCCTCCCCAAGGTCCCAGCACTCTCTGCACTTCCAGTGGAGGTCTGGTTTGTGCTGTCCCTCCTCGGTCTTCTCATCCTCCTTGATCCTATGCAAATATTTTGTGTGGTGTCAGCCTAGGCTGCTATCATTTTTTTTTTTTTTCATTTTTTTTTTTACATATTTTTTTGTGGGGGGTGGGAGAGCGGGGCAGCTTATAGTGTTTCTTGCTATTTGTGTTCATAGGTTCATTTTTGTGTGGTGTCAGCTGAGGCCAGTGTAATTTATTGGGGGGGGGGAGCTCATGAAGTGATGTTTCTTGCATTTTCTGTTCCTTGGTTTGTGATGTGGTGTTCTTTCTGTGATTTTGTTTTCTTCCTGTTGTAGATTCCCTTTGTAGCTTATGCGGGTTGGTTTCCGCATTCAAGGATTTTTCTTAAGATTGCAGCTGTTTTGATCATTGCCGTCTTTTGTATAGTTTCAATGATCCCTTTGATTCCAATTTCTCCCAGTCTTTTTTCCAGGTTTTTGGGGATTGTTCCTAGTGCTCCTACGATTATTGGTAGTATACTGACTTTCTTCATACTCCATATTCCTTTAAGTTCTCTGGCTAGTTCCATGTATTTGCTTCATGTTTCTGTTTCTTTGATCTTCACTCTGTGGTCTGCTGGAACGGTGGAGTCTACGATTTTGCAAGATTTTTCCTTCTTGTTGATTATCATAACATCCGGTCTCCTTGCTTGTATGAGTTTGTCTGTTTGTATATCCATATCCCAGATGATTTTGTGTTTTTCATTTTCCAGTACTGTTTCTGGTTTATGTTTGTACCATTTGTCTGCATATTCGAAATTCAATTGTTTGCACAGTTTTCGGTGTACTGCTTTCCCCACACAGTCATCTCTGTTCTTGTATTCTTTTTGGGCGAGTTTGCTACATTCACTTATTATATGATTTACTGTTCGTCTCTTTGTCCACACAGTCTGCATTTACTGTTTTCCTGGATTTTATCTATTTTAGCTTTAATATAGTTTGTCCTAATTGCATTGTTCTGTACAGCCATCAGTAAAGATTCTGTTTCTCTGTTCAAGCGTCCTTTTCTTAGCCATGCCCAGCTATTTTCGTTGATTTCTTCTCTTGTTAGTCTTCTGAAGCGTCCATGTAGTTGTTTTTCGTTCCACTTTTTTTTCTTGTCTTTTTGTTTCTGGTTTTGGTGCTTCCCGAGTTGCTCATTGGAATGGTGCCTCTTGCTGCGGTGATTAGCCTTTCCGTGTTTTTAGTTATGTATTTCTCCAGTATTTTTTAGTGTTCCACACAATCTTCTATACTTACCAGTCCTCTTCCCCCTTCTTTTCTTTTCATGTAGAGTCTGTCCGTATCATCTTTTGGATGTAGTGCATTGTGCATGGTCATTAATTTTCTAGTCCTATGGTCAAGGTGCCTGAGTTCTTCTTGGTCCAGCCTATGAATGGTCCAGAGTATCTTATTAGTGATACTGCCCAGGTGTTTATTCCTTTTACTAGATTCTTGCAATATAATTTCGTTTCTAGGAGTTTTCTTGTTCTTCGTAAATATTCTTTTCCAATCTTCTCTTTCATTTCTGTAGATTTGATAGAGTCTGCTTTCAGAACTCCAAGATATCTGTAGCTATCCTGTTCGCCTAGCGCCCTCATTTCCTCTTGGTTGGGGAGTTCCATGCCATCTGTTGTCTCCAGTTTTCTTCTTTTTATTTCTAGTAGTTAACACTTTTCCATTCCGTATTCCATTTGGATGTCCTGACTGAAGATTCTAGTCGAATTTATCAGCTTTTCCAGTTCCTTTTTGCTTTTTGCAAATAGTTTCAGCTCATCCATGTACATCAGGTGGTTTATTATTTGTTCTGTGTTTGTAAACTTGTATCCGGCATCACATTTTCTGAGTATGTAGTTGAGTGGCATCATAGCTATTATAAACAGTAGTGGTGATAGGGAGTTGTTATTATTATTATTATTATTATTATTATTATTATTATTTGTACTCACTAGGAGTTCTCACACAGGTCATCATCAGTGATTGCTCACTGATAATTACCGGTGGTGTTCCCTGAAGTCCGAGTGACAACAAGTCTCGCAGATTTTCAGTACCCTCCACCTCTTTCGATAACTATTGCAAATAACTTTGCGTTATCGCAACAGTTGCTTACCATTGATTTATCGCTGGCAACGACCTTTGGTCTTCTCTCGGATTTGGATGGCAATAAGCCTCCCCATGGTCCTAGTCATTCTCGCACTTTTCCAGTGGAGGTCTGGTTAGTGTTCTACCTCCTTGGTCTTTCCATCCTCCTTGACCCTTCACAACTATTGTATGTGGTATCAGCCGAGGCTATTTCCATCAATTTTTTTTGTAGTTTATTAAATTTCTTGCATTATATGTTCCTTAGTTTCAGGTGGTGGTGTTCTTTCTGTGTTTTTGTTTTCTTCCTATTGCAATTTCCATGTAACTGGTTAGCATTCGTAGCTTATGTTGGTTGGTTTCCGCACTCAAGGATATTCTTTAAGATTTCAGCTGTTTTCATCACAGTCGTCTGTTGTATCGTCTCAGTCTCCCTTTGATTCCAATTTCTCCTCGTCTTTTTTTACAGATTTTTCGGGATTGTTCCTAATATTATTATTATTATTATTATTATTATTATTATTATTATTATTATTATTATTATTATTATTATTTATTGATTTATTTACTTAGGAAGAAATAATTTCAAATTTTGTAAAACTGTTAGCACAGTGGTGTTCTTAAAAAAACACTTGTTGACACTGCGTTTTTTTACAGAAAGCTGTAAAACGGCAAGCAGCTTTAACGAATCGAATTGAAAGGCAATTATTTAAAATCTTAAAAATACCTATAAAAATAGTTATTTAAATGTTTAAAACTTTTTTTTAAATACATTCTTTACTGGGACATTTTTTGTTAAATTTTATTTTTGCTTTATGAAACGAAGAAAAACTATTTAAAAAATAATGAATTTCCTTTTCTTTACGTTTTAATATATTTCAGTTATTTCATGGACCTAACCAATAATTGGCTCTAGTGATCCCAGATGAAATCCGAGGGAAATTTGAATGGTGTCTTTAGATTCTTTGAAACATTTAACCATTATTGAAACATATTTGAATGTTCTAGCTGTAAACATATCGAGTTCTATAACATATAAACAAATATTTATTTATACATATAGATGGAAATTTCTTGTTTTATAATATAGTGTAGCAGTTGCATGAGCGAATTATTTTGTATCGGTCTACATGACTGGCAGTGAGATTATAATTCGGCTTGACAATTATGTAATAATCACCTCTTCACCACGTGGGCATATGACACTTCTGCGTGTAACTAAATTCATATGCGATGAGACCAGACGTATATCCTGCGCTCACTACCTAGGACAACAGAAGACGAGTCGAGGAACTCCAGGATAATAGTTCGTCTAACCGACATGAATCAGCTATCTTCATTTTCTTCCTGTGTTCCTGTGAATAAAGCTTAATATCTATTTAGTTGTGGAGCACATTATTTATTCATAGAAAAATAAATAATTTGTAAAAGATATTATTCCCCTTGTAGTACCTATGTTATGTGTGTGTGTGTGTGTACAGCCTTCTTTAGTATTGATTTACTCCTCTCCAGGAGTTAGGCACAAGGCCAATTTTTTTCTTACTCCCACAAGTAAGATGTGACCCAAGGTCGGGTCGAGAAAGTGGGGTTTAAAAATTGCCTGGGCAGCCCCGTCGGCATTCCCCGGTAGGGGCGCCTCAGACAGTAAGCAATAAACTTACTCCTCCCCAAAGAAGGGAGGCGAAGCCTGGGAGGGTGGACCTCCTAGAACTTCACAGGACCGACCCATAGACCGGCGTAAATCAAGCCCCGAAGGCCAAGACAATACCAGTCTATAGGGTGCAGTATCCATCAGAACAGATACTACACTTTGATCTTAGCCAAAAGGCCAAAGTAGCTGGAACCTATTTTTGTAATTAATCTTTTATTTTTAAATTACTTGAATTAATTACGATTAAATTATCGACAAAACTATTGCGTATATACAGAGACATAAAAAATAAAATCGAATATATTTATAACACCAAGCATTCATTTATTAGAAGTTGTTTAAAAAATAGTTATGCAAATGAGTTAAACAAATACGTGTATTTGGTCCTTTGCTTGTTACTATATATACAGTATTTCAAAAGACTATTATGTATCATTGATTTAAATTAGAGTAACCCGTTTTGATGGTAATATAGTTGTGATAAATGCAAAAAGCTTTCACATTCATATATATATATATATATATATATATATATATATATATATATATTTAAAAAAAATAAAAAAATAAAAATAAAAAATAAATAAAAATCTTTCTATATAATTCCCGTGAGTCAATATTATAAGATTCGTATATTTGGCCATTACTGTTTTGGGGTATGATGATGTGTGTTTTATTTTTTATTTTTTATTTATTTTTATTTCTATATCTTTTTATATCTCTTTACACCTCCTCCGGTTTAAATCTCAACTGTTACTTTTCACCCCTCCCTTTTTTCAAACCTTCCTTACACTAAATTTAAATTTAAACAAACATACACAACGCTCTAAGCAAATAACGCGTCCAAACGAGAGTGACACTTTACTTTACATTTCCGAAACAGATGACAACAGAAGCTGAAGAGAGCCGGATGGTCAAGTATTTCCGTGTTTGAAACCGACGGTACGAATGTTGTACTAATTTTTCTGTACCAAAATAAATAAATATTACGCTCTTAATTTTAAATTTTTTAACTTTAATTCTTAATTAATCGAGCACTCTGCTGGGATTTTTCCTGCTATATTACAAAGTAGATATATATACATATATATATATATATATATATATCATTCCCTAGTAGAGCGAATATAATGATTGATATAAACATATTGAAAATGACATAGAAAGTGAAAGACAAAAATAATTGCCTTTCCGGATGTTTCGCTTGAAAAAAGGCAATGATTTTATTGCATATAATATAATATAATAATATAATTCAATAAAATGAATTCCAAATAAAATTATGCATGCCCATATTGATTCCGAGTCTCAGTCGAATTTCCCGAGCTGAAACATTTTGTTGTAGTTATTCTCATCTCAACATAACACACACAGGCAGATTCCCAGCGCTCGAACTCTACCCTCTCAAAATATAGACACGGTTTTGGAAAAAAAGCAATGTGTTTATTCTTCTGATCACAAGAGAATTCTCCAACATTTATTCAATATTTATTTTTATTTTATACTAGCAGGGATACCCGGCGTTGCCCGGGGCAAAAGTATAACATATTTCTATTCAAACTTCTACCTCTCTCTATCAGTCTCTCTATCTTTTTCTCTTTCTGCCTCCTCCATCACCCTCTCTTTCTCCGCCACTCAGCCCATCCCTCTCTTTGAACATACACACACACATACACACATACAATTCTCCTTTATATAGATTCCTTGAGAGATTAGTCGGCATACGGGAAGTAACTCTTTGATAAAAAATAAGAGTTATTTCCCTTTAGTTAGTACATAGAATGTCTGGAAAACCGACCGATCCTGGTGCCTTCTGCACCAGTTTAGGATCAAAGAATGAATATTTTTTTCTAAATTTTAGATATTATTAAACCGATGCAACGTGGATCAAGTATATGCCAACTTAGTGGGTTTTTGTTTTGTAGTTTGGGACTTTAGTTGGACGGATGGACACACACACACAAACTGGCTTTTATATAATAGAAGGAACTAGATGTACCTACTCGGTGTTGCCCGGGATGCAAGGAGGACATTTTCGTTTTTAATCTTTTGACAAAAAAAAAATGTAGTTGTAAAAGAGAAAACTTTTCTGCTTAAAATTATGAGTTATTGCCCTTGCTCATTTTGATTTGTCAGTGATTAGCTAAAAATCCCTCATAATATAAATTGTCTGGTCCTGACTATGTCATTTGTTAAATGAACTTTAGCGAAGTACATTATTATATTGCCGCCCTGGTCGACTGAGTTCAAATCCCTGGTTGTCATCTGTAAAACATTCACCTAGCTACAAGAGCAACAAAGAAATTCTCTCTCTCTCTCTCTCTCTCTCTCTCTCTCTCTCTGTACCAACAACCAAACAGAACTTCCATGAACTAATTTTCTTTCCAATAACATCCCATCTATGGAACAAAATGCCACAGGTCTGCTTCCCAACCGACTACAACATGGTCGTCTTCAAGTCTAATGTAAACAAATACTTATTGAGCCATCCTCTTCGATAATAAATTCCTGTTAAGTAATCTTCTTCTGTTCCCACATTTTGTTTTCAATCCTCTCGTGGTGGCGATGATTGTCTGTCCAACAAACAATCTCTTTAACCCTTATCCTCAAGTGGCCCCCGGGCCTTAATAAATGATGACCCATTAGTTTAAAAAAAGGTAAAAATTTGCTAGTCAGAAACAAAGTTTGATTTGTTAGCTTAAAACGAATTTAAGTCCCACTTTGAAAATCCGACCAACATAATTTATATTAAACTTCATCCATAATATAACTTCCGGTGAGAGTTTCAGTTTCCAAAATGTATTAATTTATTTATTAAATTATTAAATGAAAGTACAGAATAGTTAACAAACCCCCCATGTTAAGAATGGCTTTCTAAATAATAACGTTATTATTTCATCGTGGTCCATAAACTGCAGAAGATTATTTAGAAAGCCATTCTTAACATGAGGACCCCCTCCTCATGTTAAGAATGGCTTTGTTACCTATTCTGTACTTTCACCTAAAAATTTAATAAATAGATTAATGAATAAAAATTAGTACAAAACTTGTCAAACCAGAAAAGTAAGCGACCCAAAACAAAAAGTGTTTAATATCGGGAACTAAATCTGGCCGAACACCGTTTGCTGCTGGCTTGAGTCGGGTACTCTTCTTGTTTGTAAGTTTTCACATTTAACGATTTTTTAAAAGAGCGTAATAATGTTAGACATGGGATGGAAAAGAAAAGTTCCAGTTCGAAATTAAATTATGTAGAGAAATTCTCCACTAGAAATTAAGGTTAGAAATTAAGTTAACGTGTTTTAGGAAGTGACATCATGTCGGGGAAGGGAAACATGACGAGAAAGCTGAAAAATGTCAATATCTATATCTGCACTGTATTTTGCAACATAAATAAGTTGTTGTTTTTTGTAGTCGGTATGAACGCAGCTTCATTTTATGGAAACACATTTTGTTTGTTTGTTTGTTAATTTTATACAAATTTTAATGAACTTGTTTTCACAACATTTGCTACAGAAGAGCCTGTTCGATTTTGGTAAAGATCCAGTTGTCTTGGACTAACATAGAATATTTTGATAAACAAAAATGACAAACAAAATTGTTGAGGCAGTAGAACATATTGTGTTAGCAGCAATATATTTGGGGGAGGGGGGCAGAATGTCTGAATATTAAGAATAATGAAATAAAACATTATTAAAATGACAAATTTCTATACAGGTTTTGTTTTCGTTTTCTGATATATATACCTTCATTCCGTATTTAGTATTATATATATATATATATATATATATATATATATATATATATATATATATAAATGAAACAATAAAGATAAATATTATATCTTTATATTTGTTATGGTGCTGTACCTGTACGAAGAACAAATGGACTCGTCCATCCATAATAAAATGCGAGAAGCATTCCAACTCACAGACTTCTTCCACCCCAGTTCTATACTGGCAGCTCCAGAATACCACTTCTTGTATATATATTCTTTTTCTTTAATAATATATCTTTGTTCCTGTAACCCCGTGTTTCCGTGTCTTTATTTTGGCCCCTAACAGGGTCACAACAATATCAGATCCTATCGTGATAAGTCACTGCTCGATATACTTGATAACGAAATAATATAAGAAAATGATTAAAATAAAAATTATTTTGGATTCTGAACCCTTACATCTTTTGACTTGGAATTCTTACTGTTAGGACTCTATGGATTAAAATCCACTGTTCACCTAATATCTGCTTCCTCTATCCTGTCTTCTGAATATTGACATGGGCACAATATATTTTTATATTTTTCATTGAAGATGTTTTTTTTTCCTTACTACTTTTTATATTTTCAAATATTTGCTAAACAGTAATATTATTTTTGCTGATCTTTTCTTCTGATTTTCCTCTGATGAAATAACTTATTTTTGAAAATCAATGGATTAAGGAAAAAAAATTTTTTTTAATGAATAAATAGTGTATTTTATCCAATTTATATTTATATCATTCATTTTCTTAACTCTGCCTTTGACAAGATGCGGTAATATGCATTGAAACGTTGGTTGATTGACGTAAGGCTATAATATTGTTTATGTAATTTTATATATATATATATAGTAAGCAATAAAAATATATATACTTTCATAGCTCTACTTACGTATCGAGCACTGTTGAAGTAAATACTGAAAACTAACACATAAAAAATTATATCTCCTTATAATATCTTATGTGGATACATGAAGTACTAATATATATATATATATATATATATATATATATATATATATATATATATATATATATATATATATATATATTACATTCAAAGTTTTTATCTTTAAAATATAAATTTTATGACACAAGGCAATAATAATTGAGGCTAGAGCTATAGTATAAAATATTTTTATTTAATTTAAACCACGTCAAATGTTAGGAAGTATAGATCCACACGATTTACATAAAACAACTTTTTTTTTCAGCATACAATTGTTTCAGCTTACTAACAAGATATTTATAAAATGCTCCTGTATCCTATGCATTTATTTCCTGGGGTGGTCCTCTTTATATAATATATATATATATATATATATATATATATATATATATATATATAAGAAAGTGTTATTAAAACAAATGTAAAGTTACATAGTTTACAAATTTATTATATATTTGTATTATATTCTTTACAAGTTCATAGAAAAGAAAGTGATAATAAAACAAATCCCCAATATTGAGAATACTTCTATAGCTCTAGGAATTAATATAAAATAATTATTTTATAATATATATATATATATATAAAGATTCCCCTGGGGATGAAACGCGGGAGCCTCTGTGTAGCTTAATTGCCATAAAATATTTTCATAGCTTACTACTTAGCTCTACTTACGTATCGAGCACTGTTGAAGTAAATACAGAAAATTGATACATAAAAAATTATATTTCCTTATAAAATTTTATGTGGATACATGAAATACTAATATATATATATATATATATATATATATATATATATATATATATATATATATTATTCATATGGTATTGCAATGCTTAATTCCAAAATGTAATTATGTCCACCAGAATTGGCATCGTTATTGACACTAGGATGGGTTACATAAAAAATTATATTTCTTTATAAAATTTTATGTGGATACATGAAATACTAATATATATATATATATATATATATATATATATATATATATATATTATTCATATAGTATTGCAATGCTTAATTCCAAAATGTAATTATGTCCACCAGAATTGGCATCGTTATTGACACTAGGATTCGTGTAAAATTACACGTTGTAAAGATAATTAGTTCAGAGGTTTCAACATAAAGTATCATGTTTAAGAAATTCACACTTTAAAGCTTTTCACATAAAGTCCTTAATAAGATTAAAAGAAACATTGTCCAATCAGTGAAGAGATGCCAACATGAGACACCCAATCCGATTGCACTTAAATCTCAATACCCGACAATTCAACTAATCCTGTAAGTTATAAAAAAGCCCGCCAAAACTGTCACACAAAGCGAATAGCTAATTTTCAAACTTATAACTGCAAATTACTCTCTCTTAAGATGTTAAAAAAGATTACGAAATACCAAGGTCTTATGTACGACAAGGAAAGAAACTGGAATCGTAAGAAAATCTCTATCATACCAGTAATTATAGGAGCAACAGGACTAATGAAAAAGAATTTCAAAAGCTATCTGGCGAGTATACCCGGTGAACCGAGTGCAAGAGAAATACAAACAATTGCACTTAAAGGGACGGTTAGAATCTTTAAAAGATCTTTCGGCTGGAGTGTCTGAAATAGCTGGTGAATGTCTGGCATCCGGTAGGATGCCCCATCTCCAGCAAAAACAGAAAGATAAAAAAAATAAAAAAATAATAAATCATCATTTATCATTACATTCGGTTTCACGTCCGTTTTACATGCTGGCATGTGTTGAACGGCTTTTAGAAATTGACTTCCAAACTAACCTATTTCTGGCCAGGTCTTTATTTATCCCTCTTTCTTTCTCTCAAGTCCATCCTTATCACTTCCTCCCATGTTTTCCATGACATTTCCCTGTGGGCTGACCCTGCTACTCAAATTGTTCTTCATCTACTAACCGAAGAACTCTCGTCCATTCTTTTAACCTGGCCATACATACCATCGAAGTCTACGGTTCTGCACACATCTCCCTATACTCTTCAAACTTAATCTTCCTCTGAGGTTATCAGAACTAAGCCTGTCTTTAAGACTCACATTACATATCCATCGTATCATTCTCATAGCATTTCTCTTCATGCAACGCATGTCCTCAACCCTCACTGTCCAGATGTCACTTTCATATATAATCACACTGTGTACACATGACTGATAGAATCTTCCCTTGGTCGACAATGGTAACACTCTGCTTGTTAGTAATGACAAAAGCCTGTCTTTAAGACTCACATTACACATTCATCGTATCATTCTTATATCATTTCTCTACATATCATTAACCCTTACTCTCGAGTGGCTTTTGGTCTCTATAAGTACTGATCTATTAGTAAAAGAAAAGCTCTTACAGAGAAAAAAGAAAATTGGAATGTTTCATTTTTTAGGATTGTCTGTAAATTTCTGAAACCTTCAATAAAATAGGCACAGATTCATCAGATGCAGAAGTTTTATAGACTTGCTGTGGGAGAAATAAAAATAGGGCAAGTTTCATTTCCATGTATCATCACACTGCCTACACATGCCTGATAGATTTTTCACTTGGTCAACAGTAGATCCTATCGTGATAAGTCACTGCTCGATATACTTGATAACGAAATAATATAAGAAAATGATTAAAATAACAATTATTTTGGATTCTTACATATTTTGTAATAAATATTTATCAATAAAATAGGCACAGATTCATCAGATGCAGAAGTTTTATAGACTTGCTGTGGGAGAAATAAAAATAGGGCAAGTTTCATTTCCATGTATCATCACACTGCCTACACATGCCTAATAGATTTTTCACTTGGTCTACAGTGGTAACGCTGTTGGTTATTAATGTCAAAAGTTCCCTCAACTTACTCCATTCTTTCGTGATTCTTGCTATCACTCTAGCACCTTTTCATCCTTGTGTTTTAATGGTGTCACCAAGGTAAACAAAACTCCTGAAAAACCTCAAGAACTTTGCTACCCACATATATTTTCTTCCCATCTGAGTTCTCATGCGGCTCCATTGTTTTAAACTTCTTGCACACAAACTGGCTATCATCTCTCAACCTACTAGTAATTCCACAGCACTTCTTGTGTATCCAATGCTTACATGTACCACAAAAAATTGAGTTCCGCTTCATATTGAACACTTTTAAATACAGTATAGTTCAGCTTTAGTATAATCATAGATTTGTTAGATGCAATGCTATAGCGGTCTAACTTCGAGAAATCCGATTGTCTTTCGAAAGAACAATTATTATTGAATTTATGAATAACAATGAATTGAACTGTCATGCTGTACATTCTCATGCGATTAACCTTTCCATACGAAACCCATTAAGTATTGCTTTCTATATTTAGTTCCATATATTTATGAGGCCTTTCTTAATCCGGAAACCCACTTTCGTTTAACTATGCGAGAGCAGGACACAAATGTAAGCTAAATTCCAATAATACTTACATATATTTTTAGTTTGACTATATTCCATGGCAAAATGCAAACATGGGCTGAGTTCCAATAATCTTTATTTCTCTCTCTCTCTCTTTCATATATATATATATATATATATATATATATATATATATATATATATATATTCCATGATAAATACCAGTATACTGAAATCATATGCCCTTAATAGGGTTTAGATGAAAATTCATATACACATAATGTACAACAGCAAGGAAATTCCCAAATGTTTACACTTTTATTGCCATTAAGGGTATGCGAGCACAACAGGGCTATGTATTTTACTGGTAGGAATTTTTCTTCAGCGCATTTCACACACTTCATCCACTCATGCATAGAGATTTATACTGTAGTGATGTGATAATGAAATGGCTTATTTGATATGTAGTCATACCCTTAATGACAATAAAAGTGTAAAAATTTGGGAATTTCCTTGCTTTTGTACATTTAGTGTATATGAATTTTCATCTTAACCCTATTAAGGGCATATGATTTCAGTATACTGGCATTTTTCATGGAATGTCACTACTTTTGTAAAGGTTATGTCTCAAGACCATGGTAATTTTTAAGGTTTCTTGGAATTTTCTGGAAAACTAAGGTATATGGTAAGCTGAAATTAAAATGCCATCAACTAGACCCTAGAACCTCTATCTCTGCCAAAAATCAGCTGAATCCATCAAATAGTTGATGAGATACAGGGTGGCACACACGTACGTACGTACACACGGATAACACAAAATCACTCCTGACCTTTCTGGATCTCTGGGTTGCCTTGACTAATGATGCTGAAATTCTACACACATATAGAACCTATCAAATAAAAATTTTGTGCAAAGTTTTAAATAATTTGGTTTATTGGTTTTTTGAGTTATGACTGATCAAAGAAATGAGATTTCTAGCATAGGACGTTTTTGAAGTCTATTAAGGGATAGAGCACTATCGCGCCTCCCTTGATATATTAGTAGTATGAAAGTATATTCGTGACAAGTAAACTATGCAGAGAAACGTTCATGTTATATTCCTTAAGGAAATCATCAGGCTAAATTATTTCCTTCGGGAATGAAACATGAACTATTCACCTATTGAACACGGTTAAAGTAAATGCTAAAAAAATATATATACAATATATTATATTATCTTATATTATTATACGAGTATATACACGAAATAATATATAATATATATATAGGATTAAAATGCACGATATGTTATGAAAATGAAATGCTAAGATAGAACAACAAAAAACGCCCCTCTGCACCCTTTATATGCATATACGATGCCTGTCTAAAAAGTATCCGACCGTAGGCCAGAAAAAATATTTCAAATAAGTGACCCTAATCCCCTTCACAGTATGTCCCTTGTGATTGTACACACTTAGCTCACCGATCCATCCACTGCCGGAAACACCCCTGGACGTCTTCCTTTGGAATGGTGTTCATGTCTGCCGTCGCGTTAGATTTAAAAATCGGAAAATAGCGGCTTGCACCTTATATATATATATATATATATATATATATATATATATATATATATATATATATATATATATATATATAATTAATTATTAAAGACAATATATGTATTATCATATATCATCAGATCCTTTTACTTTGTAGTCTCCTTTGAAGATTCAGCTCAATGTTTGTCAATTATTGATAACAGAGCAAAATATAGAACAGTTTTTTATTATATTCCAATAACCATGGTTTGTTTTATTACTTTTATTTTTATTTTTTTCACATTTCCAAAAATATATATATATATATAAGGTGCAAGTCACTATTTTCCAAGGAGACAGACATAAACAGAGGCTGAAGAGAGTCCGGCATAAGAAGTCAACTATAGGTCCCCTTTGTTTGGATTTGAAACCAACGGTACCGATACTGTCTTAATTTTCTGTGCTTACATATATAAATAAATATTACACTCTTATTTTTTAATTTTCTTAATAATCGAGTACTCTAATGAAGTTCTCTCTACTTTTGATTACAGTTTAAATTTTTTCGTTTGAACAACACCTCACTGATGAGTCCGATTAAGCATATACTTTTTTCTGATGAACAAGAACAGAATCGGATTCAATACGAACGAAACGGCTGGTTGGATATATATATATATATATATATATATATATATATATATATATATATATATATATATATATATATATATATATATATATATACAGGGTGATTCATAAGTCACTTAGCTATTTATTTTTGAAATTCTAAAGTTAAAAAATACGGTAACAGAAAGTTTATTCAACAAATTCATTCATGGGAGTTTAAAATTACAGCAAATTTTCAAAATTTCCACCTTCGTTCTGCATGCATAACTCCATTCTTTTTTGCAAGGAATTTACGACTCTTTGTAGCATATTTGATTGATTAATTTGAACAAACTCGGCAGTGATTTTTGATTTGAGGTCGTCATTGCCTTTCAACAAGTGTGGGAGATTCATCAAATTTGGCCATATGAATAACAATAAAAATTCGCTCTTCAATTGTAAATGACATACTGCCTGAAAAAAAAGCACATATGATGATTTACACAAATTTAAATAAATAAATATAAATATATATAGAAACAAATATATAAACGAACAAATTTAAAATAACAAATAGCAGTAATTAGAGAGTAAGATAACAATTATCATAAGTTCATAGTATGTTTGTGCTTCATATGGTAATCATTTTAAATAGCTAAGTGACTTATGAATCACCCTGTATATATATATATATATATATATATATATATATATATATATATATATATATATGTTTTTTTGTGTGCATGTGTATATAGTAAATTGAAATAAATAAATCTATAACATATTATTTATATAAGTTCCGGGAATACAACATCAACAATATTTTTGGCACACTCTCTACTGGCAATTCAATCTCTCACTGCCACCATCTATTTGTATTTCATAATTTATTTTTTCTACAATTTTTAATCTCACACCTCGTGTTTCAAACACTTGGCATTTGTATTTTGTCTTTACTTCAGACAATCATCCTGAGGAAGTCTTATAATAAAAAGGAAACGTTGATGAATACATAAATAATATTTTTGGGTTTTCCTTTTTCAATTTCCACACACAACCAGAGAAAGATACACAATTATGACATATTCATTATTAAGTATACAAGTTCCAAAAATGTGACATTAACAAAGTTTTGGTGTACGTACATTTCTGTGACAATAAAATAAAAGTGACAATAAAATAAAAGTGACAATAAAATAAAAGTGACAATAAAATAAAATTTGTCTCAGAAACGTACGTACACTAAAAATCCAAAGCTCTCACACTCTTTTTACAGAAAAAGAAATTATACTTCATACAGCCCACATTTGGACCCCTTACCCCTAGCAACTGTGTTTCAAAATGTATAATGATCTGTTAATTATTTTAGGAGTGAATCATCTATATATCTAAACACATACATACCTAACTTTATATATATAGATATAAGGGGTCCACTCGATTAGAAGCCCATTTGCGATTGGGTAAATTAGGGATATAATTGGTTCCCACTGTAGCAAGATGTGACACAAGGCCGGAAGGTGAGTAGAAGTCAGTACCCCCATGGACCACTCTGGCTGTGTACAAAAATAGATGTGAACAGAGTCATTGACATTCTCTGCGAGGGGCACCTTAGACAATTGGCAATAACCCACCCATCTAAAAGATAGAAGATAATTTAACACTATCGTAGGCACGGGATCCCTGTAACCCTATCGTACAGTGAGGAGTGTATATTGGTATGTCCACTCCATGGGATCGTATCTCGAAGGGCTCTTATCATCCTGAAATGGACCACCAGCTCCCGGAGGATACAATAGTTACGTTTCCTGGTTCGAACAGCAGCAATACCATTGCTTATAACGTTTAAGCCCACGTTGTCAAAGATTCTTAAACGCAATAGCCTTATGCCATCCGAATGAGTGATTCTGCCATTGTACGGTTTGGTTTGTTCTGTGTGTTGGGCGTCATGAATTCTCCCCAGATAATTTATTATTTGGACTTATCAAGGGACCATTGGCTGAAAATCGAACGCTTTGTACAAGGAACGGACAAACATCTTATATATGAAAATATAGAATTTATTTATACTGCATTCCGAAAAAACATATAAAGCTCAGAGTCGAGTTAGCACGCACATCTGTCGTGCATGAAGAAAAAACACCAACTCCCGAATTCTCCCTCATGGTGACAAAAACGAGAGAAAAAAAAGAAAGAGAGAAACCGAGAATACACATCAAAAAGAAAAAGATAGAGAGAACGAAAGGGAGAACAACAGTTACTCGTTGTATTGAATTAAATTCGACAAGCTTCACCATCATCGGCCTTCAACCTGTAACTCGGCACCCATCAATCTTTCGTTTGTTGACACCCCTGTCATCTGGATAGAGTTTTGTGATTTATGACATTATAAACAATTCCGTGTCATTGAAGTTGGCTGGTGCACTGTTTCGATATGACAACATAGTTGTCTCGATTAACTTGCCTCCCCACAAGGCCAAGTAAGGCACAAGGCTGACGTTTAATGTGAGATCCTAGCTCCGACTAAAGAGGCGCCTATTCTTGTACCACAGTAATGCCTGAGAGGGTGCACCTCTTCGAACTGAGCCAGACCATATTTTATCTCTCGCCAAAAGTGAGCCTGTTCTAATCAAATCAGCCTCTAGTTTGTAAGATTGATGGCAGAGGCAAACCTCAGCTAATATGAAATATGCTATGTACGGGCAGCTATCTACTATAAAGAGTGTTTGGAAAATCAATGGCATAACTTCAAGATGATATGTCATTGAAACAAAAGCGATTTTGTAGTGCAGTTAACAGGGAAATAAAGGATGAAGAAAACACATTTACAACAAATAAGTTTTACTAAGCGAAAGAAAACTTAATTGTCTATCGATTTGCATCGCTTTTCAGTTTTAGACTTTTTTTTAAATGTTTGTTTTTTTCTGATTTTCTATTGCAGCCTAGAAGATCTTGAAAAAATAAAATGTCAGCCACTTGAGATCAAATTTTTTTTCAGCTTTATCTACAAGCCTTAAAAAACATGTGTGCCACTTATCGTCGGCGTGAGATCTAATGGTTCAGTATAGTGCAAAGTATTTTGAAATAAAGATGAACTTAAAAACAGTTTCAGTAAGTAAAAAACATACAAATCAGACGAAAATTAACTATTTGACCGATTGGTGATCGTTATTAGTTGTATTTTTGTTAAATTTTCGATTTTTTACTCGTTGAACAAACGACATCGTCTCTTCACATCAGTCGGCTCTTTTGATTTTTTTGCAAGCCTTTCAGATACCGATAGAAAATCTAAAAAAACAAACACTTAAAAAAGCTATGCAGATTGATAAAAGATTAAATTTTCTTGCGTTTGGTAAAAGTTATTTGTTGTAGATTTGTTTTTTCACCCTTTTCCCATTAACTACACTGCACAATCACCAAAACAAATACTGATCAACATTTTTATAGTAAACATCAACCGTGTACAATGTGTGTGATAGTGCAACACTATTTCTGTGACAGAATCATAGGTAAAATAAGCCTGGGCCTGGTGTTGCCACACACACCAACAAAACCATGAAAAATTGACTCTAAACAAATATAAAAGCTGTAGGGCTTATAAGAAAGATGTGAGTGTTATGGGCGGCAGGGACTCCTTTTATAGCCAACATGGGTGACCCGGTTGAGATCCTGAGAATGTGGGCCCTTCTTATTACTGGTAACAAAATACAACCGACCAAATACAGGTCAATAAATATGATCAGCACAAACCAAAGACCACGCAGATGAAGAAATGGACCCCCCCCCAAAAAAATTAGACTAGTAATGGAGTGCTATTAGAAAAGCGCCCCAACACAGAGAGACTCCTTTATCCATATAGAACATAATCCTGAAGGTATGTCATCAATTTTCCAAACATCCTGTGTATTGGAAGGTACAAAGAAGACGAGCGTTGATGCTAAGAATAGGAAGAAGAAATAAAATAAAACATGAACTTCTATTAAGACAAAATTGGCACCAAGGTATTGGTTAGATAACTTTGTTAAGACAACAGAACATGAAAAGTTCGTGAAGAATGAGAGTTCAAAGGGTCGCAGAACGTTCTGGTGAAAGAAAGGTGCTTCTCTGTAAGGAGAAATTAAGTAGACACGTTTATTTTGGCTGCCACCGTGTGTTTTTACGTGTGTGTAAATGGGATAGTCATAGTGATGTGTGTGTGTGTATATTAGTGTGCTTGTTTTGCAAATGAGAGAGTCTATGTATGAACTGTATATCTGTTCTGTGAGTAGTTTGTGTGTTAGCAGTTGCTATGTTCAGTAGTTTATGAACGTCTCTTGTTATTGGTTGGCTGCTGGCTGAGGGGCTATTCGCCAAAAAAAGACTAGGCAGGATTATGTTTTACACATGTATGTTGCCTTTGAAAGAAAAATGGAAAAGAGAAAAAAAAAAGCTGTGTTTGGGTTTTTATAGTATGCGCAAGATTTCGGCACTGAATATTTCCTCCACTG
>OY744547.1:50899881-50917381 GCA_963556195.1 Sepiola atlantica
CGGAGAGAATAAGATGTAGATAGGTAGGCCGTTAGAGGCACGAGAAGTAATGAGAGAGGTTTCAAAGTTAAATTCCAAGAAGCCACAACTTCAGGTACGGCGAAAATAGAAAATCCAAAAAGGGTAAAAAGTCCAATAAGAGGTACGTTCGATGATGCAGGCAGGCTCAGAGAAGATTAAGGTGGAAAATATTCGCCATTAAAGATACTTCCCGGGCAGAGATGACAAAGGAAAGTGTTTTAAAGTGGGAAAAAGAGGCAGCGAGAATATTTAAAGCATGCCCAGTTGAGAAAGCCGGCTATAAAAGAAGAAAAGCAAATCGGACATTTGCTTGCACCCTGGCACAGTTTTGCCCTGCGTTTCTTTCCCTACAACTTTTATTTCATTTTTTCAAATTTTAAATCTTGGCCATTGCCAACTTATCTATCCCAGCGACTTCCTCTGATGATAAGATTTTGATCTTTGAAAAGCCTGGCTTAAGGAAAATTTAACTTGAATAAATTGCCTTTTTGCGGAATATACCTTGCTTTGAACTTTTGAATTGAATTTTGATTTGGCTTTTGCTTTCTCTAATTCCTTTCCATTCTTCTTCATTTCTACCTGCTCTATCCTGGATATTGAGCTGTATACTCTTCACAATAGGGTTTTACCTTTCCTAAAAGTTCGCTTTTAGTACACCTCTTTATATATATATATATGTATATATATATATGTATATATGTATATATATATATATATATATGTATATATATATATATGTATATATATATATATGTATATATATATATATATATATATATATATGTATATATATATATATGTATATATATATATATATATATATGTATATATATATATACATGTATATATATATATATATATATATATATATATGTATATATATATATACATGTATATATATATATATGTATATATATATATACATGTATATATATATACATGTATATATATATATATATGTATATATATATATATATATGTATATATATATATATATGTATATATATATATATGTATATATATATATGTATATATATATATATGTATATATATATATGTATATATATATATATATGTATATGTATATATATATATATATGTAAAGCGAACTTTTAGGAAAGGTAAAACCCTATTGTGAAGAGTATACAGCTCAATATCCAGGATAGAGCAGGTAGAAATGAAGGAGAGTGGAAAGGAATTAGAGAAAGCAAAAGCCAAATCAAAATTCAATTCAAAATTCAAATTTTTTTTTCCACCTTGGAGACTCCCATTCCGGATATCCTCTCTAGGTCTTGTTTTCCTTTTTCTTTTTCCTTATTCTAATTTTCATCCTTGAGCTCCAATCTTATCGACTTTTCCCTCATTCTATTATTAGTATCTTATTTTTTAATTTTTTAATTTTTTAATTTTATTATTTATTATTTATTATTTTTTATTCTTTCGGTCAATCCTCAATTTTCCCTGCGAGCTTAAGACTAATCTTATTATCTATTTTTCATTCTTTACTCTTTTATTTTCTTATTTCTACTTTTTATACTATTTTTATCTTTATTTTTTATCTTTACTCTTTTAATTTTTAACTCATTTTCCTAGTCCTACCCTTCATATATATCTTGCCTCATTGTTTATATCTAAGGTCATTTGATTAAACTTCTAAACCCCCGAACTCTGTTCTTATACATATTCTGATATTTTAACCCCTTATCCTAACATTCGTTAACTTACCCCCACTCCTTTCTTCCCCTTTTCTAGTTGAATCCTAATTCGCCTAACTTCCAATTTCAACTTTATGTTTCACCCCCCTACTTTCACACTCTTAGTTTTATCCGCATTCCTTCACCGCATCGCTCCCTTTCTCCTCCCCCCTCTCTTTCCTCGTACCCGTCCCTTTCTCCTCCCACATTCCACTTACCCGTTTCCTCCCTTGCCCATTGGTCGCATATTATACTCTTGTTTTCACTGTCTCTGCTTTTCTTCATTTATAGCCGGCTTTCTCAACTGGGCAGATTTTAAATATTCTCACTGCCCCTTTTTCCACTTTAAAACACTTTCCTTTGTCATCTCTGCCCGGGAAGTTTCTTTAATGGCGAATATTTTACATCTTAATCTCCTCTGACGCCTGCCTGCATCATCGAATGTACCTCTTATTGGACTTTTTACCCTTCCTGGATTTTCTATTTTCGCCGTACCTGAAGTTGTGGCTTCTTGGAGTTTAACTTTGAAACTTCTCTCATTACTTCTCGTGCCTCTAACGACCTACCTATTTACATCGTATCCTCTCCGCTGGACTCTTCGACACCGGACTTTTTGGCAATCGGACATTTGCTTGCACCCTGGCATAGTTTTGCCCTACGTTTCCTTCCCTACAATTTTTATTTTATTTCATTTTTTCAAATTTTAAATCTTGGCCATTGCCAACTTATCTATCCCAGCGACTTCCTCCGATGATAAGATTTTGATCTTTGAAAAGCCTGGCTTAAGGAAAATTTAACTTGAATAAATTGCCTTTTTGCGGATTATACCTTGCTTTGAACTTTTGAATTGAATTTTGATTTGGCTTTTGCTTTCTCTAATTCCTTTCCACTCTCCTTCATTATATATATATATATATATATATATATATATGTATATATATATATGTATATATATATATATATGTATATATATATATATATATATATATATGTATATATATATATATATATATATGTATATATATATATATATATATATATATATATATATATATATGTATATATATATATATATATGTATATATATATATATATATATATATATATATATATATATATATATATGTATATATATATATATATATGTATATATATATATATATATATATATAATATATATATATATATATATAGAGAGTGAGAGAGAGAGAGAGAGAGAGATAGAAAGAGAGAGGGAGAGAATTTTTTTTAAATAACCTCTCTTTAGATATCACATGATCTGTTGATCATCGCTCAATGTTTCTCAGCCTCCTCTAACATATTGAGGTATGATTTTAAAAAATCTCTGACGTTTAAATTAAAACATGAAATTAGTATGGATTCCTGATTAACTATTGAAATGCTTTTTATTCATCTTTTTTTTTTTCTCCCATTTGCATCACGTGCAAACCGTTATGAAAAAGAAAATAAATTTATTAACTCATTTCAAGAAATATCACCGGAAGGCAGGTTACTTCACAGGTTCTTAAGAAGAGATAATACTATTCATTCCCAGTTGTCATGAAGAGTTATGCCCCTCACAGTCACGTGTCTCCAACTGTTTTCATTTAACTACGAGAATAATACCAGCCCCAGGACGGGTAAAATTAATTCCCTGAACAGAACGGCTCCAATGGTATCATGTGTAAACCATTATAATTTTAAAAGCACATGACCAATACTAGTTTCTGACTATTGTTTAATGTGGACAGATATACAGAAAGTCATCTGAAAAATCTGGACTCATTCTCCTGAGCGAGGGCGGAACTTTACCGTTTTTTGGGGGGGTGTTTTTTTTACGCGTATGATACATAAAATGAATAGCTCGCTGTCTGCAGTGTGGAAAGAGGTGATTAAGTTGGAATTTCACTTACTGAAATCCACAGGTAGATGTGGCGGCCTATTTTTGAAAGAAGATATATTATTTCATTTTGTCAGAATCAGGTCATGTAAACGAACCAGCCGCTAACTTATTTTATCCCTGCAAAATCAGCCCCTCGTGATAATGGAGGAGGGGGGGGGGAGGAAAGATTAAATGGAAGTGGGAAGAGAAGACCGGCTCCAGGCATTCTTCTGTTCATCTCTTTTCAAGTCGATAAGACCTGCTCCGTGATTGAGGGACTTGGCTGTTTGCCAGATTCGACCGAGATAAAATCCTAAAATTATGTCGCATGCATTTTGGATATGAATTTAAATAATTTATGCCAACTCAAGGCAAACCAAGAATCATTTGAATTTAAATAATTTTGAATAAGGTGCAGAGTTGAATATTTGGCATTTAGAATTGTGTTATGGCATATCAACACTTTCCAGGTCATTTAATACCAAAACATAATATCTATCATTCTTCTGTTTGCCTTGTATCAGCGACAATTCCTTTTTCCCTTTGTCTAGTACGGTAAAGGGAGGCTATCTTTTCTTTTTCTAGTAGGGCAAACGGAGGCTACCTTCCTTTTATTTTCTCTTGAAACGAAACCAACTAAGCCAGTAGTAACTTGACAAATGGCAAACAGAGACGTGATCATTTTTGTTCCCCAAAAGGATCCAGAAAGTAACAAAAAGGTCTGTTTTATGGCATATCAACAGTTTTCAGGTTATTTAATAGCTAAATTACAATATTTATCATAAAAATTTTATTCCTTGATTTCGTTTTTCTCTTGTACTGGTGAAAGGTTGATATGCCGTTTAATAAAACTTAAACTTAAAATGTAACTTCCATATTGGTGAAGACGGAAGAAGATTTCACAATTGTAAAAAACATCTTTTGTTTGGCAACAATTCCTTCTTCCCTTTGTCTAGTATGATAAAGAGAGGCTATCTTTCCTTTTTCTAGTATGGTAAACGGAGGCTACCTTCATTTTCTTTTCTCTTTAACCGAAACCATGCAAGCCAGTAGTAATTCACTAGACCAACCCAACAATCTGTCAAATTCCATCCATATACTGTGGAGGTCCCCAGATGCCGAAGAGCTTTCTACTCCAAAAGCTTCTTTCCTCATGCTGCTGGACTCAGGAACTCCCTCCTTGCTCCCTGCATTCCTGACGTTACTGGCATGTAAAAATTTAAAACAAATGTAAACAGACATCTTGCTGCGCAGCTCCTAATTTAAGTTGAACCCCCCCCCCCCACAAAAAAAACTTTCACCCTTTTTTCTCAGTAGCCCATTATGTGTACAGTGGTGGCCTGCCTTGTTTGGGGTGAACTATGATAAAAACAAAAAATCTGACAATTGACTAAAAGAGATATGATAATTTAGAATGATTGTGTCAGTATGTTTTATGGCATATCAACAGTTTTCAGGTTATTTAATACCAAACCACAATATATATCATAAATAATTAATTTCTTGATTTCGTTTGTCTTGTAGTGGTGAAAGGTTGATATGCCGTTTAATAAAACTAAAACTTAAACTGTAAACTTTCTATATTAGTGAAGACAAACGAATATTCCATCATTTAAAAAAAAAAAATTGTCTGGTGCCAATTCCTTCTTCGCTTTATCTAGCATGGTAAAGGGAGGCTATCTTTCTTTCATCCTTTTTCTGAACGAAACTAAGCAAGCCAGTAATAACTTGACAATGGATAAGAAGACACGTGTATCACCTTATATCATGTTCTGTAACCCCTCTTATCTTAGTCTTTGACAAACTGTTTATGAATGAATAAATATGCATCTATGTAAATCTAACTGTTAATATTTCCTTTCGTTTATAAGGGACTATTTCAATATTTTTATTCTTTACTCTAGAGGAAGAGAGAGAGAGACGGAAGTGAGAGTGACAGATACCGTATTAAATAAAAGAATGGAGTAAAACAACATAGAATGAGAGAGGGTGAGAGTGACAGATAGAAGCTTAGTAAGAGAAGAGTCACTTGGTAGAGTTAATTGCAAATTTCGCCTAATTAGAACAATTGAAATGGAAGTTTTATTTTTCAAGTATAATTCAATCCCCAAACTGAGGAATATTTTAGCATGTATTTTTGTAATTAAAACATATAAGAAAACAGCCTTAGAGAAAAAACGTTGTTTACTTCAGATTTAGTATAGTGGTAGATAATTAGAGAGAGGGAGACGAGATTTTGTGAGTGCCGTCATATTGTCAGACAATGGTCGATTTTTTTTTACTAGCAGAGAGCGTCTGATACAGACGTATATTTAGGGAGCTTGTGTCCCCTCCCCATCCTCTACCTGTGAAAGGAGGAGTTCGATACAATTAAAAGGCAATAGTTTTAGACTTCGGCTCACGCATTGAAAGATCCTGGCCAGAGTTTTAATAAAGAAGATACTGAACTGCTAATCCTGGTTTTCTCGTGTTTTGCGAATATGCTGGGTTGGGTCCATAAGGGATACAATTAAAGGTGGAAAGTGGGTAGAGGCGATGCAGCAATAGCTCGCAGTAAATAAGTGGAGATAGAGAAACTACTTCAGGCATTTTGTTGGTTCATCTCTTTTCAAGTCGATAAGATCTGCTCTGTGAGTGAAGGACTTGGACGATTGCCAGATTCACCCGAGATAAAATACTGAAATTATGGCCCGTAACTTTTGAATATAAATTCAAATGACTTTTTAATAATATTCACTTCGACTTAAGTCTATCCATGAAGCGAGATTGATTTTTATATCTGATCTCAATTTACGCAACCACAGATCATTTGAATTTAAATAAAATCGAACGAGATATGTTAGGGTTGCCGATTTGGCATTGAGAATGGTTTTCTTAGTGTCTCTTCAAGATCAAAAGCCACTCAAGGATAAAGCCTAATGATATGGAATGAGTGTCAGTTGAATGAAAAACTGGCGATTTTTTACTATATCTAACAGAAAAAGGGTGAAAATAACAAATAGGCAACAAATAAATGTCACCAAAGACAATAAAAGTTACTTTTCTACTAACCTGGATGAGATTTTTTGTGTTTTTAAGTATTTTAAAGTGTTTTTATTGCATTTTAAAATCCGATGAAATTACGATGGAGTTTACCTTATTTTTTTCAAGATGGCGACATGAAGCCGCAATGTCGTATGTTTAACAACTCAAAAATCGAAAATTAAATAAAAAATACAGCTAATAACTGTCACCAATCGGTAGAAAATTTTATTTTCACCCGATATGCTGTACTTCGGTTTATTATTCGTTTTTTGGTCGATTATCGCAGTTTCACATTGAAAAAAAAAAAAAAAATGGCGTCATGTTCAATTTGTAGGGTTTACAAGACTCAGAATGCAAGGATAAAAAAAATGCAAGGATAAAAAATGAAAAAAAGTGCTTTAACATACTTTAAAACAAAAAAACCTAGGCAGGTAAATAGAAGAATAACTTATCTTGCCTTCCGTAACATTTATTTGTTGCCTATTTGTTTGTTTCACACTTTTTTTTCTGTTAGATATAGTAAAAAGTCGCCGCAAAACCTTATGAGAGGACTGAGAATGATTGCTGGGATAGATCAAGTACTTGAGGGGACGGTTCAGAGCGTAGTGAGGTCTAGCTAAACACAAAGGTTCGGATTTATCATGCACTAATACATACCATCCTTTTTTTATGGACGTGAAACTTGACTACTACGACAGGAAGATCTGCACAGACTACAGGTCTTCAATGACAACTGTTTGTGTCGCATCAGATCACTGGACAGAATCTCCAATGTCAAAGTCCGACGTCATTGTCACACACATTCTGTCTCCTAGTTGCTTCCAACTAGATGCCTTTATTTAATGGGTCACACCTGTGGCTACCGAAACCGATGCTCGGATGACAAAAGTGAGTAAGTAAGATTCATAGCAATTCCCATGTTCGACGTGATGCACTTGAAGAAGGTCGGAGATTACATCGGCAGAAACGTTGTGAGAATAATATCCAAGATGAGAACAGTAGTCTGAATAATCCAAATTATCAATCATCATCTCGAAAATTCCGAAACAAATCTTGAAGAATTGAACCAAAGTGTGAACATTGGCGCCACTGGAAGCTTGTCATCATTTAATCAGCATGTTATCAGAACGAATGAAAGAAATAGTAAATGCATAAGTTGCGATAACAAAGTATTAAGTTCTTAAAAAATGTGTTTATATCTATTAATAATTTTTCTTGATAAAAACTTTTTTTGTTTGTTTTTACTAAGAAGTGATCACCACTTATCAAGGCCAGATGCTACTTGAGGATAAGGGTTAATAAGATGGAATGATTGTAAGGACCAGGTTCGAATATTTGTGGTGACAAAGATAGGAATCTGTTGCCATTGGATTTGAAGACGACCATCTTGTAATCTTTAGGAGAGTAGAAAGTGGACCATTTTATTTCGGCAGCCATTTTATTTCGACAGCCTTTGTTACTAGTGTTTCCCTTATTTTGTTCTTTAGTCCTCACATTCCATGAGCGATGTTTCTGACAAAGAGGGAAGAATTTCTGTTTTCTGGGTCGGAATCTATCCATCTGACACTTATCGTTGGCTAGTTTTTGACCTTGAAGTAGTAGTATTTTTTTGTTTTAGATCCTTACATGAAGTGGCTTCATGCCTTGTGTGGAGCGATTTTCATTAAAAAAAATCTACACAGAAGCAGTCCGATGGTAATGTGTTCCACAGACGTGAAGAAAAGACTATTTTTTATTTCAATAGACAATCGATTAATAGTAAATAAAAATAAGTCACATAGAGACGAGACACACACACACACAAGAAGTGGTTGCATTATTTCATTAATATAGATATTAACTTGATATACTATTGAATTTTTAAAATGGCTACTCTTTGAATTCTTGTACAAGATTGGCCAGACACTGTTCTAAAATATTTGTCCAAATTTAACATTGATTTCATCTGTTTTTTCTATGTCTTTTCTAATATTTGTTGGTAACATATTAAATAGTTGTCTCCCTTGTGAGATTACATTTCTATAAAGTATACTGTCCGGGATTCAATTATTCCTTTGTTTAATTAATATATATATATATATAGTATTTCGTTCGGTTGTTGAATTGTTCACCTCATAGGTTCGGCGCTTCTGCTGATAACCATAGTCGTAGACAAAGACAAAAAGACGTGTGCTCAGTATAACAACTTTATTCCAACTCCTACTACAATAAAAACTAGGACAAGTTGTTGAAATTCCGCCTGAGTCTAGGCACACAGAGAAGAAAGGAATTTTTTTTACAGCATATCAACCGTTTTGGGTTTTTAATGCCAAAACTCAATACGAATGCACCATTGATTTTCTAGCACCCTTGGTTCCTGGGTCTAACCGGATTAACCATTTTGCCAGACCATTCGATTTCATCTTAATGAATCATCAACCACTAATAATACACCTACTCTGTCCCGAAACAACCAAGGAATGCTAGAAACTTAAGCATGTTCTTTGATGGAAAGACAATCAAATTTATTCAATAAATACATAATTCAAAATTTGACAAAATATGATTTAATTTTAAAAGTTTATGAAAATCTTTTTCGACCACCAAATTTTAAAAAGACTATATTCAGAACATCAGGAAGTTTCATCAGCTATCCTGCTGGCTTGGCAGGTTGAAAGCAGAGTTAAGGCGTTTCCTCGAATAGTGGCGATGGGGAAGTGTTCGTAGAGCCAAGGCAATTCACGATAATCTCCGGTGCAGCGTATCATTAATAGACTAAAGCTGTTGAGTAAGTAACAAATGGCGTGGCCTATCGCTCCACTCGTCTCCACGGTGATCGGTTGGAATAAAAATCTGTTGAGAAGACTGGCATAATTTGATGCTGCTTCATGTCCAGGGTTTGTCGCCAATTCCGTTACTGACGAGGGTGCAAAAGTGTCAACAGAATTTTCATCGAATATTGAAAATAGACCGGCATTTACATTTAACACAACAGCTGCCACTTGTATCTGCCTCTGAAGCCAACACTGGGGGTAAATTTAAGCAAAATAAGATATACTTTCAAAATAATGAGAGACTATCATCAGCAGGTGCAGTGTAAAAAACAAATTGATGGCACCTTATATGCAAAACCATCTCTTGTTCGTCCAGTAAACTAGTCTGTCAGCTGCAAGATTTTGTCCGGATTAAAAGGGGAACTGCACAGGACGATAGCTCAAGTCGACAGTGAACAAGCCATCCTTAAAAATGGCAGAGACTCCGCCGATCTGATTTTGATATGAATTCTATCCCGAGTACGTCCTCCCTACTTCTCTTGGTGGCACAAGATTATCGGTTGGGCAGCTGAAGATGTGGGCAACAACCATCAAGCAACCATCTTGGCTGGTCTGATACATTCAATGGGTAGTCGGCCTTAAACGGTGGAATCACGATTGATTAACTATCTCTTGTAACCTCACTTAGAACTTCTGTGTGTGGGCTGAGATGGTGTGGACATGGTACAGGTCAGGGAAGAAGCTGGCTCAACCCAAACAGAGTGAACACCGTTGCAGATACAAATAAGTATATTTTTGGGACCCATCCAAAAGATTGAAAAAATAAAATGTCAAAAATAGGAATAAAAAAGGTATTACGTTTCGAATGTTTTGTTATGGATTGGGCATAAAAGCATATGGGGTTCCTTGTTCAAGAACGGGCAATGCCAGGTCTTCCTGCTAAAGAGATGTAAGATTCTTGTGATTCTTGTTATTATCTATTACCCAGTGTAGACGAGGTATTTGGTAAATAAAGCATATATAAAACAATCTAAAAAAAACGTGATTTGAATTTACATCCATTTTAAGGCGAGTAAAGCAAAAAAAATTAAAAATAGAAAAATAAAAATAATGGATGCAATTTTATTTTGTTGACATAACAAGAAACGATTATGGAAAACATTACTTCCTGACATTCACGGAAGCAAATCTAAAGAACGAGGACAACAAAAGTGCCGCAGAAATGTCAGCAAACTCAAAACTTAGTCTCCATTCTTGGAATTTTATTGATTTTGGTTTCTTTTATTATCGGAATTCATTTTTGGCAACGACGAAAGACAAATGCACAGCAACAGGAATTATCTGACTTGCTTGGAAATATTCTTACCATTCTCTATGAAGAATTTCTATGAAGAATTTCTATGAAGAATACTTGCCATTCAATAACAATGTGTACAAAGAAACGTTTAATGTTTAGTCAGCCATAATTACGGAAAAAAGAAAAATTCTTTACAGGCAAAATAATTATTTGTGTTTTCTCTTATATATATATATATATATATATATATATATATATATATATATATATATATATATATAAACAATAGGATGCTAAATTTTAATAAGCACATATTTATTCATTTAAAAAAAAATCATCTATCTATACGGACCGTTTCATCTACCAATGAACAACAAAATATATATTGGACTTGAAAACAATCATGTCATAGTCAGTTGGGAAACAGCCCCCTGGTATTCTGTTCCACAGACGGGCAGAAACTTGTGCCTATATAATGCCTGCTAAAATATCCTTTACACTTAAGTTTTATAAGTCTCATAAAACATTTACGAACGTTATGACCTCACATCAAAGACAAAAGTATTGTCGCCTTTTAACTCTTATTTCCAGTTAGCGACATACTCTTGCCCATCCTAAACCCTTAGCCGAAGAGAAGTCAAACGTCGGCCAAACATTTCGTATCATCTCTTAACATTCACGAATGCCTTGACCCCAAATCAGTGCAAAGTATCATTGCCTGGTAACTCAAAGACACTTTCAACACACTCACCTCCCCGCTGACGTTTCTCAGCAAAGAATAGATATGAAAAGGGAGTTGACGAATTGACTAGTGAGTTCTTGTCAGATAAAGAGTTATTAGTCGCAGGTCGAGTAACCAGTTAGTACCAGCGTATGTGATGTGAGCTATTAAAAACAACAAGAAGAAAAAGACGAAGAAGAAAAGAACGAAGCAGAGAAAAAATCCGACTCCACAACAGGGTGGATTGCCCCGATATTTTCTTCTATGCCAAAAGTTAATTTGACGAAAACAAAGGCTTTCCGAGACCGCATCACCAAATCTGCCATCGAATATAAATATATTGTATCACCGGCGAGATGACAAATAGGCATCCTATGTAAAGATTGCATACTACCCATTTGAGACTTCCATGATTACACCCGTATATATATGATTCCTGAACACTTACATCTTGATATCTCCTGATGACTTTTTCCATCCAAAGATAAGTGTGGATCTTGGATGAGTGTGACTTGTTACATTCCTAGATAATTGAACTTTTCAACTCCCGAGCGAAGTCTTGTAACAACCTTCCACATTTGTGAATGAGTAATCCCTTTCTTTCCAAGATTTGTTTGGGACACTATTTTTGTTCATAGATTTTGCTCGCCATTAGTTAACCGTAACCATTATTCCTCCCCCTAAAATATCACTTTGTTTTCTTTTTGTTTATTCTATATATGTTTATCCCGTCTATTGCTATTCTATAAACAAATATTGTTTAAATCTTAAGTTGGTGTTTGAGTCGTCTGTTACCCGCTCGTTATTCTTCCTGATTTTCTATGTGATGACTTGAATTGGAGAATCTCCTCCCCCTGATAATATTCTAACCTAGGAACCTACAAGTCACTTCCGGACACTTAATTTTTTTTATATTTATCATTGTCAGGCGCTCGCTGCCGTGGTCCCAACGACGGCTGTTTGTGACAATATAATATAATAGATGTAATCGATTTTTATCAAAATTGGAATACTGATTCTAGATATAAGGTTTAGTATCATTATATCCTGATTTTAATCTTCGTAAGGGTATATAAATAAAAGTGGGACAAAACTGTTTTGTTTATGACATTAATTTTACCTGTTCTGAGACGGGTATTTTTCTAGTACACACATATATATATATATATATATATATATATATGTATATATATATACACATTCATATATATTAATGCGCACACACACACATATATATATGAATGTCTATATATATATATATATATATATATAGACATTCATATATATTAATGCGCACATATATATATATATATATATATATATATATATATATAGACATTCATATATATTAATGCGCATATATATATATATATATATATATATATATATATATATATATATATATAGACATTCATATATATTAATGCGCACATATATATATATATATAGACATTCATATATATTAATGCGCACATATATATATATATATATATATATATATATATATATAGACATTCATATATATTAATGCGCACACACACACACACATATATATATATATATATATATATATATATAGACATTCATATATATTAATGCGCACATATATATATATATATATATATATATATATAATAAGATGAAACGGTTTATATATAATGTATATACGTGATCTCCCTACGGATTAATCTATTCTGCTTGAATATTCATAAGTAGTAGCCAGTGGGTCTATTCAAATATGTTTTACAGTGAAACCAACCCAAGCTGAGCAACACATTTCCTGTCTAAAACATTCCCACAATTCCCTGCGGAAAACCAGTGAACCAATCATATTTTGTGCAAGCAAGGGGAAAAATAAATGTGAGGAATTACTCACATCATTTTTTCTCTCTCATTCTTATTTTTAGTCATTTATTATTTTTATTTTTATTATTGTTATGTTTGTATTCTCACAGTTAAATATTAAGATATTGAAAGGAAGAAAATCTGAAATATATATATATATATATATATATATATATATATATATATATAAAGAACAATACAAAACAAAACATGTCAGTTATTTTGTTTTCTCTTCCTTTTAGTATTCACACCAGTCATGCCCAATTATTTTTTCACTGATAACGACCGCTGACTTTTCTTGGAGTGAAAAGGCAATGAAGTGTAAAGCTAAAAACAATTATCATTTATTATGGATAAATTCTGTCCGATATATGGCATAATCACGTTGCCACCGAAGTTAAGCGACGTTGAGCCTGGACAGTACTAAATGGGTGACCATTTGGGAATACCAGGGATTCTGTGTAGGAAGGGCTCTCTCTATATTCCGGCATTGTTTCTACTCATCTTGAACTTCTTGCCACTAGACTCAAGCAATGCCTGTTAAGGAGAGGTGAGGTTGTGGATTGTGCAACCCTTGCTTCACAATAGACTCTCCATCTGACATTTTGATACTTATTTTTCACTTTTTCCTTCCACTTTGTTATTGGTAGGAATATACTTTATTTCGCTCCAGTTTTTGTCTAAAAATACTTACTCCGGCTAAGAAAACTATTAGAGTGGATACATTTTTCCTTATTATCATTTATTATGGATAAATTCTTTCTGATATATGGCTTAATCACGTTGCCACCGAAGTTAAGCGACGTTGGGCCTGGACAGTACTAAATGGGTGACCATTTGGGAATACCAGGGATTCTGTGTAGGAAGGGCTCTCCCCTTATTCCGGCATTGTTTCTACTCATCTTGAACTTCTTGACACTAGACTCAAGCAATGCCTGTTAAGGAGAGGTGAGGTTGTGGATTGTGCAACCCTTGCTTCACAATAGACTCTCCACGCAGGCACCCTTACACGGGGTGTCTATTGTCTCTCGAGAACGGACGCTTAAATGTAGTTCTATCCGAAAAGATATCTATCTTTTTGTCTAAGATCTGCTGTCTTAATTCGGTTCTATTCTGATTTCAAGAAGTTGTTTTTCTTGTTATTATATCTAATATATAAAGTTATTGTGTCGGATTTTCAAAGTCAGAACATACTAGAAATCCATCTGACATTTTGATACTTATTTCTCACTTCTTCCTTCCACTATTGGAAGGAATATACTTTATTTCACTTCAGTTTTTGTCTAAAAATACTTACTCCGGCTAAGAAAACTATTAGAGTGGATACATTTTCCCTTATGCACTGAAATAGATTAAAGGGAAGTTATTGTGTGCAATTCTAATAAATTCTCTTCATTGAGTTCTTAAAAAATAAATATATATAGTAATTAAATTATGCAATTTCAAACATGTGTGTGTATGTGTTTCTCGTCTCCACATTAATTACACATTATTATTTGTTCTTTATTGGTATCAAATACTAAAACGAAATTTTTTAATTATAATGTTTCCCAAAATAATTTTATTACGAAAATTAAAGTCATTAAAATTAATTTCCGCATCTTCATAAACAAGTCAGTCACATTTTCTTTTACTCCCGGGCAACGCCAGTTAAGGTGAAGTTTTGTTATATACGTTTTATTTGTACACATATTTGGCTACACATCGAGATATGTTTCAACCCCAGCTTTGGTAAGCTACGATTTCCTCAGGTCGAAAAATAAGTGTCTGCTCTTTATGCTTTCATATTTAAGAATGGAGCAATAGTTTCAATCCGTAAGAGTCACATGACTAAATTCAAATGATCGTTTTTGAACATGCAAACTGTGGTTTCCTATAATTAAACGGCAACCGATTAAATTTTTTTAATTTTTTTTTATTTGAGATCTTCAACTTCTAAAATGATTAGCCATTGGCATGGTGACATATTGCAGAGAGGGTGGGAAGAAATATATTTTTAACTCTGGTATATTTCAGTAGAAGCTTATTTATCTATCGATTTTAGATCTGTTAGTATAGCATCAACACAAAAAACAATACAAAACAAAATATTTAATTTTTTTTTTTCTTCTTCTTCTTCTTCTTCTTCTTCTTCTTCTTCTTCTTCTTATTATTATTATTATTATTATTATTATTATCATCATTATTAACACCAGTCATGACTAATTATTTTTCACTGATAACGACCGCTGACTTTTCTTGGAGTGAAACTGGCATAAAGCGTTAAGCTTAGAACAAATGTGTTATCATTTAATATTCATATAGCTCTATTCGAAAGGATATGTAGCTGTTTGTCCGATATCTACTGTCTTAATTCGGTTCTATTCCGATTTTGAGATGTTGTTTTTTTCTTGTTATGACACACACATACACAATTTTTTCGTTATTTTTTCGTTAAATTTCTGTAAGACGTGGTGCTAAAGGCGCTGATGAAGTGACGTTTCGGAGTAGCTTTGTTAATTTAAAAAAAATAAAATAAAGTATTTCCAGAATGTTTTGGAAACGACCGTACGCCATACTAGACTTGATGTTCTAATTCTTGGAACAATTGTAATGTTCTAATTCATTAAATCCTCTTATATATATATATATATATTTCCACAATCAGACAAACAGTGCGGCCAAACCAAGGAAATGACTTCCAAAGAAAATCTGTCACAGGTTATGTAGTTTAAATAATGACCTGGCCAGAAGTAGGTTAGTTTGTAAGTCAATTTCTAAAAGCCGTCCAACACATGCCAGCATGTAAAATAGGCGTTAAACCGAATATGATGATGAAGAAAAACTCTAAAAGTTTGCAATAACCGTTAATTTAAAAAACTTAAAAAAGCAAAATTTTAAGAAAATAATATTCTACTTAATCTATACTCTGGTATACTAACCAGTAGCCCGAGATATTAATTTAAATAAATAAAGAAACTGTCTTCTAAAAAAAAAAAAAAAAAAAAATAATAATAATAATAATAATAATAATAATAATAATAATTATTATTATTATTATTATTATTATTATTATTATTATTAGCAGCAGCAGCTGAACCCGTGGAAATTCCGCAGTTGTATCCTTCATCTGTTGTTCTCTTGCTGCCGTGCTTAAAAATATTTCCATTCTATAGACATCCGACGTGAACACAGCTCTCTTCCCTGTTAGGCATAAGAGTTCCAAATGTGGGTTATATTTAGTTTAATTTAGTTTTATGCAAAGGGAATAAAAAGAAAGTAAAAGCCTTTTGTGAAACCATCCGTGTTCAAACTGAAACATATTTATCCAAGTACATTGGTTAAAACCCTTGTTGGAGTTTGTGGCATATTTCCGTTCTATAGACGTCCGGTGCGAACGCAGACCCCATTATATTATTGTACCACCTTTGTTCAAACTGAAACATATTTATCTAAGTACATTGGTTAAAACCCTTGTTGGAGTTTGTGGCATATTTCCATTCTATGGACATCCGGTGCGAACGCAGACCCCGTTATATTATTGTACCACCTTTGTTCAAACTGAAACATATTAATCTAAGTACATTGGTTAAAATCCTTGTTGGAGTTTGTGGCATATTTCCATTCTATGGACATCCGGTGCGAACGCAGACCCCGTTATATTATTGTACCACCTTTGTTTAAACTGAAACATATTTATCCAAGTACATTGGTTAAAACCCTTGTTGGAGTTTGTGGCATATTTCCGTTCTATAGACGTCCGGTGCGAACGCAGACCCCGTTATATTATTGTACCACCTTTGTTCAAACTGAAACATATTAATCTAAGTACATTGGTTAAAATCCTTGTTGGAGTTTGTGGCATATTTCCATTCTATGGACATCCGGTGCGAACGCAGACCCCATTATATTATTGTACCACCTTTGTTCAAACTGAAACATATTTATCCAAGTACTTCGATTAATGTAATTTCAGAATATATCTGGTTATGAGAATCTATCTCCAAAAACCTTGTAGGGGTTTGTGACATGTTTCCATTCTATGGGCATCCAGTGCATATGCAGACCCCACAGCTACTACACTTTCATCCTAGCCCAAAGGCCAAAAAAGTGTATTTTAATTCGAGTTTCACGTTTGTACATAGTAGCAACATCAAATAAAAATTTAATAATTAAATGATGAGTGGAAGCTGATAACTTACGTACGAACACGAAATTGCCTTCGCATATTATTACATATATTTTTGTCACCGTATGCTTACAGAATTTAAGGAGCACGTACGT
>OY744547.1:50922381-50944881 GCA_963556195.1 Sepiola atlantica
AACGTAATTGGAGAAGAACATGCAATTGGAGAAACAAAAAAACGACGGTGGATAGGTTGTAATAACGAAAAAAGTTTTAGGGGATGGCCAATCAGTATCAACATCAGCGACACTGCTAGTTATAAGTCTGGCAGCAAAGCAATTCAGTATTATATAAGTGTGTTCTAAAGGATATGTTTAATGTACACAACAGAAGGGATTGGTATAGGGGCAATCATGGAAAGGTACATAGTAAGTGTAAAGATTTATAAGATATGGGGAGGGGGAAATCTATTGATTATTGTTAGGTGGGGGTATATCTGGAGGGGCCAAGAAGTTAGCATATTTGTATTTACGCTTGTGTCTGCAATGGGAGATCAATTCGTTTTTAGAATTAATAGTATTTAATGATTTATTAGCTGTGGCTATTGCGTAAGTTTCCAAAGTGCAAAGGTTGCAGTGTGGAGCTCCTGGGGTGTATGATCTAGATTGTTTCAATATGGACCAATGTAAATATGGACTAGATGTTTGATTTTTAATTTTAAAAGAAAACTTTTTCAAATTTGGAACTTTGACAGTCCCACCCTGTCAACTTATCAATCATAATTTTTCCTCTGATGATAAGATTTTAATCTTTGAAAAGCCTGGTTTAAGGAAAGAAAGAGATGAAAAATAAATGTTTTTATTAACTAAACTACTCCTTGTTTTGAACAACTGAAAATACCGATTTGCTTCCATTTGCAGGTCTTACTAATTTTCATTGACGTACCATATATATATATATATATATATATATACATATATATATATTTGTGCATTATATTATTATATTACCTTATAATATTATATGTGTATATTCGTGAACTAGTAATAAATTATATATATATATATATATATATATATATATATATATATATATATATAAAATAATCCAACAAAAGATATAAGCGTCAACTAATATCTTATAATTAGTGAAACATCCGGATAAAAACTGAAGCTCAATATACTGGATAGAGCATTAATATTGTAATATAAAATGAAATAATAAAATAAGGTTCCAATCAAATTTTATTAAAATTCAAAGTTCAAGCAAAGTATCTTAACGTCCTTAGCTTTTATGTATTTTTGTATATATTTTTATATATTTTCAAAGTGAAATTGTATTACTTGTAGTGATGTCACTACAGTAATGGACCTCTGAGGAGAAGATTTATCTTTGAAAACTCATGAGCTAAGGACGTTAAAATTTGATTGGCACCTTATTTTATTATTTCATTTTATATTATAATATATATATATGTATATAATTATTAATGACAATATATGTATTAGCATATACTATCAGATCCTTTTACTTTGCAGTCTCCTTAAAAGATTCAGCTCGATGATTATCAATTAGTGATAACAGAGCAAATATAAGTCAGTTCATATTATATTCCAATAACCATGGTTTTATTTTATTATTTTTTATTTTTACACATTTGCAAAAAACATAACATTTCTGTGAGATATATTTTTACGGTCCGTTTCATTTGTCTTGTGCCAAACAACATTTTTATGTCAATATCGTCTCTGCAACACTACAAAATCATCAGAAAAAATTCACAAAGAGTAAAAAGTTCTTGGATTAAAGTGTCTTGAAAAAACCTAAACTATACAGAATAGTGTAGGTTTTAACTTCGTGCTCCATGCATGATTATTGATTTACTCCTCTCCAGGAGTTAGGCACAAGGCCAGTTTTTATCTTTTCCCACAAGTAAGATGTGACCCAAGGTCGGGTCGGGAAAGTGGGGTTTAAAAATTGCCTGGGCGGCCCCGTCGGCATTCCCCGGCAGGGGCGCCTCACGCAGTAAGCAATAAACTTACTCCTCCCTGCACATGACAGACCCATAGACCGGCGTAAACCAAGCCCCGAAGGCCAAGACAATACCAGTCTATGGGGTGCAGTATCCATCGGAACAGATACTACACTTTGATCTTAGCCAAAAGGCCAAGGAGTAGAGTTTAGTAGTAAAGTATGAAAATATATTTATGGCAATTAAGCTACACAGAGGCGTCTGCATTTAATTCCTGCAGGGAATAGTCAGGCTCAGCCTCTTCACACTTTACTATATATATATATATATATATATATATATATATATGAAAGTACGTACTAGATGTTAGAAATATTTGAATAAAGACAATATACAAAAGAACAATATATTCCAAATTGAACTCGAGCAAATCATGCTTGTCCAAAAGCAACCAGAGTGAAACAGAAGAAAAAATACCCCTAAATCAATAACAAAATAATATTTGACTTGCTCTCATAAGACTGGCATAGATTAGGTTTTGGTGTATTTATTTATAGATACATACATTTTCCCCCCTTTTTATTTTTTTTATTTCGAACGTTGGAGTGAAGCCTTATCGGCTCAGTGCCAGCCCTGTCAGCAGGCTTTCATTCATGAATATTTACTCAGCTAGCAGCAGGTATCCCCACCATGTTGGTTACGATTGCTGGCATCCATGGTTTTACGTGGGCCAGGCCTGCGTCATTGATATAAATCTCACAGATAGAAGGAAGAGATCGCTCTGTCAGAGAAAAGGTATTTATTTATGCGTTAGACATTTCAATTAGACATACACAAGGGCAAATTAGTGACGAATGTAACGAAACTAGTTACCATGGTATCTTTGTGGGTTTTTTAAAACACATTATATATATATATATATATATATATATATATATATATATATATATATATATACATGTATATATATATGTATATATATATGTATATATAGTAAGCTATGAAAATATATTTATGGCAATTAAGCTACACAGAGGCTCCCGCGTTTCATTCCCGGGAGGAATCTTCAGACTAAAATGCATTCTTACTACCTAGCTCTACTTGCGTATCGAGCACTGTTGAAGTAAATACTGAAAATTGATACATAAAAAATTATATCTCCTTATGAAATTTTTATGTGGATACATGAAATACTAATATGTGTATATATATATATATATATATGTATATATATATATATATATATATATATATATATATATATATATATATATATATATATAGCAGTGTATAAAAGTGAATAATTTTGGTAAGAAATTCGAGTAAGAGAGCTCAATATCGAAAACAGAGATTTTCCAACATGTAACTGTCCCACTAGCATTCTGAAGAGACTTAGGAAGTCGAAATAAATTATAAATACTGACAGTTGCAATGTGTATGTGAATTTATTTATTTATATATATATATATATATAAATCCATCCTGTCATGCAAAAGTTAGCAAATAAAACATGTGCCTTTTTCTAGTCTCCCCCTCGCCGGACGAAACCATTTTAATTGCAAGAAAGCAAATAGAAAGTCAAACAACCATCTCAGGCTTACTTACCACCTGAAATGAATCTAAAAAGAAATCCTCTACTCAATAATAAAAAAGTCAACAATGCATGTTTGTTTTTTATTTAGGTCCTCAGAAATGATATTAATAATTTATATATCAAAAATTAAATAACTGTTGTAATTCTATAATATTTTAGTAAAATATCTAGATAAATAACATGTTTGTTCACATTACATTTAAATGTTTGCATGTTGATAGAGTCGGGGAAATCGGGATTCCAAAGACAAGTCGTCTGAAGAAAGAAGCTATTAGTGTAGAAAGTTTTCTGGCATCTGGGGACCTCTACAGTAAAGGAGGTGGGATTTTGCTACTAGTTGGGTTGGTTGGGGGAGTTTATGTTGGGGAGGTACAAGTGCAGTAAGTTCGTTGAAGTATTTGTAAAGCAAACACAGGGATGCATAATTGCAACGATGGAACAGGGGTTAAAGCTTGGTATACAGCACGCAATCTATTAGATTAGAGACTCTTTTTTGCACTCTATCTAATAGGGAAAGACTTGTTGTTGGTGCACCAGCCCAGATGTGGCAACAATACTCCATGTATGAGCGAATGGTGGCTTTATAGAGATATAGGATACTGACAGGTGTGATAGGTTTTCTAGCCCAGTAGAGGGAGACTACCTTCTTTGCAGCAGACTTGACAGTATCTTCTATGTATTTATTCTATCCATGTTGCCTGTGAATATTACACTTTCACCACCAACGCTCTGATCCCCACTTGGTTCCAATTGAAATGAATGGCTCTCATCTTGAGGAAGCCCCTTGCTTTGACAAACTTCTGGGACTGACCTTCACCCCAGACCTGAAATGGAAGATTTACATAAAATCCGTTGCGAAGGTCGCTGGAAAAGTGGTTGCATCATTCTACCGCTGCAGAAGGTATCTCATTCTTGACGCAATTCTCTACCTGTATAAGAGCCAAATACGTCCTAAGATGGAGTACTGTTTTCGCACTTTAGTCGGGGTGTCCTTTTCTCCTCCTCCTCCTACTACCCCTTTCTCACAGAAGGGACGTTGCTAGTCTTTCTAAACTCTATCATAATTTTCATGGCAGGTGCTCGTTTAGCTACAACCACTGTCAATAATTCCCCCCCCTCTCTCTCTGTCTCTCTCTTCCTAAAACTAAACAAAACTTACATGATCAAAGTATTTTTCCTAGAACTACCCGTCTGTTGAACACCATACCGTGGGGCTGCTTCCCAGCTGACTACAACAAGGTCGTTTTCAAGTTCAATGTAAACAAATTCTTGTTGAGCCGTCCTCTTAGCTGATCAAATTCTGCACAATTTCCACCATCATTACCAATCATCACAGTGTTATCTCTTCGTCCAACTGACACTCATTAATCTTTATCGTCGAGTGGCGTTTGGGTCTAGATAAGTAAAATAAAAAAGTTTGAACATTGGACTCTCCAGAAAGGTGCTATCAGCCATGTCAATCGGTGATAGGATAGGTTTCTCATAAAAAATTTAAAAATTAGGCATAATAAAAGGCAAATTAGAGATGAACTTAAGAAACAGTTACCATAAACTCCTTGGGGTGACATAGGTTCGTTTTATATTTAGTTACTTGATCACAGATATTGAGCACTCTGTCATGGCAAATGAGGGTTCTTATTAAGTCATTTGGAGTTGGTTATGATGAAGTGAATACTGACTGACAATCTGGAACAACTGAGTCCAGCAACACCAAATTAGCTGGGAGGATCACGCAGAAGTGCGCACAAGGAGAACGCCCAACAGCCAAGGTATGAATAACAATGTGTGAACTTTAATATTTCTGTAATGATTACAGCAACTTGGTTGCTGCATGTTTGACACAAGGTTGAGAATTCAACACTTCCTTATACAATGAACTATTCTGAGCAGCATATCAATGTAGACAATGCAAGCTTCGAGGAGCACAGCGCGGTAGTACTAGTACATCCAGGCAATTTCCCCGTATACATTACAAGCCAGTTATCTAATTTTTTTTACTACCTATTGAATTGTCAACTTATAGCAGTAAAGCTTTTTATATTTGTACTAGCAGGGCTACCCGGCGTTGCCCGGGGTCATAAAAACAAAATAGAAGTTAAATAGCGTGTGTAACATTTTTATATTTAAACTTTTATCTCTCTCTTTCTCTGGCCATCTCTTCATCTGTCAATTTTTCCCTCTTTCTCATTTTTCTGTCCCTCTTTCCAACCCACTCTTTCTCCTCCGCCGACCCCATTATTCTCTCCTGTTTTAATGTGTTGAAAAAAAAAAAAAAATAATGTAATTCATTTACCGGAGCTATCTCTTTTAAATGTAAGACTGTTTGGTGATTTGGAATGAAGATCATGTTGAATAAATGTCCACTGTCTTCCATTTGCTTTGTCTTGAGTCAGTTTTTTGAAGGTGTGAAAAAAGCTTTAATTACAGGAGGGCATTCCCTCGGTCTAAGAATCGCGTACAAGGAGAATGTCAAGCAGCCAAGGAATGGATAACAATTTTTGAACTTGAAATTTTCTGTAATGATGACGACAAATTGGTTGTTGCATATGTGACACATGATGGAGAACTAAACATATGCAGCACACTATTTTGCCCTTTAGTCCTCACATTTCATGAGAGATATTTCTGACTACAGGGGAAGAATTGCTGTTTTCTTGATCAGTTATTATTTTTAGTGGGTGGTTATCTGAAGATTTTCAATCCTCTCATAGTAGGCCTATTCATGATGATTCAAATGTCAATTTATGCATTTCATAAACCCTTATTCTTGAGTGGATTTTGGCCTTCATAAGTTGTAACTGAGTGGGTGGTATGTAGAGGTTTTCTAATCCTCTCATAATATCCTTCATCATTCAACTGTCAATTTATCCCTCTCATTAACCCTTATCCTCGAATAGTTTCTAGGCCTTGATAAGTGGTTACTCATAAGTAAAAGATAAGAAAAATAAATGAATCTCTGGGATTTATAGAAATAAATCTCTTGATAGACTCTGGCCCAAAAGTGGCATACTTCACTGATTACTGATTTGGTTGTTAATCTGAAGAACTCAACTTCAAAGAAGAAAGAGAAGGAAGAACACAAATCCGATTATTTCAAACTCGCTGACATTCTGTTGTTCTGGATGCAATATATTCTCATTAGAAAGTACAGTTTTTTAGATATGTCCATCGGTGACTCTGTCTGTCTGTCTGTCTGTCTGTCTGTCTGTCTGTCTGTCTGTCTGTATGTATGTATGTCTGTCTGTCTGTCTGGCCTTAATTGGTATTATTTTGATTATCCGGACTACTATTCTCATCTTGGTTGTTATTTTCACAACGTTTCAGCCGATGTAACCTCCAACCTTCTTCCGGTACATTTTTAAGACTCTGAAATCTTCATGTCATTAAGTAATTTTGAACCATAAACCATTATTCTTAATTAGTATCGCCAGTAGTGAGTCTACATATACCCATAGTGCAACGGATAAAGGCGTTGAGTAACGATCAGTTCTAAGTGACAGTCTTCTGGAGGTTGTAGGTTCAATTCTCACTACAGGCGATACTAAGAATAAAATAAAATTTACTACCCAGTCATGTCTGATGGAATGAGAACAATCTACCTCTGTGAATTAAATGAAAGGTTCAGTTAAAAATTCCATATGGATTCCCAAGTCCTGAGTTTAAAAATATATGTATGAAGAAGATTGGAATCTGCATCGGTCGAAACGTTGTGAAAATAATGCCCAAGATGAGAATAGTAGTCCAAATAATGCAAATTATCTATCCTCATCTCAAAAATTGCGAAAAATAATCTATTTTATTGTTTGTTTTCTTGTTATCGATAATACACATTTTTTCCCTATTTACTTGCCTTCCCACGAGGGCAGAGTTAGACACAAGGTTGCTTTTTAAAATGGGAAAAATCCTCAACTGGATTGGGACCAAAATTAAATTTACCTCAGTCTAGAAGGATTTCTCTTGACTGAGGACAGAAAAGTAATATTAGAACAGATACTACATTTTGCTCCTAGTGATAAGGTCAAAGAGTAGAAAGTGTGTGTCACAAAGGGAAGTAATTGAGTATATAACAGAAGCAGCTGACTCGAAGCATTATATAAAAATAATCAATGCTTGTGGTTGGCCAGGGAGAAGTGTAATTATTTTGTGATAGTCTTGGTTATTATCGACTGTGGTAAGGATTGAATCTTCAACCTCCAGAAGAATTTCACCAAGAAATGATTGAAAAGATGCACCTGAAGAAGGTCAGAGGTTACATTGACTAAAACATTGTGAAAATAACAAGTAAGCTGAGAATAGTAGTCAGAATAATACAAATAATACAAATTATCATAATTAAAATTTAATTCGACACCACCAGGCAATAGTTTTTTTGGATACTAATGGTCACCGCTTATCAAGGTCCGGGGGCCACTCGAGGATACGGGTTAAAGAGGGTGCCAATTGGACGATGATCTCCACCACGAGAGAATTAGAAACAACGGGTGGAATTGGGAGAATGTTACTTAAGAAGTATTGATTATTCAAGAGGACGGTTCAAGAAGTATTTGTTTACATTGGACTTGAAGACGACCATGTTCTAGTTGGTTGGGAAGCAACCTCGTGGTATTTTGTTTTACAGATGGGATGTTCTAGGAAAGAAACTTTGTTCATGGAACTTCCATTTGGTTTTTAGTGCAGAGAGAGAGAGGGAGAGAAAGGAAAGTTCTTTTCTGTGGTTGTAGCTAGATGGGTTCGTTGTAATCAAGTGCATTTCGTTTATATTTTGCTCGCACAAACCCATTGACATATATCGTCATCTTCGCTCTCCATCCTTCCCTTCCCACATCCATAATTCTATACCATCGAATCACTGAAAAGGAAAAAGGATATTCTTGTCATTCAAATGATATGCAAAAAAATACTGCCAATTGATGTTGTTCTTCCATGATGTCTTCAGTTCCATAGAGATTCTTTTCTCTCATTCACCATTCTTCATCACCATTTCATTTTTGGAGGGGGGGTAGTTCTGCTTCTTCGTCTTCATCTTGTCAAATTCTGTCTGTCAGCGATTTTTACTCCTTTATAGTTCAATAAATAGAAGTAATAGTATAGTTCGGCTTCAGTCAGACTAATATAAAATGTCCATCAATAATACATGAGACAGTTCACCATAGTTTTAATAAGAAGTATGTATGGAACTTCTGCCATTACTAATCAGCAGAGCGTTATTACTGTCGACCAAGGAAAGATTCTATCAGTCACGTGTACACAGTGTGATTATATATGAAAGTGAAATCTAGCCAGTGAGGGTTGAGGACATGCATTGCATAGCTAGAAATGATATGAGAATGATACGATAAATGTGTAATGTGAGTCTTAAAGACAGACTTATATCTGATGACTGAAGATTATGGACAGTATAGGCAGATGTGTGCTGAACAGTAGACTTTTATGGTATGGCCATGTTGAAAGAATGGATGAGAGTTCTTGGGTTAGTAGATGTAGAACAGTTGAGGTAGTAGGTTCAGTTCACAGGGAAAGGCCAAGGAAAACATGGGAGGAAATGATAAGAATGGACTTGAGAGAAAGAGGGACTTGGGCAGAGATAGGTTAGTTTGGAAGTCAATTTGTTAAAGCCGTCTAACACATGTCAGTATGTAAAACGGATGTTGTTGTTGTTGATGATGATGATGATGATGATGATGATTATGGTGATTTTGCTGCTGATGATAATGTTGCTGCTGCTGTTGCTGGTGATGATGATTTTGTTGCTGCTGCTGCTGATGATGATGATAATGATGCTGATGATCATGATGATGATCATCATCATCATGAAATCTAAGAATTGGTATATCGTAATGCTACAAATGGTCGCATTCTAAGAATCCCCACTTGTTATTAAGACTATATGAAACGGTGGCATTATCGTCCTGGTGTAAAATTAGCACAATTCCAAAACCAAGATTATGAAGAACTTCCAGCCAACGGCAGCCGCTTTATACGCACGCACATCACCATATCACAAAAACGGAGAAAAAAAAAATGATAATGTCCTCATTCTACTGATGATAGTAATCAGTGCGTAAAAATGAATGCCGCCACCATCTCCACCGTTGCCGCCATCTACTTGCTGAGACAGATTCGGTAAAGCTGGTCGACTAAGCCGGCAGATTAGGTTGGAGAGTGTACAGCGTTTATTTTAAGTAACAGAAATGACGCTCTACAATAGAGTGAATAGACCAACATAGGTAAATAATAAAAAAATTAAAAAAACGGTAGTTTATCAGCGGAGATTCTTCTCTCTTTTTGATGACGGATGCAATTTCTGTTCCCGCTCTTAAAAAGAAAAAACTATATTTTACCGTTATTCATTTCAACTAATATAATAGGGTCTCAAATCACTGAAGAGAGGGTGCAAATAAAACCGAGGACAAAGAGAGGGTGGAAAACCTCCATAAAAATTGAGATACCTTCGATTTTTATGAAATTTAAAAAAAATATGTATTAAACATTCCCCAAATTTCAGTTTCTTTGGGGTATTTTAAAACGTTTTAAGGGGCATAATATGGGTACAACCTCCCATTTGAAAATTCAAATATTTCAGATTTACATTAGATTTGATCCATAGTCATCAGACACCAATTAAGCAAGATTCCCTGAATTTCACTTTCGTCTGAACATCCCTTAAGTTTAAGCCTTAAATTTTTAGACATTTTCTAGAATCAGAATCATGAAATGGATTTTGATCAAAATTGGAATAAGGATTCTAGACTTAAGGTTTCGTATCATTATATCTTGATTTTAATCTTTGTAAGGGGGCATAAAGGTGGTGTTCTGTTCAGGGAATTCATTTTACCTGTGCTGAGATGGGTATTCTTCTAGTATTGGTGTGGCCTTGCAGGCCGGTTATAATCAAGACAAACACAGTTGTATAATATAAAAAAAAGTGTATTAACAGAAGTATGTTACAGAAGTAAGCGTCATGAGCTGAGGGCCATAACATTTACTTCCATCTCACCGCAGAAAGATGTGACACAAGGCCGGAAGGTGGAGAGAGTCAAGCCAGCACCCCTAAAGTAGGAGCACTCTGGCCTTTTAGAAATTGCCTGGGGAGCCCCGTCAGCATTTCCCGGTCAGGCGCCTCAGGCAGTAAGCAATAAATTTACTCCCCCCAAATGGGGAGGGCAAAGCCTGGGAGGGTGGACCTCCTAAGACTACCCAGAATGTATACCGCAGCCCGACAGATAAAAGATCACCGAAGTGCCCCAGTTTCTGCCAGACTGATTGTTGAAGTCGGAACCTTGACTGGTATGTCCGCGAACGAGTGGCAAATAACTGCCACAATTCGCTGCCATGACGTTTAGATGTAACTGTATTTATTGTGTCTGGGTAAGTTCATTTATTTCTGAAATAAGTAGATCAGCTTACACCATAACAAGGATATATATATATATAGATATATATATATATATATATATATGAATAGATTTTTTGTGGTACAAAATTTTATTATACATTTAAATAAAATAAGTGGAGCCATCTTGAATAAAGGGCCATATCACAAGTAAAAAGTAAGAAGAGGAGAAAAAAAAATTTGTTCAAGTATAATTATCGAATAAAACAATTAAGATGTTTCGTTACTTTTATTCGTAACGAAACATCTTAATTGTTTTATTCGATAATTATACTTGAACAAATTTTTTTTTTCTCCTCTTCTTACTTTTTACTTGTGATATGGCCCTTTATTCAAGATGGCTCCACTTATTTTATTTAAATGTATAATATATATATATATGTATATATATATATATATATATATATATAGATAATTATTTATAAATAAATATTATTTTAAAAATAAACCCATATACACATGTGTTTCATGCCAAACCTGCAATTGTCAGTATGGGAGGAGATAATCCCTGCTGGTCACACGGTTCGAAACCCCGATACAAAAGTCATGTTTGACTCAGTAGTCAAGGCGCATATCAATGCTCCACCATGCATTTTCTAGAAATGGGAAGTAAATTAAAATCTAAATAGCAAATATGGCGGCTATCCAGCAAGCAGTCGAGAGCACTAAATTGGCGGAGCCTAGAGTTATGCATTATGCAGAATGATGTCAACCTAAATTAAAGTGCCCTATCTTCTGAGAGCTTTGAATAATTGTTTATAAATAAATATTTGATATATATATATATATATATATACATTAATTCTATTTAGAAAACATATAAACTATATAATTAGCTCTATTAATTATTATTGAGCACTATTATATGAACACAGTAAAGATTCTCCAGATTTTTACCCTGTGGATACAAACTTTATCACTATATATATATACAGGGTGGGCCAAAATAAGGGTCCTATCTTTAAATTTGAATAACTTGAATTTGAATAACTTCCACAAAATAAAAGTTAAACTCACCAAACTTTATGTGTGTGTAGACTGACCCTTCCGAGATTTTTTGAAATAAACAAAACAAATTTTAGCCGAAAAACACTTCTTAAAACTTACAAAAACTAAAGTATTGTTTTTTACACTGTTTTGAGTTTTTTTAAGCAAAAATAATGTTTTCTAAATGAGGGTACGTTCCTTAGGGCTAATACGGCTCATGCTTGCTTCGGAAGGGGTCCTTTACTTATTCTAAAAAAAAAAAATTAAAAAAATCAATAAATAAAAAAGTTATGAATTTTTAAAAATAGGACCCTTATTTTTTCCCACCCTGTATATATATATATATATATATATATATATATATATATATATATATATATACTAGAAAAAATGTGCCATGTTGGCTTACCTAATGACCTCGTGTTTGATGGTTTGACTCAGGAAAAAGTGAGTTTGCAAAGAAAATCAGTTAAATGAATAAAATAACAACTGAGGTTGTATCAAAGTGTAATTACAAGATTTAAAATAAAAACTCCTTAAAGATTTCAGTATCCATAAAATTGTTCTATATTTTTTTTTTCATTTCCAGAAATTTCACAAGTGTATAGAAAGTTTCAAATCTTAGTTCTATATATTGTTTGTTTTTCATTTCCAGACGTTTCTAGAAAGTTTTAAATCTAAGTGTCAACAAAAATAAAAAATAAAATCTATTTACCAACTTTTCGACTTTTCCCCTTTTGAGATATGTCTGGAGAAAATTCCAGGATTTTGAAGATTCTAGGATTTATTTTGCACTTTTCAACCACACCTGTTCCACAATCCTTGAGCAGTCTCCTGAGATCCAGTTTTTTCTGTTCATCTCCCGGAAGGGAAATTCTTCAAAAAAATCTTCTTTTTTTTTTAAAGAAAACATTGACGAAAGCAAGAGTGTTGGTTAGGGTTAGGGTTAGTGAGTATAAAAATAGAAAAGTTTGATATATTTGCCGGTAGGTACATGTATCTGACACCTGATGCAATCTTATACCTATATAAAGTCAGATACGTCCTAAGATGGCGTACCGCTGTCACATCTGAGGAGGTGCTGCTCACAGTACTCTACAACAAAGTTTCTCACAGACGAGACCTTGCTCCTCTCTACTCTAGCGTTATTTCCATGGAAGGTGGTCGATTGGGTGCAGTCACTAGTTACTCCCTTGTAAAATATTCACAGCAAGAACTTGTTTTCTACCACAACGAAAGAAAAACGTTCCTTTCTCCCTCCGTGTGCCAAGCAGTAAGCGGAATTTCCACAAACAAAGCTTGTTCACGAGAGCTTCCCGACTGTGGAACACATTACTGTGAGACTGCTTCCCTGCAGAGTACAACATGATTGTCTTCAAATCCAATGTCAACAAATTCCTGTTATAAACAGTCACCACAAGTATTCAAACTTGGTTCATTCCAGCAATCATTGTCTATCCTGTATTCAGGTTCTGCATCTCTCAGCTGACAAACAAACAAACAAACATCACCACCACCACCACCACCACCACCACAATAATAATAATAATAATAATAATAATAATAATAATAATAATAATAATAATAATAATAATATTCGATTTAACGTTCATTTTACATGCTGGCATGCATTGGACGGCTTTAATTAATTGCATCCTAAACTAACCTATCTCTGGACAGGTCTTTATCTATCCCTCTTTCTCTCGGGTCTATTTTTATCACTTCCTCCCATGATTTCCTTGACCTTCCTTTGTGAACTGAACCTGCTACCTCAACTGTTCTACATCTACTAACCTCAACACTCTCATCCATTCTTTCAACGTGGTCATACTATCAAAGTCTACTCTTCTGCACACATATCCCTATACTATCCAGATTTAATCTTCCTCTGAAGTCATCAGATATAAGCCTGTCTTTAAGACTCCATTACACATCCATCATATCATTCTCATATCATTTCTCTTCATGCAACGCATGTCCTCAACCCTCACTGCCCAGATGTCACTTTCATATATAATCACACTGTGTACACATGACTGATAGAATCTTCTCTTGGTCGACAATGGTAACACTCTGCTTGTTAGTAATGGCAAAAGCCTGTCTTTAAGACTCACATTACACATTCAACGTATCATTCTTACATCATTTCTCTACATCTCATTAACCCTTACCCTCGAGTGGCTTTTGGTCTCTATAAGTACTGATCTATTAGTAAAAGAAAAGCTCTTACAGAGAAAAAAGAAAATTGGAATGTTTCATTTTTTAGGATTGTCTGTAAATTTCTGAAACCTTCAATACAATAGGCACAGATTCATCAGATGCAGAAGTTTTATAGACTTGCTGTGGGAGAAATATTTAACTGAGAGGGACCATCCAAAAATGAGAAATATATCTAGCTTGGGGTCTGACTACCCAGAATTGGATTTCTCTACCTTGAAAAGTTATTGTATCTCTAGGTGGGGGTTCATGCTGAGAGATGAAACCACTTAGAATACTTGATAAATTGAATGTTAATACCAGATGTTGGACTTCCTTTTCAGTCAGTTTTTTATGTCCACAGATTGGCAGCTGATTATCTCTAGGGGTCCTTTTGGGTGGTTTACTTCCAATGTCAGAAGATATCTACATATATTCAAGTAGAGGAGTATTGATTTACTCCTCTCCAGGAGTTAGGCACAAGGCCAGTTTTTATCTTACTCCCACAAGTAAGATGTGACCCAAGGTCGGGTCGGGAAAGTGGGGTTTAAAAATTGCCTGGGCAGCCCCGTCGGCATTACCCGGTAGGGGCGCCTCGGGCAGTAAGCAATAAACTTACTCCTTCCCAAAGACGGGAGGCGAAGCCTGGGAGGGTGGACCTCCTAGAACAATACCAGTCTATGGGGTGCAGTATCCATCGGAACAGATACTACACTTTGATCTTAGCCAAAAGGGAGATCAATTGTTTTTTGTGTGATTCACAGATAGATGGACCTTTGAGTACTAAGTTGAAAGACTGTGTTCAGTTGGACTTGTATTTTGGTTTGAGCGGGCTAAGAGTTTTGATTTGCAGGCTTGTTGTTCTGTAGAAGGAAAGCAGTATCATTGTAACCGCAAAGAAATAAAACTTTGTTAATTGGTTTAAACTGGAGTTGTAATTTTGTTTGGAGGGAGACAACTTCCGTTGCAGCACTGACTGAGACCACACAATTGACACTGCGACCGGTGTCAGAATCGAGCACCGACTTCAGACAAGCACAATAAGCGTACGATCAAAGCGTGTACAGATGCACATGCACACCACAACGCTTTGGCCGATGCAATCTCCTTCTTCAAGTGCATCTTTTCGAACTTGGAAATCGCAGCTGTCCCTATTCACTTGCCTCCTCACAAGAGCAGAGTTAAACACAATGTCGGTTTTAAATGTGGGGAAAATCCATCTCCCCAAAAAGGGGAACAAAAATAAGAATTGCCTCAGTCTAGAGTGATTTCTCTTTCGGTGACCGAGAACAGTAAAGATGAAGTGTAGTATCAGAACAGATACTACACTTTGCTCTTGAAAGTGTCGTCAATACTACCACTTCTTTTGCCATCTAATTCATTTTGCTCCACGTGTGAGCAATCCTCGCTTTTATCAGTTCATCTGGCTGTTATGCAAATTACCTTCTAGTCTTTTATGCACGGCACAGGCGATTCTTTGCTGCTTATGTCGGGGGATTGGCTCTGTCCATTACAGCTCTTAGCCAAAATGTTAAACTCGGGGAACCTATACAGAATTTCAAACTGAATCCATTTATAAATACAGAGGTTACATCATCCGAAACGTTGTAAAAATAAAAATAAAATAAAAATTATAAATTAAAAAAATAAAAAATAAAAAAGATATAAAAGATTTTTAAAAATTAAAAAAATTAAAAAAATTAAAAAGATAAAATATAAAAAAGATTAAAAAAACAAAAAGATAAAAAAATTTTTAAAAAATTTTAAAATAAAAAAGATAAAAAAAATAAAAAATAAATAAAAAATAAATAAATAAATAAATTAAAAAAACATTAAAAAAATAAAAAAAATAAAAAAAGATAAAAATGATTTTTAAAAATAAAAAATTAAAAAGATAAAAAAAATAAAAAAGATAAAAAAATAAAAAAGATAAAAAAAATAAAAAAGATAAAAAAATTAAATTTAAAAAATTTAAAAAATAAAAAAATAAAAAAGATAGCATATTCTTACTGGAGAGCTTCATTGCATGATTGAGAACAGAACTTCCGTCCAGGGAGCGATTGTTTCATCGTGTCAACACATGTGTGGATTAGCAGGTACATACTGAGGTACTTGTTAAGGTCATCTTCAGGACTATATTTTTTTGAAGGGAAGTTTTTCCACCCCTCTCCACACATAGAACCCCTGGTATTCTATTTGATTCTGCCGAGGCACAACAACGATCAACTTCGGTGTGTCAACATGATACTGTCGTATAAATTATAGGTGAGAATAGTAGTTCGAATAATCAAAATGCTACAAATTATCAATCCTCATCTAAAAAAAGAAATCCAAAAAAAATCAAAAAATCTTTTCTCCAATGTTATTTTTCAAATATATTTTTTTATACTAATATTTCTAAGTTAGATATTTGTGTATGTTTATATATTTGTATGTATAGAATTTACTCCTTAACTAATTAACGGATAATTATGAATTTTGGAATACAGCTGCTAGGCGTAAATCGTTCAAATGTGGGTTATATTTAGTTTAATTTAGTTTTATGCAAGGGAGGGGGGTGAAAGCTCTTCATGAAAATTTAGATAACTCAGATTTTTTATATTTTAACAATAGCTATTAGACTTTAAGTAATACATATTCCACAAATTTCAGTTTTTTTTTTTAATATTTTAAAAGGTTTTTAGGACATAATATGGGCACAACCTCCCATTTAAAATTAAAATATTTCAGATTTGCATTGAATTTGATCCAATTAAGCAACATTCACTGAATTTCTATTTCTCCATGAGACCTCTTAAGCTTAAACCCTAAATTTTAGACATTTTCTAAACCAGGGGTTGGATACTACACCCCATAAACCGGTATTGTCTGGGCCTTCGGGTCTTGATTTATGCCGGTCTATTGGTCTGTCCTGTGCAGTTCTAGGAGGTCCACCCTTCCAGGCTTTGCCTTCTCACCCTTTGAGAAGGGGTTAGTTTATTGCTAATCGCCTGAGGCGCCCCTACCGGGGAATGCTGACGGGGCTGTCCAGGCAATTTTTAATGGCCAGAGCTCTCAAATTCTCGGCGCTGGTTTTTCAATTCCCACTTTCCCGACCTTGTGTCACATCTTACCTTGTGGGAGGAAGATAAATTAAACCAGGTAATGGATTTTGATATGAATTGGAATAAGGATTCTAGACAGTTTAGTATCATTATATTTTTATTTTAATCTTCGTAAAGGGACATAAAAGTGGTGCAAAACTGTTTTGTTTTGGGAATTAATTTTACCTGCCCTGGGACGTGTATTCTTCTAGTTTATTAACAAAAAACAATCTCACTTCTTACTAAACAGAAAAAGATATTGGTTAAAACGAATACAAATGTAAGTAAAGCATCCTTGATACTCTCTCGGACCTTGGTTCCGAAAATTCATCGACAAGTGGCACTGATGCCTTTTGCATGGAGTCAGGGCAGAATGGATGCTGACATTTATTGGTATGAAAAATGTAATTAGTAAATTGAGTTTGAATTCCTGGCGAGGCTGCATCATGTGGACTGTTAGATTTGAGATGCATCAACTTCTCCCACAGGGGTCTCAAACACTTCCCTTAGAAGATTAACTGATAAGGCGGAGGGGGAGGGGAGGCACTAGTCAGGGTAGAGGAGGAAAAACTCCAGTGAATCATAATGATATTAGCTGCTCAGGCATCTCAAGCAAGAATCTCTGACAGTTATTGTTTACCTTAGTAACTGACAATTTATCTTGGGAATATATATATATATAGTCATCTGCATACACACACATACATAAGTGCATATGTAAACAGACACAAATAAACATATATACGTATATCTACTAAATATATATATATATATATATGTATATGAAAATATATAAATTTATAGAGATAGATACATACATAGATACACTGAAATTGTATCTACTTATATGCATCCATGTGTATGTGTGTGTGTATATATACATATATATATATATATATATATATATATATATATATAATAATCCAGGTAAAACATCCACAGGGTAGTAATCCAAAGAATTTCAACCGGGTTTATAAAAAGTGCTCAATATCAAATAGAGCTTTTATATATGATTATTTTTATTTACACAGACATGTACAAGATCTGTGACACTGGCATGTCGATGTTATCGATCAACAGCTATCATAAACTGAGATCTCACGAGGTTGAGTTAGAATCCTATCTTAACCTTAGATCATATATATATATATATATAGTAAGCTATGAAAATATATATGGCAATCAAGCTACACAGAGGCTCCCGCGTTTCATCCCCGGGGGGGAATCTTCTTATGTATCGAGCACTGTTGAAGTAAATACTGAAAATTGATACATAAAAAAGTATATCTCCTTATAAAATTTTATGTGGATACATGAAATACCAATATATATATATATATATATATATATATATATATATATATTAATTTTGTACATACATAAAAGTACTTTTATGTACATATAAAATTAATAAACACTAGCGGGACCCGTGTAAATTACACGAAATGATGTTTTTAATACTAATTATCTTGTTCCTAACCTATACATGTTTGAATAAAATATGATAAGATTTGGACTTGTATATTTATTTTTAAAAAATGAACAATACATGAAACAATTTACAAAACTTCTTTATATACAATATATCTAGTGAAGGTAATATTTTGACGACAAAACCTTACTTTGTAAATGTTTTCGATTAAATTAAATTTGGCTCCAATTCATGAATATTTATTTACTCCTCTCCAGGAGTTAGGCACAAGGCAAGTTTTATCTTACTCCCATAAGTAAGATGTGACCCAAGGTCGGGTCAGGAAAGTGGGGTTTGAAAAGCCAGCGCTCGAGAAAGTGAGCACTCTGGCCATTAAAAATTGCCTGGGCAGCCCCGTTGGCATTCCCCGGTAGGGGCGCCCAGGCAGTAAGCAATAAACTTACTCCTCCCCAAAGAGGGGAGGCGAAGCCTGGGAGGGTGGACCTTCTAGAACTGCACAGGACAGACCCCTAGACCGGCGTAAATCAAGCCCCGAAGGCCAAGACAATACCAGTCTATGCGGTGCAGTATCCATCGGAACAAATACTACACTTTGATCTTAGCCAAAAGGCCAAGCCAATTCATAAGTAGCATACAAAGATTCAGAAGGTCGTTGCTTTTGATGTAAGCATGACACACAAAATTGTATTAATATGTGTCTTTCCGGTCGTCCCCTCCCTACCTCTCTTCCCCTTCCCCTCGAAATGTAGAAAAAAAAATCTTAGAGGTTGGTTGGAATCGAGCTATAAACCAGTCGGGCCGAAGTAAAACATACTACGTCGCTAACCGTTGCGCCAAAGGGAAATACTTGAACATGTTTCGAAAATTGGGCGAGTTGAATGTTTTTCAAAATCTAGGTGCGGCACGCATACGCAGAGCTTTTGCCGGAAGCGTGATACACAAACACACACGCTATCGTATTAATATATAGATATATATATATTAACGAAAAATACGTCCTATAAAGTTAAGGGCGATTAATAATATATATATATATATATATATATATATATATATTATTTTATATATCTACATAAAATGTTATAAGGAGATATAATCTTTTATGTATCAATTTTCAGTATTTACTTCAACAGTGCTCAATAGACGAGTAGAACTATGTAGTAAGTTATGAAAATATATTTATGGCAATTAAGTTAAACAGAACCTTCCGCGTTTCATCCCCATAGGGAAACGTCAGGCTAAAATGTGCATTTTAGCCTGACGATTCCATACGGGGATGAAACGCAGAAGCCTCTGTGTAGCTTAATTGCCATAAATATATTTTCATAACTTACTATATATATATATATATATATATATATACATAAATGAATAAAGTTCAAATACATTAATATTATTATAAATATGGTAACAACCAAGAGAATTTACCATAACATTCCACAACCATACCATACAGAAACCTTAATAAATATACTATCTGATTTAACATAACAATCAGAAGAATTTCACCCCTTAGTATGCAACTAAGAATGTTTTAAATCCATTCAAAAATATTAAACTTACAAGTTAATATTAAAGTATTAGACTTACAAGTTAATAGTTAACTTTTAAATATAAAAATCACTGTGAATAGTGTTGTAGAATATAGTAAGTCGCTTAAACTAGATTATATTTAATAATAAAACAAATAGACAAATAAATACAAAGTCTATAGTAACTTCCTATAAATGCATAGAATATAATAGTACCTTTAGAATAGAACCATAGAATATAATAGTACTTTTAGAATAGTACCATAGAATATAATAGCACCTTTAGAACAGTACCATAGAATATAATAGTTCCTTTAGAATAGTACCATAGAATATAATAGTTCCTTTAGAATAGTACCATAGAATATAATAGTTCCTTTAGAATAGTACCATAGAATATAATAGTACCGTTAGAATAGTACGATAGAATACAATAGTACCTTTAGAATAGTACCATAGAATATAATAGTACCTTTAGAATAGTACCATAGAATATAATAGTACCTTTAGAATAGTACCATAGAATATAATAGTACCGTTAGAATAGTACGATAGAATACAATAGTACCTTTAGAATAGTACCATAGAATATAATAGTACCTTTAGAATAGTACCATAGAATATAATAGTACCTTTAGAATAGTACCATAGAATATAATAGTACCTTTAGAATAGTACCATAGAATATAATAGTACCGTTAGAATAGTACCATAGAATACAATAGTACCTTTAGAATAGTACCATAGAATATAATAGTACCTTTCATAATGTTCATTTCACTTCTCTTATAATATACGCAGGTAAACGTTAATTAATATTTTTTTAAAAATTGTTTAAATTTTCAATACTGGTTCATTCCAGGGCTTTCTTGTTATCGACATTAATTTGCATGCATACTTATGTAATTGCGTTATGGTTGTGTTGATCTATTTTTGGTTGTGCATGCTTACTATTTAGTATTTTGTACAGGCGGCTTTTGTCATTATGATGTATGACTTTATAATCATTTGAAATATGGATGTTAACTAATTTCCTGTTATTATCAGTTAAGCTTAATAATAAGCATACATTTAATAAGTTTAATAAACACCAATTGAAATTTCTAATTAAATGGTTTTTATATAAATTTAATTAATAAAACACCGTTTAATTAATAGATAAACATAATAGTTTGAGTAAATGCGTCTGTTGTGTGGTAAAGGACAATTTTGTCTATTTTTTTAGGACTGTCTGTAATTATATTTAGAAGAAGACGACGACGACGACGAGGAGGAATGAAGTTTCTCTTGTTTTTATTTAGAAAATCCTAGACTTTTTATAACGAAAACTAATATTGAGTCTGTCATTTCCTATGTGTAGAGGGATAAATCACACAATGACGTGGCGGTCTCTCATTGGTTATCAAATATTAAAGGTGCACCACGTCATTCCAGATCTGAATTCTAATCCAACATTAGTTTTGCTTGCGCAATCTGAGTCTACATTTACTGCTGACCTCCTCCCTTCGAATAAAACCCACATCTTTGTCCAATGGTTCCCACATCCGCATGCTGAATATATATTGGGCCCCATGCTGAAGACTTTTCTTTAAGGTGAGGATAATTCCTCCACATCTCTTAAAAGGAACACGAGCAAGATGGCGTTTGAGAACACAAATATCCTGGCTTCACATGTCTTGAATTTCAGCCAATGGTTTCATGTGGTTTAATGAAGCCTCATGGGTTCTGCAATCATTTGAAGCGTTAACTTCTCCGTTTTAGCTAGGAGTTGTTTTGTAATTCCATATGCTTGGTTCCTGTAATAACTTGCTCAATTATGCGCTCATCTCTTTCCTGAGGGTCTCAAAAATTATATTTTTGTGTTTGAAGCCTACACCTCGTAAAGTAAAGATATGCATATCTTTATTTATAAAGTCAGGTTGTTTGTGCCAAATTCATATACAAACTTCAGTTTTCTAATATATTCTGCATGTCCATGCGATCGACGAAATAATGCTATATAATTTGCATATTGCTTGGCAAAAGAACATATCATAAATTTACTATTCGTTCTTATTATTTTCTAATTCAATGACAGTTTTATTGACGTGTATTTTTTTAGATAGAAAATTAGCATTTTGTGCAAAAAAAGAAACCACAACCAAAAAACAAACAACTCAGAATTATTACATTTTCTCGGGATTAAAAACATTATTAGCCATGAGTTGTTTGTTTTTTGAGTTTTTTTTGTTGTCTTACAATGTTTTTTTTTTGTTTTTTTAATTATTTTTCTCTGAGGCTCTATCTCGCAGCATGAAAAGAAAAGCTAACTTTGATTTTCTAATGAGTTCACCATCGAAACTTTCTACGTTCGGTCGGCTATGAACGAAACGGTCCGTAAAAAAATTACTGAAGTTTTGAATTGGAAAAAAAATGAGCAATATAATGAATAAAATAGTGGTGACTGGAATGTAGCCTAATATAGTCTATCTATATATGCTCTGTTGTTATATATTAGCAATCATCGAG
>OY744547.1:50952381-50959881 GCA_963556195.1 Sepiola atlantica
TAAGTAAATTCTAATAAGTAAATAATGAGTAAACAATAAGTAACATTCGTTATGCTGATGATACCACACTCATTGCCGCTGTCTCTGATAGGTTGAAGCTCTCTACTTCTGAACTTGAACCCTTTGGCAAGAAATGGGCGATGAAAGTGAATCAAGGCAAATGCAAAATTTGTTCCATGTTTGAAGATAATATTTCAATGGACAAAAAAACGGTTAAAAAAACCCCAAAGATTTTGTTTCTTGGCTCAGTGGTTCCATGATCCTTATCTGAGATTAGTTGAAGAATAGGAATAGCGACTTCTGGATTTAGACGTCTAAAAGAAAAGATATGCAGCAAATAAAATATTGGAATCGTCCCATCACTAGTGAGTACATTATTAAATGAGATAATAGTTGATGTCATCAGATGGTTAAATGTCACATTATAGTGATCAATGGCAAAAAGGTCACAATTTCAAATGCCACAAACCCAGAAGTGAAACATCTGCAATCAACACTGGTGCTTAGCCATGAGATTTCTACTAATATTCGTTATGCTGATGGCACTTCACTTGTTGCCGTTGTCTTTGATAAGTTGAAGCTCTCTCTACTTCTCAGCTTGAAGACTCTTGAGTGAGAAATGGGGGATGAAAGTGAACTCAGGCAAACGAAAAAATCTTTTCCATGTCTGAAGATAATATTTCAATAGACAACAAAACGGTTGAAAAAAAACCCCCAAAGATTTTGTTTCTTGGCTCAGTGGTTTCATGATCCTTATCTAAGATTAGCAGAAGAATAGGAATAGCGACTTCTGCATTTGGTCGTTTAAAAAGAAAAGATATGGAGAATGAAGGGCATATCAACGCCTTTGAAGTTAAAACTTTAGAATGCATTGATAGTTCCTATTGCCCTGTATAAAAGTGGAACATGGACTATACTGATAGAGCATGAGACGAAACTCAATGTCTTTGAAATGAAATGCTAAACGAACTATCATTGGAGTAAATTTATGAGATAGATGAAGAAATGCAGACATCAGAAAGAGGCTTAATATTAACCAAGCCATCAACAACGTTATTCGAAAAGAAAAAAAAAGAATATTAACGTAGGTTGGACATGTTTCCCGGCTACCAGACTCCAGCTATGTTAATAAATCATATAAAGAGGAGTTTATTCAAGAAAGATAAAAAGGACGACCACCAAAGAGATGGGCCGACCAGATAAAGGTTGAGACTGGCATCCCGTTCCTGAGAGCTGAAAGACTATCCCAAGACCATGATATGTGAAAGAATTTTGTTTTTAAGCATGTGGCGAAGTTCTCTATAGTATGCATATATGTCAAGTAAATTCGTTAAATGTAAGTTCGCCTGTATGTAGGTAAGTATATTCTCAATTTCTTTTTGGCACTTCATATCAGTCAAGAATACGTCTTTGACAATTAGCCCAACAGTTGCCTTACTCTATCGGGCTGAGGTATTGTTCTCATCAGTCCAGGAGGTGGTGCACCCTCCCAGGCTTTACCTTCTCTCTGTGAGAATGGGGTTAAGGTGTGTTTGTCTCGATCAGCTGCATCGCATTCCCCTGTGAGGGCGCCTCAGGTGATCGGCAATAAACCAAACCTTTCTCTTGAAGGAGGAGGTACTACCTGGGAGAATAGTATCCTGAGACCAACAAGGCGCTTCTACTGGAAAATGCCGATGGTGCTGCGCAGACATTTGTTACAGTGGGGGTGGGGGGTATCTCGTGTGCACTGGACTTTTATCCCCACCATCCGGGCCTTGTGCCACACCTTCTTACAGTGGAAGTGAAGTAAATACAGTATGTAAATAAGCTACTGAAACTAATGGAAAAGTGGGGAAGGAGGCTGGACTGGGCTGGGCCGGGAGTCGTTTTTTTTTCCATTCATATTAAATCTCCGGAAATGGATATCTTTGAAAAGCAATCAGATTCTTAATAGATTATTCCATTTCCTTTCCGTAAATATTTGGATTTCTTTATTCTAACTTGACACATTTTTAAATACTTCCTCTCGACGTGACGCAAAAATGAATAGAAACAAGAACATTGGAAAAAGATGTGTTTACGCTTGTTTCTTTCTTTTTTTTTCTACTTAATATACATTTATTTATTTTTTTAACTTATATTCTGAAATCAAATGAAAAATTTCTCCTACATCCATTAATATTGAAAACTCTCTTAGAAAAAGATTGAAGAACTTCAGCGTTTCTTTAGATTTCGAAAAAGATAGCTTACGGCTCTAAAAATATTCCTAAAACAAAATGGTCAACACATGCATGCTTGTATATACAGCTAACTAGAAAAACACACGTCACAGGAAGGGTAAAATTAAGTCAACGAACAAAACAGTTTTGCACCACTTTAACGTCTTATTAGAGAAGATTAAAATCAACATATCACGCTACTAAACCTTATCTCAAGAATCCTTATTCAAAATTTGACCAATATCCATTACATGATTTTGATTATAGAAAATGTCTCAAATCAAGCTTTAAGGAGTCTTAAGAAGAAATTGAAATTCAAGAAATCTTGCTTATGATTATGGATCAAATTTAATGCGAATTTGATATATTTAAATTAAAAAAAAACTTATTTTTGAAAATTCATGGATTAAGAAAAAGAAAATAGTTTTTTTTATATTCCTTGTTTGAATATTTGATGAATCATTAAATATTGCATTTTATCCAATTTTTATTTACATCATTCATTTTTTATACACAATTACCTACTAAACATCATCCTTGAATGTCTTCGGTCTCTCTGTACAAGGGTTTGTCAGGACAACCTGACATGAGGATACTTCATCCTACAAGTAAACCCTGACCAAATATTCAAAATAACATAGCATTCGAAGCCCAAATAAGATCCCCTCTAGGAATGGTGCACTTTCTCTAAGTAATGTTGCCTATAGTAACAGCACTAAACTGGATATTCCATCAGACTAGATGAATCCTTGTCCTGGAATCCGGCAAGACCAAGAGACCACAAGAAAGATATACTATAACATAGTTAACTGGTCAGTTGAGGAGAAGAAAAATTATGTCTTCAATTTTTTTTACTAACTCAACGTTTAAGAGATAAAAGAGAACTTTAATCGAATATTCGAATTTCTATGTATCTCATATAGAGATCAAGTGTTAGCTCCAGGAAGATGCCCTTGATTTATGAGAACTTCGACTGAAGTAAAATGAAACAAATCTCTCTCTCTCTCTCATATATATATATATATATATATATATATATATATAATCTGGAAAATAAAAAACCAAAAACCAAAATTATTTATATATTTATCAACGTTTCGTCTTTATTTCAAGACTTCCTCAGGATGATTGATTTGAAGAAATAACATACAAGTACAATATTTGAAAATATTTGGTGCGTTTGTGACACAAAAAGAATTAATATATAAATAATTTTGTTTTTTCCTTTTTCATTTTCCATCACGTTGGAATATTATTTCCATACTTTACATCATATATATATCTACATAAATATACATATATATATATATATATATATATACAGATAAATATACATGCACACACATACACATAAATATACATACACACACACACATTATATATATATATATATTGTTTAAGATTGTGTTAAGAAATGAAAATATATCTTGTCAGCCATTATAAAAATTAAAATAAATCTCATCATCATCATCATCATCATCTTCGGTTTAACGTCCGTTTTATTTGCTGGCAGGCGTTGGACAGATTTAAGAAATTGACTTCCAAAGTAACCTATCTCTGGCCAGGTATTTATCTGTCTTTTTTTCTATCAAATGCATCCTTATCACTTCTTCCCATGTTTTATTTGCCTTCTCCTACCAATTGGCCAGGTCTTTATTTATCCCTCTTTCCCTAAGATCCATTTTATCATTATTAAATCACATTAATTTGGTACTGGTACAGCTTCTGGGCCAGACAAAACCGACTGTTCGTTCGGCATCTTCCGGCCGTTTACGTAAACAGAGAGAAAGTAAAGCTCGGAAGGCTGGACCTCCTTGGACTAAATAGAACCATCACATCTCAGCAACAAAGCAACAAAGTCGGAGTCAAAAAGATGATTAATGTCAAATGTGACAACATCTAATTTTATCATAAATAAGCTTTGCTGTGCAATAATTTGAATTCAAGTCTGATTTTGGTGATGAAGCTCAATTACGTCAATTGGACCAAATGTTACCCCCCCCCCAGCCAGCCATCCTCGAAGAGTATGCCACTATTTTTGTCACTCGTCTAATCATCATCATATTCGGTTTAACACCCGTTTTACATGCTGGCATGTGTTGGACGGCTTTTAGAAATCGACTTCCAAACTAACCTATCTCTGGTAGGTCTTTATTCACCCCATCACCACCAGCCAGCTTCGAAGAGTATGACATGTATCTTTGTCACTCATCTACTACTACTACTACTACTACTACTACTACTACTACTACTAATCAAAATAATAATAATAACAATAATAATAATAATAATAATAATAATAATAATAATAATAATAATAATAATAATAATAATTGCAAGAGAAAGAACACGAAAAAATCAATAAATATCAAGACCTAAAATGGGAATTAGTTAGACTATGGAAATGTAAAGAGTTCAAGGTGATTCCCGTTGTAATTGGAACGCTTGGAACAATAACAAAAAGCCACCATAAATGGCTTAAACAGATTGATGGGACACTTTCTTTTCAAATTCTACAAAATAACTTTTAATAACAGCAAAACTGTTAAGGTATAGCTTGAATGTCTAAAGTCAAGGGAATTGACTTGATATTCAAAAAAAAAAAAAAATATCAACTAAAAACATCCCAAAACTATGAAATAATAATAATAATAATAATAATAATAATAATAATAATAATAATAATAATAATAATAATAATAATAATAATCCTCAGTTTAATGTCTGTTTTACATATTAGCATGTGTTGGACAGCTTTTAGAAATTGACTTCCAAACTATCCTATCTCTGAGCAGATCTTTATTTATCACTCTTTCTCTCAAGTCGATCTCTATCAAATGTTATATATTTTCCTGTATAAGTTTTAAAATGACTTCATTGCATCCCGGGAAACGCCGGGTAGCTACAGCGAGTAAATGTACAATATATTTTGAATTTTTGGGGGAAAACATATAATTCTGAGATCGAGTCAATTTTTAATATATATCTGTTTATGTTTGATTTACGTTTCAAGAGGCATGGTATATTTTAGTGATACCAGATACGGTGTCAGCCTAAACCCTTTCCTTCTACAGGCCAGCGGAAGTGGGGGTGCTGAATTTACATTTGATCCATGCCTTTTTCTAAATTTCATTCTGTTTACTCCAAAGGTCATTTCCGTCTATAAAAAGAAGTAAAATAGATTTTCTATCAGTGTATGAAGCATTGTTTCCACATCTGGGCTGGTGCACTAACCACTACTCTCTCTCCTTTTCTCTCTCTCTCTCTCTCTCTCTCTCCTTCTCTTTCTCTCTCTCTCTCTCTCTCTCTGTTTTGGACAGAGTGAAAAAGAGTTTTAACCTATTAAGTCTCGCACTGTCTACCAAGCTCTAGCCTCTGTCCCATCACCGTAATGTTGCATCCGTGTTCTTGTTTACAAGTATTTCCACAGAATGTGCTCCAACCAACTTACTGCACTTGTACCCTCTCAACATAAATACCCTGACCAACCCAATTAACAGCAAAACCCCACCCCTTCACTGTAGAGGTCCCAGATGCCAGAAGGCTTTCTACTCTAATAGCTTCTTTCCTCAGACCACTTGTCTTTGGAATTTTCTCCCTGCTCCCTGTTTCCACGTCTGTACGAACATGAAGAAATTTAAATGTAATAAGAACAAGCACCTTCCTGAACAACTCCCCACTTAGGATGTCCTCGTTAAATCTGGCCCCTCATCACAGTAGCTCCTGACATCTCAGTGGCAATGTGCCTTGTTTGGGACGGATATAAGTTTTAAAAATAAATAAATAAATAAATAAAAAATAAAAAATGAATTTCATGGATTTTCTTTTTATTTTTGTTTTCAAAGTATTTATTTATTTATTTATTTTATTCGCCCCCAAAAGATTCTTTTTTTCTGACAAAAGTTGTACACTTGTGCTGAGATACCATCTTAAGAGTGGATGTCATAAATTACGCCCTAATATATAACCCAAGTGTGTGAGTGTGTGCGATTGTATCATATACGACTATGTGTGTACCTCGTCAAGGTTGCCTATGGTGTGAACAGTCACTTAAATAACTGGTATTTATTTGTTTTCCCACTGCAACAAGATGCGGCACAAGGCGTGAAAGGTTGAGATTCTAGTCAGGTACAAAAATACCCACGAACCGACCCACTGCCATTCCCCAGTAGAGGCGTCTCAGGCAATCGGCAACAATAATATTATTATAATATGCATTAAAATAAAAACAAATGATATTATTTTTTTAAAATATCTAATTTTATTAAATAAACTAGCTGGCTATGCCAGCTTGCCATCGCTTCGTAAAATTCGCTACTTGAAATTCTTTAAACCAAAATTTTAAATAATAAACATTTTATTCAAAAGTTTCTTGTAAACACAAGACAAAAACTGTCGCATTTATTCATATAAATAGATAAACATTAACAGTTTGGTAATTTTGATACAAATTTAGTTATCTTTTAAATAAAACCGTAAAGAAATAAAAATAAAGAAGAATTCAACTCGCCTGAGCGATGATATGTGTGTATGTGTGTGGGGGCGGGGGCTGTTCTTTAAACTTATAATTTAGAAACGGAAGTCCCCCTAAATAAAAGGCTGCGAAACATTTGTCCACGGGATCAAGACAATCACTAAATTTAAAAACAATAGAGAGGAAAATATGGCGTTGCTAACAGAGGGGGTGGGGCGTGGGTAGAGAGAGGGAAGGAGAGAGGGGAAGAGTAGTCAGTCACTCTGTCTCTTTCTCTATGAACCTTTCTTGCTTATGTTTCGTCAGTATCTCTTTCTTTCTAGCGCGATGTTAGTTTTATTTAAATTACCTCCCTTGAAAATTAATTGTGACGTCAGGCGAGGTGTAAACTATTCCCAGCGTCGTCGACCTTTACCGAGAATGGATCTTCAGAGAATGTGAAGAAAAGACTGAAAAAAAAAATGGGCATGACAATCGGTTGAAGAACACTTAACAAGTTAAGGTTTGCAGACGATTCCGTTTTTATTGGGAAAAATGAGAAAGAATGAGAGAACCTCCTTCAATTATACAAGTTTAGAATTCAGTTTGAAAATTAACACAACCAAAACCAAAGCAATGGTAATTTATAATGAAAACAACAAGAAAAGCTATAAGAAAATACAGCTCTCAGTGAACGGTCAAGTCATATAGAAAGTCAGACAATTCATTTATCTTGGAAACAATTTATATGATAACTAGAAGAATACCCGCCCCAGGACGGGTAAAATTTATTTCCTCAAACAGAACAGTTTTGCACCACTTTTATGTCCTCTTACAATAATTTAA
>OY744547.1:50969881-51072381 GCA_963556195.1 Sepiola atlantica
ATATATATATATATATATATATATATATATATATATATATATATAGCTGGTGGTGCTACACAATTAGAAATGGAATTGGGTTTGAGGTTCAAAGGTTCCTGCTGGAATTGTCCACATGAACCTGTGGCGCAGCAGATAACAGTGTTGATTAACAAGTAGTTCTGAGTGACGGTCTTCAAGAAATTGAAAATTCAACCCTTACTACAAATGATAAGATCGGACGTTACATCGGCCGAAACGTTATAGAAATAACAACCAAAATGAGAATAGTATTAAAAATAATCTGAATTATCAATCCTCATCTCAAAAATTCCAAAATAAAATAAAGGAGTGTATAACACTGATATATGCCATACATGCTCACAAGTGTATAACACTGATATATGTCATACATGCTCACAAGTGTATAACACTGATATATGCCATACATGCTCACAAGTGTATAACACTGATATATGCCATACACGCTCACAAGTGTATAACACTGATATACTCCATACACGCTCACAAGTGTATAACACTTATATACTCCATACACACTCACAAGTGTATAACACTTATATACTCCATACACACTCACAAGTGTATAACACTGATATACTCCATACACACTCACAAGTGTATACCACTTATATACTCCATACACGCTCACAAGTGTATACCACTTATATACTCCATACACACTCACAAGTGTATAACACTTATATACTCCATACACACTCACAAGTGTATAACACTGATATACTCCATACACGCTCACAAGTGTATAACACTGATATACTCCATACACGCTCACAAGTGTATAACACTTATATACTCCATACACGCTCACAAGTGTATAACACTGATATACTCCATACACGCTCACAAGTGTATAACACTTATATACTCCATACACACTCACAAGTGTATACCACTTATATACTCCATACACACTCACAAGTGTATAACACTTATATACTCCATACACACTCACAAGTGTATAACACTTATATACTCCATACACGCTCACAAGTGTATAACACTTATATACTCCATACACACTCACAAGTGTATACCACTTATATACTCCATACACACTCACAAGTGTATACCACTTATATACTCCATACACACTCACAAGTGTATAACACTTATATACTCCATACACACTCACAAGTGTATACCACTTATATACTCCATACACACTCACAAGTGTATACCACTTATATACTCCATACACACTCACAAGTGTATACCACTTATATACTCCATACACACTCACAAGTGTATACCACTTATATACTCCATACACACTCACAAGTGTATAACACTTATATACTCCATACACACTCACAAGTGTATACCACTTATATACTCCATACACACTCACAAGTGTATAACACTTATATACTCCATACACACTCACAAGTGTATACCACTTATATACTCCATACACACTCACAAGTGTATACCACTTATATACTCCATACACACTCACAAGTGTATAACACTGATATACACCATACACACTTATAAGTGTATAACATTGCTACACATCATATACTCTCAAATATATAACACAGCTATACACCATACAAGTGTATAGCACTGATATACGCCATACACACTCACAAGTGTATAACACTGATACACGCCATACACACTCATAAGTGTAGAACACTGCTTCATACACTCTCACAAGTGTATAACACAGATTTACACCATACAAGTGTATAACACTGATATACGCCATACACACTCATAATAAAAAATTACAACTCATATCTATCACCAAACACAATAAAATTTAATTTTCTACCGACCTGTATCCTTTTAACATGTGGAAACTGATTGTAAGATTTATTATCTCTAAATTTGTTATCATTAAATTGACTCATCAAAGCACGAGAAAAATAAAACATGGCGTTGACCACAGACAACAACAAAGTGAAAGCCAGACACTTTTTCCTGTGCTTCGCTAAGGTAATTTAACGATAACAAATTCAGAGATTTTAAATCGTGCAATCAGCTGCCACACTTTAAATGTATACAGATCGGTAGAAAATTAAATTTTCATGCGTTTGGTGAAAGTTATTAGTAATTTGTTTTATTTTTGATTTCTCGGCTGTTAACTATACTACAAGATTACCCACAGGTGTATAACACTACTATAAACTATACACTCTCATGCATGTCTGTCATAATTACAAGGCCATTATATTAGGGAATTCGGAAACTGAACTCTCTATGAATCACTTAGAAGATTCAACAACTTACCATAGAGCAAGTGTCCAAGATATTTATTAAATCTGGTCAAGTTTGATACAAGGCCAAAATAGTGAGAATTCAAATGACGATTGTACTTGCTTTTTAACGTTAACCGTAGCTTTGATTTCAAACAGAAAATTCTCAGGATTAAATAAAGAAGTACTTATGGTGTGACACAATAAAAGACTCCTTCTGTGAGAGGTAGAGATCCCCATAGTTAAAAGCCATTTTACCTAATTTTAACTGCCTTTGCAGGGAGAGACGTAAAAATCAACAACTGTGTTTACGCACCCAAAATGTCACCATGGAAAAAGTTTTCTGTCAATCAGACTTGAAAAACTCCAAGTTGACAAGTTGTTTATGAAGTCGAGGGCTCCGCAGTATATTTTAAAAGTCAAAGAGCTGACCCAAATGAACCTGTCAACTGCGACAGTTGAAATTGAGAGCACCAGTGAATTCTCTGTATCTCCCTTTCTTTTGATGCATCTGTCTCTTTCATCATCTTTCTCCCTCCCTCTTTCTTCCCCCTCTCTCTCTCTCTCCCGTCTCGCTTAGTCTGCAACAAGTTTAAAATCAGTTTGGTGTTAGCATTGTGTATGAGACAGACACGTGTCCCGAGCCAACAGCCCAACTCAACCGGAGTTTCAAGTAAAAATCTTTCTTCGGCAAAAATGATATTTTTGATGTATGAAATGTGTTGTTCCCTCATTACAAACCTTCAATTTCAAGCGATGGTACCAGCCAGAATTAATTCTCAGGAGAGAATTAATGACGCCTAATGACGCCCCCTAAAGCCACCGAAGAAAATACCCGTCCAGTCAGACGACCGGGTATGAACCCCTTATGTAAAAGGGGATGTGCCTATTGTTTAGTCCTGATAACTAGTGTGGTACTGTGCCATTATGAAAGAGCCTTTTTAGAAAAGTCCTCATGGTGTGGATCACCGAGTTCACACTCCCCCGACAAACAGTCGTATCCCAATTGTTGCACATGGTCAATTCCACAACCCTACCAACAGACCCTGCTCACGAAAAATAAGTCTGCGATTTTGAGATAAACTATTTTTTATTGAAATTCATTTTTTTTTTATTATATGAAAATACAAGTGAGAATCTGTGGAATCATTTTTGTCAATGTTTTTTCAGGAAATCTCTCTCTCTCTCTCTCTCTCTCTCTCTCTCTCTCTCTCTTACACTTTCTCTTTCGCTTTCTCTCTCGCTTTCTCTCTTTCTCTTACCCAAGTGAATAAATGCGAAAGTTTTTTTCCACCTATCCTAACATCATTAATATAAAAACAACTAATACTTATTTAATTCTATGATACAACATAACAGTTAAAAATACTGTATATATAGTGGTGTGGTCTTTAAGTGTGGATAATGAATAAGACAGCACATCAGTAGATTTGAAAGAGTGCGTATTTTCAGAAATACAGAATAGTATGTTACAGAAAGACTGCGTCCGAGACTGTCACCACATTTTGTTGTAAACTCTATACATAATGTCTGGAAGAGTCCATATATTCCCGAAATAGGGTATATCACCATCACACCATAACATCTAGTAATCTGCAAACACCCATAATTTGCTAATTTGTAAATTTATTTTAAGCAGTTTCTAATAAATTAATATTCTGTATGTAAGAAGTTGAATTTTGAAAGTGCTGACAATACAATTTGGTAGAAAACACCGTCGGATACGAGACAAGGTAAACAGATCAAATGACAATGTTGAAAAATTTAATAATTTTCAATTAAATATTTAGTTACCAACATAATGTGTCGAACCAGGATGGTATAGGTGGTGTCATATTCTTTAAATGTTCGAGGTGAACCTCTTTTTCAGAAAGAAAAAGAAAAATATATTATCACTAAAGCGGAGTGCGTTTTCGCCAGGAAGTCGTGATTAGACTCGCAGAAAAAGATTTAGTTATTGTTGAAGTGTGAGCTGGTATTTTGTGTTTAATATTATTAGATTATTGTTATATTATTTAACCAGTAATAATTATATTATTTTTACATGTTTTTATTTAAATGTAATTTATTTATTTTTTGATTTCCTGCTTGTCTATCTTCTTTTTTTATTTTACTTATTATTCACCGCAAACCAGGCACGTTGCCACTGAGCCGTAAAGGTTACTGTAGATTAGGGGCCAGATTTATAGAGGGCATCCTAAGTGAGAAGTTGAGCAGCGAGATGTTTGTTCACATTACATTTAAATTTTAGCTTGTTGGTATAGTCATATACACATGAAAGAGAAAGAGAGAGAGAAAGAGAGAGAAAGAGAGAGAGGGAGAGAGAGAAAGAGAGAGAAAGAGAGAAAGAGAAAGAGAGAGAAAGAGAGAGAAAGAGAGAAAGAGAGAGAAAGAGAAAGAGAGAGAAAGAGAGAGAGAGAAAGAGAGAGAGAGAGAGATAGAAAGAGAGAGAGAGAGAGAAAGAAAGAGAGAGAGAGAGAGAGAGAAAGAGATAGAGAAAGAGAGATAGATAGCTCGTCTTGTTACATCCATTCACATATGGGGCAGTACCCAGACACATCTTTTTCTGCTTGAAGTCACGCCAGCCAAAGAGAAAGAAAATACCCGACCGGAAGTCACATGGTTTTGTTGATCTCCGTTCTGAACACCCTTGACCTTTAAGGTATCACTCAAACTTTTCCATTCGAACATGGCTCTTGTTATGCAACGCTTGGAGAGAAAGCATATACTACCGCACGGAGACTAACGTAAAATCAAAATATGATTTAAGATGATTTGAACTGTTAATTTTTAATGTGAATGCTTATAATGCAATACTTTGTATGTGTGTTATCTGGCCTAAACTTTGATTCAGTCAAAATTTGTACTGTTTTCAAAATGGCTATGATGTTAAATCTTAAAACATGAAATACTTATAAAGTATATGACTTATTGAAGAAATGTACTGCCTAGACCCTGTGCTGTTACACTGCTGAGTATGCTTGTCCTGTTTGGGAGAGATCAATGCATGCCAAAAAACTAGACTCAGCATTAAACAACACCTGCCGCTTGATCACTGCCTGCCTGAAGCCTACCAACCTGAACAACCTGCATCACCTCACTGGCATTAACCCTGCAGATGTGACACGGGAAGTTGCCAACCGAGTAGGGATCACAAAGGCTATCAGTGATGAACGCCATCTCCTTCATGGACGTGAACCAATGGTTCAACGACTGAAGTTAAGGAGAAGCTTCCTCAGCCATGTCGAATCTCTAACAACATTTCAAGAAGAGACCAGACTACAGCTGTGGACCAGAAGGCTAGAGAATGCCCCCTCCTACTGACACTCTCCCTCCTAGTCCAGAAGCATCTTGACGCTAGTGGAAAATACTCAACCGCATGAGAACAGGAATGGGACGATCAAAAGTTGCTATGACTAGATGTGACTACAAAATTGACTCAACCAACTTCAAATGTGAAGAGGAGAATCATACAATGCAACACTACCTGTCTGTGCTCTACTGCCCAACTGGTGCAACTTGACAGATCTTGCAGGATACAACAATAAGGTAAAAGACTGCATAAAAAAGGGTGAAACTGTTGTATGACCATATGCTTCAAAGACATGCAAGGAAGAAGAATTGAAGAAATGCTGAAAATTTCATTAAAATTTGATTTTTTTAGAATTGACATATTGTTGTATTCAAGACTAGGAATGATTGACGGTTGTGGGGTCAGAAAATGTTCCCGACCGAAAAATGGATGTTGAGAACCAGACGTCATTTCCCTAGAAGGGTATCGTGGCCTCTTTTCATGAAAGATATCGAAGCGAGTAGATGCAAAAATGGGTGTTTGATCCAAAACCCCAATGGGGGAGGGGTAGCAAACAATGTGATAGCCTAGCATAAGTACAGCAAATCCCTATCTCATCCTCCCTTAGTCATGTGAATAACTTTATATATATATATATATATATATATATATATATATATATATATATCTTTCTCTCGAATTTTTGTAACTGCCTTATCAACGTGTTTCTCATGTGAATAAATGATCCATTAAAATGAAGAGCAGTGTCCTATGTGTTCCTGTTAATCCATCAACAGCGAAGACGTGACACGTGAGTTCGAGCGACAGGGTGTATAATGAGTTATACATACACTAGAGACATGAAACATATCTATATATTTACTAGACGTACGGGTGACCCGTTGAGTCACAATCATTACCACAATTTATTCTACTTTGATTTCAGCCGAAAATTCATAAACTGTGAAATATCTGTTAAGACACTCTGCTTGCATAACTCCTTTCAGAGCTCTCTCTCTCTCTCTCCCTCTCTCTCTTTCTCTCTCTCTCATTTTCTCTCATTCTCTCTCATTCTCTCTCTCTCTCTCTCTCTCATTCTCTCTCTCTCATTCTCTCTCTCTCATTCTCTCTCTCTCATTCTCTCTCTTTCTCTCTCTCTCATTCTCTCTCTCTCTCTTTCTCCCTCTCCCTCTCTCTTTCTCCCCCCTCTCTCTCTCTTGCCTTGACAAAACCGACTTTGCAATCTATTGGGAAGTGATCTATTCTCTACCCTGCAGCCTCTTTCACATAGAAGAGATGTTGCTGGTCTCTCTCTACTCTATCGTTATGCTCACGGTTGGTGCTCGACTGAGCTCCAATCCTTTTTTCTGTCTCTCTCTGTACCAAAAATCAAACGGAACTTCCATAAACAGAGCTTCTTTCCTAGAAAACCCCATCTACAACATGGTCGTCTTCAAGTCTAACGTAAACAAATACTTGTCAAGCCATTCTCTTGGATAATCAAGTCCACTTAAGTAATCTTCCACCCATTTCACCCACTGTTTCCAATCCTCTCATGACGGCGATCATCGTCCGACTGACAATCCTTTAACCCTTATACTGTTTATGTAGTTTTTTTTATTATTAATGAGTCACCGCTTATCAAGGCCCTAGATCCACTCGAGGATAAAGGTTATATAGATTGTCAGTTGGACGATGATCGGCACCACGAGAAGATTGGAAATAATAGGTGGAATGGACATAATATTATTTAAGTGGAATTGATCATCTAAGAAGATCGCTCAACCATTATTTGTTTGCATTAGACTTGAAGACAACCAGGTTGTAGTCGGGTGGGAAGCAGCCTTGTGGTATTTTGTTCTACAGATTGGATGTTCTAGGAAAGAAACTTTGTTTATTAAAGTTTAATTCGTTTATTGTTATATACAGAGAAACAAATGTAAGTTCTTTGTTATTGTTGTAGTAAGGCGAGTTCTTATTGTTAATGTTTTACAGGGTGAGACCAGAGATTTGAGCTCAGTCGAGCTCCGACCATAAACATAACGTTACAGTAGAGAGAGGCAAGCAACCTCTCTTCTGTGTGAAAGAGGAAAAAGAAGAGATGACCCCCACTAGTTTGCAAATTCAGTTTTGTTCTCTGCCAAGGCAAGAGTGTTCCGAGCGGCACCTTGCCAAATATTACAGCAGTACTCAATATTAAGGCGTATAAGAGGATTAAGGTTAAGGATTGCGTCAGGATTGAGATACTTTCTGGAGCAGTAGAATGATCCAACCATTTTTCCAGCGACCTTAGCAACAAATTTGATATAAGTCTTCCATTTCATATCTATAGTGAAAGTCAACCCTAGGAGCTTATCAAAGAAGGGAGCTTTGATAAACGGTGACCCATCAGTATATAAAAAAAATCATTATCATACAGAAGAGTAATCTCCCTGTATCATAGAGTTAGGGCATCCCATAGCGTCATCACATAACAGACACAAAATCTTCCTTACAATAAGATTATTTTCAATTACGTGAATAGCATAAGAAACGTACTAACACACAACACTGAAATGAATTTTTCGTTTTTGTCTCATCCGACCTACCATAAATGCAGTGGCGTACTGATGCAAAGTGCCGATCGGGTCCCTATTCATAAGACCTGCTACTTTTTCTTGGAGGACAAAAAAAAACAATGTGAAGACAATGAATTTGAAAAACAAATAAAAAATGTTATTTTTAAATTAGTTAATAAACAGATTTATTGAATTTTGACTTTGCAGACTTTTGTAGAAGTAAAGACATTTATTGTCATGGTATGATAGTGATCTACCCTATTTCGTGACTATATGAACTCTTCTAGATACTATGTATAGAGGAGCTTACAACGAAGTCTCGAAGCAGTCTCTGGGCAGCCTTTCTGTAACATACTATTCGGTACTTCTGTAAGTACACATTCTTGTAAATATACCACCGTGTCGTCTTATTTATTATCGGAACGTCAAGTTCACAACACTGGCGATGAGATCTCGGACTTATTTAGACAAAAGATAACCCAGACTTATGTTGCTCACAAAACTGGAAACGAAATCTCAGACTTATGTCGGATACAACATAACCATTACTGCAACTGGAATGTTGGATTTATAAAAAAAGACTTAGGTGGTGTGCTCGGCAAAATCGTTAATCACAACAGTAATAGCGAGAAGTTAAAAGTCGTACTGTATTTTTGACACACACTGTGTGCCAAATCTACGAAAGTAAAAACATTCCAACGACAGAAAATAGGATTGAAAAACAAAGTTTCGTTTTTAAGCAGAACGAAAAAGATTTCAGGTCGAGGTTTTTAAATCGTTAGACTACGAAGAAAACCCAACAAAAAGGTCTGTCGATTTTTCGTCGTTTTTTTATTGTTTAATCAGGAACACGAAAATAAGTTTGAACGAGCTTATTTTTCCTCTCGCTAAGAAGGTAAGAATTTATTTCCCAATGAGAAAAAGTTACGACCATGTAAATAACATATATATATATATACGAAGAAGTCGGTAGCCTATTTTAAGTGACGACAAATAGAGGAATTTAAAAGTTCTATTTTGGAAATTATTAAGCACCAACAGGAACAACAGCTCCGACTAGAAGAGAAATACCGATAAAAACAAATAGAAGTGTAAAATAACGGAAATTTCAAGAAAAAGAAAAGAAATGTCAAGAAAAACAATTGGAGCAAATAGAAAAAATTTGAGGAAATGTTTCTTTATACCCAATAAGAACAGAAAAGATTATACAACTGATCAAAATGATGAAGATGAAAGTGCATTTTCACAAAACTCTATTTGGAGCATTATCAACAATTTTACTTACAACCCTGAAGACAAAATTACGTTTGCTTCGTATTTCAGACGATACGAAGATATTTGTAATACAGACTGTGCGAATTGAACAGATTTTTAAAAGATTCGTTTGCTATTAAGAAAGTTTAATACGGTTGAACATACCAAATTCGTCAATTATATATTACCACAAAAAACAGCAACCTTGAAGCGATAAAATGATTAACTAAATTGTTTAGCCCGAAAACGTCTTTTTTCACAAAAGGTGAAAATATATAAATCTCACAAGGAAAGAAGGCGAAGACTACACTACTTTCGCTAGCGTAGTTAACAAACAGTGCGATGATTTCAAATTGTCGGAGCTGAGCATTAACAATATTAACTGCCTAATCTTCGCACAGGGTTTGGTATCAAATACAGATACTGAAATCAGAAAAAAAGGTTCCTAATGAATTAGAAAATGAATTTTGTTTGATGCTTCAACAGATCAACGTTTGATTTGTGTTCGTCAAGATTCAAGAGACATTGAGCAAACCGGAGTATCACATATTAGAAAAATACGTAACAAGAAAGAACAGTAATTAACCAACTAAATTTGATAAACAAAATAAAAGTAATTTGCCTTCCAAACCGTGTTTTGATTGCGGGCAATTGCATTGGTACGAAGATTGAACATATCAAATAAAATTTTAAAAAGCTTTATTAAAATTGCTAAAAGTTACGAAGGTGAAAATATGAGGAAGTTTATACAAGTAAGAATATTGAATAAAAATATTGAATTACAACTTTACTCTGGCTCAGATTTGTCGATAATAAATCTTCAAACGTGGAAAAAAATTGAAAATCAACTTTGATGAGAACTAAAAAAAATAGCCAAAACATCACTGGGGATCAAATTAAATTTGAGGGCGAGGTAATAACTGACGTTACATTAAAAAGAAAAACTTTAAAGTTGAAAATGTTTGTGATGAACAACTCAAACAACCTCTTAAGTACGGATTGGATGGAACATTTTCAATTATGGAATATGCCCATAAAGCATTCGCTCAAGATATTGAAATTTTAAATGCCGCAACAGAGAGACTAAAGAAATAATTTAAAGAAAGCTTTTCGGAAGTTTTTTTTCTGTTGGACTTGAAAGATGCAAAAGAAATAACTGCCAAGTTTGAATTAAAACTAAATATTCAACAAGTTTTTAAAAAGAAAAAAGCGTCATTAAATCAAATTGAAGAAGAATTAAATAGACTAAAAAAATGGGAGTATTATCGACAGTTGAGTACAGCGAGTGGGCTTTGCTTACAATCTACTAAAAAAAGGTAAAGAGATCCGTGTTTGTGCAGATTTTTCCACATGATTGAACAATGCAATACAGAATTACCACTACCACCTACCGTCCAGAAAAGATATTCTCTTAACTCAACGGATATTTTTTTAAACGGTTGATTTAAGTTATGCTTATCTACAAATTGTAACAGAGAGTTAATAAAATAAAGACCGAGTTCAAACTGGACGCCGAATTGTCTTTTTTGGTCTTTTCACTACCAACAGTCCAAACACGCACGAGAACGACGCGACGTTTACAATCAAATTTTTCGTCCAGAATTTGATTCCTTTTTTCTTTTCTTTTTCTTCTTTCTTTTTCTCTTTGCACTCGACGTAGTCACAGCGTCAACCTTTCTCGCTCTCTGCCCAAGGCAAAGTGTCTAAGCTTTTTATCACGACGAGAATTAGCCCATGCAAAACAAGGCTCATTTGCATATGTGAAGTCTCGTCGCGTGACAAAAAGCACACGTTTCTATTTGGTGACTAGAACACTCTGGGTTCAATCCCAGATGGACAATGCACGGTGCAACCCTCACTCTTTTCTTTCTGGACCAGCATGATGGCTGCAACACAAATACTGTCGACAAAGAGTGCTCAAAGCTACTTTGTATAAATACCAATAACGGTTTGTATAAATTCGAGGTTAAGGTTGCAACAAGTAATGGACATATTGTTTAGCAGACTAAAATTTGCGACAGATGACATTCTAGTGATTAGTAAAAGCACCGAGCAACACAAAACGCATGTACACGAAGTATTCAAAAGAATTCAGGACAATAAATTTAAATTTAAGGAGGGAAAATGCGATTTCTTCATGAAAAATATATCTTGGTCAAATTATAGGCAAATATGGTAAAAAAACAAAACAAACACAGAGCGAGCTAGTGCGATAAAAAATATATCTTGGTCAAGTTATAGGCAAATATGGTAAAAAAACAAACAAATACAGAGCGAGCTAGTGCGATAAAAAATAGTCCTGCTCCGAAAAACGTACCATTACTACCATGTTCTCTTGATTTAGAAAATTAATAACATGTATTATATTTCGAACATGCACAATTTACGAGCGCCTCTAAATGAGCTATTAAAAAGAAAAAAGATTGACGACAGAATGCATTTGAAAAAATATCCTAACAAAATAATTATTTTTGCAGCACTACAATCTAGGTCTCGAAATGATTGTGACTACTGATGCTAGCTCCTACGGCATTGGAGCTTGCATATTACATAAAATGGAAAACGATCGATAAAATATATTGCGCATGCGTACATTACTACTTGTAGAAAAGGGTTTCTCACAAATCGAGAAGGAAGCATTGAGTATTATTTTGACAGTCACCAAATTTCATCGTTTTATTCACAGACGAGATTTTGTGTTGCAAACCGGGCATAAATCACTGCTAATGATTTATGGGTCAAACAAGGGTTTATGAACACATACTGCAAACAGAGATGAGGACGATTCTCCTAAATTATAATTATAAAATTGAGTATCTCTCATCGTCAAAAGTTAGTCATGCTGACTTATCCCAAAATATTCTTAACCCCTTAAAGACAGTGATTTCCTCTCTACAAACTGAGGTAGAAGTAAAAAAAAACGCTATTAAGAAGAAATAAATAAAAGGAAATGCGTACGACGACAATTTCTGAAAGAACATAAAAATAAAAGAAAAGAAAAACACCGACAAATTTCGGAAGTGTATTCAATCTGTGATGATGTAGTTATGTACGTAAGTTATGTGTATTGGATAAGCATGAACCAAGACGTTTAAAATGCGGTGAAAATATGCAAAGGTTGTGTTTTTTGCAACGAATACACCTTCTTTAAAGTTCAGACCCTGCCCGAAAACTGACTGACCGTGCTCTAGGATCCACATAGATTTTGTTGGCTCACTGGATGTTTTCTATTACCTAATAGTGGTGGACAGTTTTTAAAAATGGCCAGAAATATTAAAATGTAAGAAACCAACTATGGAAGTAATCATTAGATTTTAGGTCGTTGAACAACAGAACACAATCCATGTCTAGTGAATTTAAACTATTCTGTGAAGCTTTTGTAGTGGAGCATATCACAATGGCGCCGTACAATGCTAAAAGCAATGGTTCGGCAGAACGGTTTGTGGAAACGTTTAAAAGAGCGCTTAAGAAAGCGAGGAGCACACCTACCCAAAAGGTCATTCAATAATTTTTGCAGGTATATAGGATGACCCCAAATAACAATGTTCCCTCTTCCATGACGCTAGCAGAAGCTATGTTTGCAATGAATATTAAAACACGTTTCATAGATTATTAACAACCCAGACGAAACCAGGAAGGGGCGCTTCAAAGTTGGAGAAAAAGTTTTCTTTCGGATGTTTAAAAACAATACATTCTACTGGTAAACAAGGATAGTGGATAACCGGATTGGAAACATGGTTTATATAGGAAAATGGACCGGAGTTTACCCACAAAAGATGCATGAATCAGATGAGGAAACGATATTCAGATACTGTCGAGAATAATACTTCAGAGGACGAATTAATTGATGTCATGTTCGATACATTTAAGATACCAATTACGCAAGCAAGTTCGGAACAGCGACGATCGAAAAGAAACCGTAAGATTACGGACTTGATTGTAATAAGCCCTAACAAAGTATTGACGCCATACTGAGAAAGTCTAAAAAGGGGGTGTTATGGTGTGATGGGGATCTACCCTATTTCGTGACTATATGGACTCTTCTAGACACTATGTATAGAAAAGCTAATGACGAAGTCCCGAAGCAGTCCCAACGCAATCTTTCTGTAACATACTATTCTGTAAATACACACTCTTGTAAATATACCACCGTGTTGTCTTATTTATTATCAACCCTTCAAGGTCACAACACTTATTATTTTGTCAAAGTCAATCAGCTCCACAATTTCATGCTTAATTGATAAGAGCGACAAACTCAAAAGGCGATCTTGCGACATGCTTGATCTTAAATAAGTTTCAATAAGCTTTAGTTTTGAGAAGCTTCTCTCTGTAGTGACAAAAGAAACTGTAAAAATCAAAAACAGCCACATGAAGAATATTATTAAGAAGCAAAGTAATGTATATAATTATGTATTCTGGATTACTTCGTAAGTTAACAAAAAAAAGCAACATGATACGTTAAAGTTCTATGCGAAACTAATCCCCCATTGTAAAATCTAAAGAAATTGTGGTCGTTTGCTTGTTTGTTTGTTTGTTTGTTTGTTTACGCCCGGTTTGACTGAAATCTAAAATAATTGTGTGTGTAATAAAAAAAACAACCACATGCTACATTAAAGTTTTTTCTACCGAGAGTGAATCTGTTTTTGTTTTGTTGGTGATGTAGAATAGTCACCGATTAGTTATTTTGTTCAATCAAGAAATTCAGGGCCCCAAAATGTAACTACAGGAGTGAGTCTATAATTGTTTAAAGGAAAAGGGGGAAAAGACCACAGAATTTGTTATTAGAAAGCGAAGTACGAGTATTGTTAATCTATATAATAAGGTAAAGTCGATTTTCCCCTGATAATTCATAATCAATCGGTAATTCTGGCTAAGATATACGACAACAGTGTTATTTCTTAGTTTAGTCACCAAAATTAGTATTACATTTCGCTATTATTGTTGCTGAAGGTTCTTATGTTTTTTGCAATCAGTAATTGTTATATTTATGTATTCTGGAATACTTCTTTAGTAAGGCAAGTAAAAAAAACAATTATACTCAAACGACATTAACCAACAACTAATTAATGCTTTCTGTGCGCCGTCGAAAACAGAACAACAGCGCTTCTTTAGTCAATAATTAAAAGGTTTATTTTACCTTAAACGCATGCGTAAGTCAATCAAGATATGCGTTATGGACGAGATGTTTTACTTCATCTCGGCGGACAATAGAAATTGAATTTTCAATGGTAAACATTTAATTACATTTCAATTTGTGAAATGTCATATCAACGATGGTGGCGCCCAGCTAATATGTTATTTTAAACTATGCATGTGCTTTTAAGGCTTCGTCACGACCGGAGGGCACATTGCCACCCCTGATCTTTGCCGCCCGGGGCCTCCACTCCACACCATTGGTCCGTCACTGCATAAATGCATTATAATGATCATTTTTTTAGATTAAAGTAATGTGAGCCATGTGTTGATTAATTAGAATGATTTTTACGTTTTTGTCACATCTGACCTACCATAGATGCATTATGGTGACCATTTTATTTGAGGTCACCCAATGAATTGACTAAAGTAACGTGAGCCATGTGTTGATAAATTAGAAGGATTTTTACGTTTTTGTCACATCTGACCTACCATAGATGCATTATGGTGACCATTTTATTTGAGGTCACCCAATGAATTGACGAAAGTAATGTGAGCCATGTGTTGATAAATTAGAAGGATTTTTACGTTTTTGTCACATCTGACCTACCATAGATGTATTATGGTGACCATTTTATTTGAGGTCACCCAATGAATTGACGAAAGTAATGTGAGCCATGTGTTGATAAATTAGAATGATTTTTACGTTTTTGTCACATCTGACCTACCATAGATGCATTATGGTGACCATTTTATTTGAGGTCACCCAATGAATTGACGAAAGTAATGTGAGCCATGTGTTGATAAATTAGAAGGATTTTCACGTTTTTGTCACATCTGACCTACCATAGATGCATTATGGTGACCATTTTATTAGAGGTCACCCAATGAATTGACGAAAGTAATGTGAGCCATGTGTTGATAAATTAGAATGATTTTTACGTTTTTGTCACATTTGACCTACCATAGATGCATTATGGTGACCATTTTATTTGAGGTCACCCAATGAATTGACGAAAGTAATGTGAGCCATGTGTTGATAAATTAGAAGGATTTTCACGTTTTTGTCACATCTGACCTACCATAGATGCATTATGGTGACCATTTTATTTGAGGTCACCCAATGAATTGACGAAAGTAATGTGAGCCATGTGTTGATAAATTAGAAGGATTTTTACGTTTTTGTCACATCTGACCTACCATAGATGCATTATGGTGACCATTTTATTTGAGGTCACCCAATGAATTGACGAAAGTAATGTGAGCCATGTGTTGATAAATTAGAAGGATTTTCACGTTTTTGTCACATCTGACCTACCATAGATGCATTATGGTGACCATTTTATTTGAGGTCACCCAATGAATTGACGAAAGTAATGTGAGCCATGTGTTGATAAATTAGAAGGATTTTTACGTTTTTGTCACATCTGACCTACCATAGATGCATTATGGTGACCATTTTATTTGAGGTCACCCAATGAATTGACGAAAGTAATGTGAGCCATGTGTTGATAAATTAGAAGGATTTTCACGTTTTTGTCACATCTGACCTACCATAGATGCATTATGGTGACCATTTTATTTGAGGTCACCCAATGAATTGACGAAAGTAATGTGAGCCATGTGTTGATAAATTAGAAGGATTTTTACGTTTTTGTCACATCTGACCTACCATAGATGCATTATGGTTACCATTTTATTTGAGGTCACCCAATGAATTGACTAAAGTAACGTGAGCCATGTGTTGATAAATTAGAAGGATTTTTACGTTTTTGTCACATCTGACCTACCATAGATGCATTATGGTGACCATTTTATTTGAGGTCACCCAATAAATTGACGACAGTAACGTGAGCCATGTGTTGATAAATTAGAAGGATTTTTACGTTTTTGTCACATCTGACCTACCATAGATGCATTATGGTGACCATTTTATTCAGAATCACCCAATGAATTGACGAAAGTAATGCGAGCCATGTGTTCATTTTTTAAAATTTACTCTTGAATAAACAGGGGAAATGAATTTCAACAAGTCAGACGGTTCCATTAGGGAAATTAATATGTCGAAAATTGTTTACTTCAAAGAAAGTAAAATATTTTTAAAGCGTACAACTTGGGTACATTTAACAGAAAACAAAATCTTATTAAATGTAATAAAAAGTAAATAAATCACAAATAAAATAAAAATTTAGAATTTGCTGTTTAATGTTATCTTCTTACACGAAATACATATATCGGGTTTCAGCGTGTGTTTTTATGCTGATTGATGAGCATGTGTAAGGCATGTGTATACGCACAGATATATACAATAACGCTTTTACACATGTTAAATACAAAAACACATGCACACACGTATATGTTTAGTGAGGAGAGAACTTGAATGCTTACTAGTAGTAATATTAATGCCTACTGAAAAGAACTTGAATACTTACTGGAGAGAACTTGAATGCCTACTGGGGAGAACGGGAATGCTTACTGGAGAGAACTTGCATGCCTATTGGAAGGAACTTGAATGCCTACTGGAGAGAACTTGAATGCCTACTGGAGAGAACTTGCATGCCTACTGGTGAGAACTTGAATGCCTACCGGAGAGAACTTGAATGCCTACTGGAGAGAACTTGCATGCCTACTGGAGAGAACTTGAATGCTTACTAGTAGTAATATTAATGCCTACTAAAAAGAACTTGAATACTTACTGGAGAGAACTTGAATGCCTACTGGGGAAGAAAGGGAATGCTTACTGGAGAGAACTTGCATGCCTATTGGAAGGAACTTGAATGCCTACTGGAGAGAACTTGAATGCCTACTGGAGAGAACTTGCATGCCTACTGGTGAGAACTTGAATGCCTACTGGAGAGAACTTGAATGCCTACTGGAGAGAACTTGCATGCCTACTGGAGAGAACTTGAATGCTTACTAGTAGTAATATTAATGCCTACTAAAAAGAACTTGAATACTTACTGGAGAGAACTTGAATGCCTACTGGGGAGAACGGGAATGCTTACTGGAGAGAACTTGCATGCCTATTGGAAGGAACTTGAATGCCTACTGGAGAGAACTTTAATGCCTACTGGAGAGAACTTGCATGCCTACTGGTGAGAACTTGAATGCCTACTGGAGAGAACTTGAATGCCTACTGGAGAGAACTTGCATGCCTACTGGAGAGAACTTGAATGCTTACTAGTAGTAATATTAATGCCTACTAAAAAGAACTTGAATACTTACTGGAGAGAACTTGAATGCCTACTGGGGAGAACGGGAATGCTTACTGGAGAGAACTTGCATGCCTATTGGAAGGAACTTGAATGCCTACTGGAGAGAACTTGAATGCCTACTGGAGAGAACTTGCATGCCTACTGGAGGGAACTTGAATGCCCACTGGAGAGAACTTGAATGCCTACTGGAGAGAACTTGCATGCCTACTGGTGAGAACTTGAATGCCTACTGGAGAGAACTTGAATGCCTACTGGAGGGAACTTGAATGCCTACTGGAGAGAACTTGCATGCCTACTGGAGGGAACTTGAATGCCCACTGGAGAGAACTTGAATGCCTACTGGAGAGAACTTGAATGCCTACTGGAGAGAACTTGAATGCCTACTGGAGAGAACTTGCATGCCTACTGGAGAGAACTTGAATACTTACAGGAGGGAACTTTAATACTTACAGGAGAGAACTTGAATGCCTACTGGAGAGAACTTGCATGCCTACTGGAGGGAACTTGAATGCCCACTGGAGAGAACTTGAATGCCTACTGGAGAGAACTTGAATGCCTACTGGAGAGAACTTGAATGCCTACTGGAGAGAACTTGCATGCCTACTGGAGAGAACTTGCATGCCTACTGGAGGGAACTTTAATACTTACAGGAGAGAACTTGAATGCCTACTGGTGAGAACTTGAATGCCTACTGGAGAGAACTTGCATGCCTACTGGAGAGAACTTGCATGCCTACTGGAGGGAACTTGAATGCCTACTGGAGAGAACTTGCATGCCTACTGGAGAGAACTTGAATGCTTACTAGTAGTAATATTAATGCCTACTAAAAAGAACTTGAATACTTACTGGAGAGAATTTGAATGCCTACTGGGGAGAACGGGAATGCTTACTGGAAGGAACTTGAATGCCTACTAGAAGGAACTTGAATGCCTACTGGAGAGAACTTGAATGCCTACTGGAGAGAACTTGCATGCCTACTGGTGAGAACTTGAATGCCTACTGGAGAGAACTTGAATGCCTACTGGAGAGAACTTGAATGCCTACTGGAGAGAACTTGAATACTTACAGGAGGGAACTTGAATACTTACAGGAGAGAACTTGAATGCCTACTGGTGAGAACTTGAATGCCTACTGGAGAGAACTTGAATGCCTACTGGAGAGAACTTGCATGCCTACTGGAGGGAACTTGAATACTTACAGGAGGGAACTTGAATACTTACAGGAGAGAACTTGAATGCCTACTGGTTAGAACTTGAATGCCTACTGGAGAGAACTTGCATGCCTACTGGAGGGAACTTGAATGCCTACTGGAGAGAACTTGCATGCCTACTGGAGAGAACTTGCATGCCTACTGGAAAGAACTTGAATGCCTACTGGAGAGAACTTGAATACTTACAGGAGGGAACTTGAATACTTACAGGAGAGAACTTGAATGCCTACTGGTGAGAACTTGAATGCCTACTGGAGAGAACTTGCATGCCTACTGGAGAGAACTTGCATGCCTACTGGAGGGAACTTGAATACTTACAGGAGGGAACTTGAATACTTACAGGAGAGAACTTGAATGCCTACTGGTTAGAACTTGAATGCCTACTGGAGAGAACTTGCATGGCTACTGGAGGGAACTTGAATGCCTACTGGAGAGAACTTGCATGCCCACTGGAGAGAACTTGAATGCCTACTGGAGAGAACTTGAATGCCTACTGGACACGTACCTCGAGTGGCTAAGGTGTCTCTGTACAGGGGTTTATCAGGACAACCTGACATAAAGATTCTTCCTCCTACGATAAACCCTGACCAAATATTCAAAATATCATAGTGTTCGAAGCCCAAATAAGATCCCCTCGGTATGGCTAACCAACACTGGCTTATACAGGCACCTTCTCTAAGTGATGTTTGCTCTAGTAATAGCATTAAGCTGGATACTCCACCAGATTAGATAAATTGAAAGATATACTATAACATAATTAACTGGTCAATTGGGGGAGAGAGAAATTAATGTTCTTAACTTTTTTACTAACTGACGTCTGACAGGTAAATGAGAATTTTAATGGAATATTCGACTAATCTATGTATCTTATATAGAGATCAAGTGTTAACTCCAGGAAGGGGCCCCTTGATTTCTGAGAACTTCGACTGAAGTAAAAATGAAACAATATATATATATATATATATATATATATATATATATATATATATATATACATAGAAATGTGATACTTTGAAGGCTATACAATGCAAAGGTGTGACGGATAGACACAAGTTAGAGCAAATAAGACATATAATGGTGGAACAAATCAAATAGTTTCAACCTTAATACAATGTATACATACACACATATATATATATATATATTTATTTATTATTTTTTTCACAAACACACATATATCTGTTTATCTACACAATGTTATAATGTTATGTAATATCTGTATCAAGATGGTCTGGTGGAAACTGTACGATATATTTCGGGAACTCTTCTCTTCTTCATATATATATATATATATATATATAAATATATATATATATATATATATATATATATATATAAATTACTTTTGCGCACAAAGGTTTATATATTAGCTCAATAGTGTATAATACGACTCGAGCTTTTAATTTAACATGATATAATCTTAGTTCATTCAAAACCATTTTATTCACAAACAATTGTTTCTGCCCATTTTTGTAAATATGCACATTTATGTTATACTAAATTTTACTCGGCATTTACAAAAAGGCTTCATCAATGCATAACACACCACGGACCGACTGAAAAATAAAAGATGTGTCCAATTCATTTAATTAATAAAAATATGTTTAATTTTATATTCTTTTTTCATTTTCTTTTATAAATCCAATCAAAAAAGAAACTTTGCTTAAACTCTGTTTTTTGCATTTAAAAGTTTGTGAAACATTGTCTGTGGTATGTTATGCACTGATGAAGCCTTTTTGTGAATGTTTGGTAACATTGAGTAGACCATAAATGTTTATATTTACAAAAATCGGTAGAAACAATTCTTTGTGAATAAATTGATTTTTGAATGAACTAGTATTGTATGTTGTTGTTTTCCCATAACGTCCGTGGAGTCAGGCAGATACTCTATCTGTCCTAACTTTTTTGTGGGCATGTTAGAACCTGGTAGTGCCCATATCCTCTCCAGGTCACATACCGTACCTGGTGTTCCCAAATGGTCACCCATTTAGTACTAGCCAAGCTCAACGTTGCTTAACTTTGGTGATCTAACCAACAGGATTATGCCGTATAGTATTGTATCATGATATATATATATATATATATATATATATATATATATATATACATATATATTATTTTTTTTATTTACCTCCTTTCTAGGAAGTTAGACACAAGGTCAGGTGTAGGTTTGAGGAAAGTGTTTCTGTGGAACGAACTGGATTTGAACTTGGCATACCCAAGTTTTCAGTCCGTGTCACTAACCACTTAGTCACTATCACCCCCATATATATATATATATATATATATATATATATATATACAAGAGATGAAAGATGAGAATAAAAAAATGTATAGATACAATATTTATTAAAACATCAGAAGTTTCATATCCTTAATCCATGGATTTTCAAAACTAACTCTTTTCATCAGAGTATAAAAACCGGTAATATTGTATCTATACAATTTTTTATTCTCATCTTTCATCTCTTGAATTGATTGCTCTATTCAATATATTGAGCTTTATATTATCACGATAGATTATTGTTAAACGATACATCGCTTATCTTTAATTTAATATTATTATATATATATATATATATATATATATATATACATACACACACACACACACACACACAAAGAGTAACTGTTTTAAGAAGAACCATATTTGATACAAATATACTTCACTGTTCAATGATATGCAAAGACACTTCGGTGATCATCTCATCAATAGGAGATGTGATCTTGAATGGACTTCACACTCATCAGATCTTAACCACCTAGATTTTTACTGTGGGTTTATCTCAAAGATAATGTCTATCAAAACGGCGATAAAGACTGTTGGATATTTATGATTGAAACTTGGTGGACAAGTCAGCATTAGACTGAAGTTTATTTGTACAAAATATGGTTGGATTACAGAAATGATTGTGAATTTTATTAAAACAGGTACTCAGGACCAGTTAGAAAAATATCCTGTATAGTCGCCTCGGCATTCTCTCACAAGTGAAAGTACCTTAGGCGACAGCTAATTGCTATGGTACCTACCTGTACGAACTACATGAACTCTTCCGCTTCACTATAAATACCGGGAGCACGTGCCTCTCGGTGTTGGATCCACCCCAGCCTGACAGGAACTGGGCCATTTTGGTGGCATTTTATCTGTTGGGCTGAGGCATTAGTCCTGGGTAGTCTTAGGAGGTCCACCCTCTTTGGGGTGGAGTAAGTTTATTGCTTACTACCTGAGGCGCCCCAACTGGATAACGCCGACGAGGTTGTCCAGGCAATTTTTTAGAGGTCAGAGTGCTCCTTCTTTAGGGGCGCTGGCTTGAGACTCCCCACCTTCCGGTCTTGTGCCACATCTACCTGCGGTGGGAAGGAAGTGCATACCTGGAACTACCCCAGTCTAATACTGGCAGTCAGACAGACGTTCAATCACTCTATTTATATGGCTGTATTTATATTTTCTTCAATATATTTTGTTTCCATTAATCCTGAGTTTGTGTCTTCTTTCTGGACCCTTTACAGATCCACAACACTAATGAATCCATGGGAGGTGACACTGGTGAAATAGATAATAACGCGGCCTAGCAATCTGGATGTGTCAAGTTCGAATCCAGTCGGTTCCATCACACGATTTTCACTCATGGATGTTGGCAACCTTCATGTGATCCCTAATTCTAAATAGAATCGGGGAAACCAATGGCAATAACAGAATCCAGCCGGTCAAGAAAGTCATACCATGCTGATTCATGCAAATTTAAATTAATTATTACTAGTTTATACCCACTCCTTGGATGGTGTTGGTACAGTACCTGCTTGTGTCAATTTCCATACCCACTCTTTGAGTGGTGTTGTTACAATACCTGGGTATGTCAATTTCCATCTTTACCTACCTTTTACCACTTTATAGCTTATACAAAGAAAAATATTTGTGAAATTTCATGAAATAATACGCTACTTAGTATTTGAATCGGAGAGTAAGTAACTACGATGAATGTATTTATGTATTGTTTTTATTGGCAAAAAAACATTAGTAAGTTTGTTTTTAAGCAAAAGTAATTCACTTTGAACTAATGCTGAATATACTTTATGTCTACATTTTCGTGGATTATCAATAAAAAAGTCACATATTTATGTAATATTTTTTATGTTATTATGTTAATTTCTTTAATTTATAAAACGCGTATCCAGTTGAAAAAAATCCTTTCGACTTATGTGAGATTCGAACTCAAGTAGTGACATTATAAAAACTACTGCCTTAGTAATGTGTACTCTGCCTATTCCTTTTTTGTCAACCAATCCAGTTTTTATTTGCATACAAACAGACTGACTCCCAAAACACTATAACTTTTTAATAGGATATAGATAAATCCCTACCCCTTTTTTTCTTTAGGATATAATGTGTGAGAACGAACAGATACATTTTGATTCCAGTAAAAAGGCCGGGAAATCCTGATTTACTTTCTTGTTAGTGCACGAATCAAATATTTGGAAAAGAGAAAGCAAGGGCAGATAACTGTTCCTTTTCTTTTAAGCAGATATTCTCTATGAGCACAAAATTGAAGAAGTATTGATGGCCTCCTCAGGTTAAACAACCATAGCCTCTCATTTCTTTCCTTTATGTAAGTAATTGCAATTCTCAAACAGATGACAGGGTGATTCTGAGGTCATCTTGTGCTTAAGAAATGGAAAAAAATAAGATTTTAAAAGGCTGATATTATAGGAACCCCCTCCACCTCCACCCCCACCCCCAAAATAAGATTTTAAAAGGCTGATATTAAAGGAACCCCCTCCACCACCCACCCCCCAAAAAATAAGATTTTAAAAGGCTGATATTATAGGAACCCCTATCCACCCACCCCCAAAAAAAAGATTTTAAAAGGCTGATATTATAGGAACCCCTATCCACCCCCACCCCCCCAAAAAAAAATAAGATTTTAAAAGGCTGATATTATTGGAACCCCTATCCACCCCCCCCCAAAAAAAAATAAGATTTTAAAAGGCTGATATTATAGGAACCCCTATCCACCCCACCCCCCCCCAAAAAAAAAGATTTTAAAAGGCTGATATTATAGAAACCCCCTCCACCTCCACCCCCCAAAAATAAGATTTTAAAAAGCTGATATTATAGGAACCCCCTCCACCACCCACCCCCCAAAAAATAAGATTTTAAAAGGCTGATATTATAGGAACCCCTATCGACCCCCCCCAAAAAAATAAGATTTTAAAAGGCTGATATTATAGGAACCCCTATCCACCCCCCCCCCCAAAAAAAAATAAGATTTTAAAAGGCTGATATTATAGGAACCCCCCTCCACCTCCACCCCCCAAAAATAAGATTTTAAAAAGCTGATATTATAGGAACCCCCTCCACCTCCACCCCCCCAAAATAAGATTTTAAAAAGCTGATATCATAGGAACCCCCTCCACCTCCACCCCCCAAAAATAAGATTTTAAAAAGCTGATATTATAGGAACCCCCTCCAACACCCACCCCCCCAAAAATAAGATTTTAGAAGGCTGATATAGGAACCCCCATCCACCCCCCCCCCAAAAAAAAGATTTTAAGAGGCTGATATTATAGGAACGCCCTCCACCCCCCCAAAAATAAGATTTTAAAAAGCTGATATCATAGGAACCCCCTCCACCCCCCCCAAAAAAAAGATTTTAAAAAGCTGATATCATAGGAACCCCCCTCCACCTCCACCCCCCAAAAATAAGATTTTAAAAAGCTGATATTATAGGAACCCCCTCCACCTCCACCCCCCAAAAATAAGATTTTAAAAAGCTGATATCATAGGAACCCCCTCCAACACCCACCCCCCCAAAAATAAGATTTTAGAAGGCTGATATAGGAACCCCCATCCACCCCCCCCTCCAAAAAAAAAGATTTTAAGAGGCTGATATTATAGGAACCCCCTCCACCCCCCCCCCCCAAAAAAAATAAGATTTTAAAAAGCTGATATCATAGGAACCCCCTCCACCCCCCCCCCAAAAAAAGATTTTAAAAAGCTGATATCATAGGAACCCCCTCCACCTCCACCCCCCAAAAATAAGATTTTAAAAAGCTGATATTATAGAAACCCACTCCAACACCCACCCACCCAAAAATAAGATTTTAGAAGGCTGATATAGGAACCCCCATCCACCCCCCCCCCCAAAAAAAAAGATTTTAAGAGGCTGAAATTATAGGAACCCCCTCCACCTCCAAAAAAAATAAGATTTTAAAAGGCTTATATTATAGGAACCCCCTCCATCTCCCCCCCCCCCCCCCCCAAAAAAAAATACTACATCAAACAGTATACTTTAAACCTGGTCTTTTATCAAACCCTAAAATAATTTTTGTTCTTTTTAATCTTGACCGAAACATTATACTTTCTTTTTCCTGATCCTCACCTAAAAGAGGAAATTATCTTTTCTCTCTTGGGAAATTCATTAGTGAAATTTGAATATCATGAAAGCGGTATAACGTATTTATTGAAGGAAAAGGACATAGGTGTAAGACCACCCAACCCAACCTTTATAAAAGGGATAAAGATTGGCTTACCCAAAAGATGTGACTTCTTCATTGAGTCATAGAATTTATACTAAGCTGCGGAGAAGCCAAAGTTATGGATCTTCTTTTTTTTTAAGAAAAAACTTAAGAAAATAAATATTTAAAGACAACATTATATTTTGTGACACATGTATCAACAATTAATAGTCACTTAGTCTCCGAGTAATGGCCCCATATTATAGATTGGAGGGGGTAGGCCCCAAAGCTTCATCACTGCCAAGGATTGAACTCTTGATCACCAGGTTAGCTCTCATCGCGTAGACAAATGCTAAAATGTTGCAGCAATAGCCACCAAAATGAGGACTTGCTTCCGCACGAGGGAAGAGTTTGGCACAAGGTTTGTTTTTAAAAAGGGTCACTCTGGATTGGGATAAAAATTAAAAGTGCCTCAGTCTAAAAAGATTTCTCTTTCATTGACTGAGAAAAGAACAGATGAAGTACAGTATCAGAACAGATACTTCACTTTTCTCCTCTATCCATGTCTTTCCAGTCAGAAAGATCAGAAACAAATTCCAAAATTGATTTCTCAATTTTGATTCTCAAAACATGCTGGCCTTGAGCCAAACAAATCAGTTCCACATTTCAAAGACTCTAGAACAATTGCCTATTTTTTCCACCTTTTTTTAAATTTTAAAATCAATTCTTTCTTTAAAAACCTTTTTTTCGTTTTTGTTTTATAACAATTTCTGTCATATTTTAGCAAGACAATTGCAAGAAGTACCAAATTCCTCATTATGTCATTTTTAAACTTCAAAAGATTATTGTTAATAAAATTTCCATTCATGTCAAAAAAAAAATGTTAATGGTCAAAAATAAATAAAATGATGAAAAATTAGGATACTGCTTCCATGCCAATATTCCATGGACTAAATCATGTATTTTGAATTTAAAATTTGGTAAAATCTTTTGCAACAAAACTTAGAAAATAGTTCAAGTTTTATTTTGCTCCCCTCTCTCCAATAAAAAACAGTTTGACCTTCAACAAATTTCTTAACTTTTAAATATTGATGTTCTATGACAACAGAGTCGATAAGAAGTAACTAAAATCAGAAACGCCAATAAAGAATCATGACCCTTCCCAATTGTAACTTGTACTTGCTGGAGAATAGATAGCCAGATTGGTAACCTCACCATCGGTATTTACTTCCCTCCCACCGTGGGAATATGTGGCACAAGGCCGGAAGGTAGAGTGTATAACCTAGCGCACAAGAAGTGGTGCACTCTAGGCCTCTTAAAACTTGCCTGAGCAGTCCCGTTGGTATTCCCCCGGTGAGGGCGTCTTCCCAAAACGAGAAGGTAAGGCTTGGGAGGATTTATCTCCTGGAGCTGAACAGAATGAATACCAAAGCCCGGTAGAAAAACGACCACCGCTATCACAATGGCTCAGTCTCTGTCATACTGATTGCCAACCTCATCCTCCCCTTTAACATCATATTTGTCAACTACAGGGTGTCTCAAAAAAATGTACTCACTCGTAGAATGACGAGAAAACTTTGCTTCATCGCTCCACACAATTTTGTGTGCAAACTCGACATCTTCTGCACATTTTGCCATTCTAAGAGTGAGTACATTTTTTTGAGACACCCTGTATAATGTCTCTTGTGAACTCTTCTTCACACCAGCCCTGCAGAGAGGGCTTCGTGGAATCTCAGAGACGATTGTGGCCAAATCGACAGATTGCTTCTTTTTCAGTTCGTGGTCCATGCACCGTAGACCAAGTTGCCAGAAAGCGTAATCACCTTGCAGACGTCCAAACAATTCAAGGCGGTCCTGGATGATCTTTGGATGATTACTTCTCACTTGAGCATCTGAGAATGCAAGGAGACTCAATTATAGCATATTACATCATCAACAGGAATTTAAATCTATCCTTTGATGAGTTTCTTACCCCAGCAGCAAGACGTGGTCTCCATAGAAGCCAGCAAAAGATGTACCACATCTCTTTTGTCTCAATAGAAGAAAAAACACATTCTCTGTTTGTGTTTCTGCTTCGTGAAAAAGCATACCAGATAGGGTAGTAACAACGCTTACAATATCCAGTTTTAAAGCCGCCTTGCAAAAACATTAAGATGGTATACAGATGTACACATCTTCTTTCGTTTCATGTGGCTGTTGCACGTTGCTATTTTTTTACCAATTAAGTTGATTTAACTTGATTTAAATTTATAATACATGTAGTAGACACATGATTTTAAGTGTAGTAAAAACATGAATTTATTATATCTGTAGTAAAAGCATAAATTGATAATACATGTAGTAAAAACATGAATTCATAATACATGCTGGTGATACCAGATCAGGCTGCCCTGTGGCTCCCTGAGACGAAATTCACCTACATTGACGTTTTTGTTTTTTTTTTGTTTTTTTTTGTAAAACTTAATTGTGTTCTACAAAACCAAAAACAAAAACAACAGCCCCTCTCCCTTTCTCCCTCCCCTTTTTTATTTTATTTTTAGAACTTGAAGCATAAATCTTTTACTATAATGACCAGATTCGGCATTAAATAACCCAAAAAGGGTTGATATGCCGTAAAACAAAACTACCAAACCAAAAACGATGATTAAACATTTGAAGATATAAAGAACTTGAAGCATAAAAACTTTTACTATAATGACCAGATTCGGCATTAAATAACCCAAAAAGGGTTGATATGCCGTAAAACAAAACTACCAAACCAAAAACGATGATTAAACATTTGAAGATATAAAGAACTTGAAGCATAAAAACTTTTACTATAATGACCAGATTCGGCATTAAATAACCCAAAAAGGGTTGATATGCCGTAAAACAAAACTACCAAACCAAAAACGATGATTAAACATTTGAAGATATAAAGAACTTGAAGCATAAAAACTTTTACTATAATGACCAGATTCGGCATTAAATAACCCAAAAAGGGTTGATATGCCGTAAAACAAAACTACCAAACCAAAAACGATGATTAAACATTTGAAGATATAAAGAACTTGAAGCATAAAAACTTTTACTATAATGACCAGATTCGGCATTAAATAACCCAAAAAGGGTTTATATGCCGTAAAACAAAACTACCAAACCAAAAACGATGATTAAACATTTGAAGATATAAAGAACTTGAAGCATAAAAACTTTTACTATAATGACCAGATTCGGCATTAAATAACCCAAAAAGGGTTGATATGCCGTAAAACAAAACTACCAAACCAAACCTCATAATACATGTAATAAAAACATGAATTTATAATACGTGTAGTAAAAACATGAATTCATAATACATGTAGTAAAACAGGAATTCATAATACATGTAGTAAAACATGAATTTATAAAAATGTAGGAAAAACATGAATTCATAATACATGTTGTAAAGCATCAATTCACAATACATGTAGTAAAAAATGAATTCATAATACATGTAATAAAAATGAATTCATAATACATGTAATAAAAATGAATTCATAATACATGTAATAAAAATGAATTCATAATACATGTAGTAAAACATGAATTTATAAAAATGTAGGAAAAACATGAATTCATAATACATGTTGTAAAGCATCAATTCACAATACATGTAGTAAAAAATGAATTCATAATACATGTAATAAAAATGAATTCATAATACATGTAATAAAAATGAATTCATAATACATGTAATAAAAATGAATTCATAATACATGTAATAAAAATGAATTCATAATACATGTAGTAAAACATGAATTTATAAAAATGTAGGAAAAACATGAATTCATAATACATGTTGTAAAGCATCAATTCACAATACATGTAGTAAAAAATGAATTCATAATACATGTAATAAAAATGAATTCATAATACATGTAATAAAAATGAATTCATAATACATGTAATAAAAATGAATTCATAATACATGTAGTAAATGTTTCTTACTGTAACAATGGAGAAAAACATTCAGGGTTACCAGCTTCAAAGCATGTGGACTGTACTGCATGTTCGACACTCGATTTCAGTAAAAAAAAGAACTTGTGTTCGTAGTTAGGTTTTTTATAGGGGGCTTTCATTGGTATATTGCGGTAACGGGGCGGAGAGACCAAGGGGTAAGCTGCCACAACTAGCATGCGCCCGCTGCAAAGACACAGTAGCTTCAGATGGGCACAAACCTAGAACTGTACGATTTTGAGGCGACGGTCGAACATGTGTGATTATGCTAAATAATCGCTTTTGGCAGTCCAAAAGAGCTCAATAAAAGGAGTGAGATTTTTTGCTTGGGGGGGGGGGGATTTTTTTTGGGACACCACGCAGCTTACATTCACATATTATTTGGTTTTGGGTTGCCGCTGTATTTATTTGAGGGCTCACACCACAACTCAATAGAATCGAATTGAAACGAATACTGCTGCTACTAAGAATGAACTTTTCTCTTTTTGTTAGTGAAGAGAAAAAAGAAGAAAATAATCTGGCACCAGACAGAAGCGAATATACTAAGAGCTGGCATTCTGTGTGTGTTCTCAATTATTGTTACTGCTTGCTTTCACACATGAGAAGAACAACTACTTTAAGAATTAAGACCAATTGGTGAAGACAGGGAGTTGAATTTTGGACAGCTGAGAGAGAACACTGGAGTTGAGAGTTTTTGGTTTTTGTTGCAGTGACGCAGAAGAAGAGTTCCTTTAATTTTATTACAGGATTACACTACTCTAATAGCTTCTTTCCTCGACCTTTGTAAATCCCCCTCTGCTCCCTGTTTCTTCGACCATTCCAACATGCAGAAATTTAAATGTAGTATAAAGAAACATCTTGCTGATCAACTCCCCACCCAGATTGCCCCTATAAATCTGTCTCCTATCACATTAGGCCCTTATGTTTTAATGGTAATATACCTTGTATGGGAAGGACAAAAGTAAAAAAAAAAGAAGTAGATACCATGTCTGGTTATTGAGATATATCTTTTTGTACAAAAAGCACGCTAGACTTTGTGATTTACTCCGGTTTTTTAAATTTGTATCTCTTGTACCTCCCTCCACCTCCAGGCCTCAATTATCATATTTGGCTTCATTGTCATAAAACATTCAAACAATCGCCTTTCATTCAGCATTCTTGGTTCTGCCTTAATTTCTTTTTTGGTTATCTCGACAAATCTCGTATCGTTCCAATTATTAATTCATCCAATTTAAAAGATGACAATGAAAGATTTTATCAAAAGAGATATTTTTGTTATCAGAACAATCAACAAATTTTCAACGACATTAAAACGGCTTCATTTGAATGTTTACCCCTGTTTGCAAATTTAAACAAAATCTTACAAAATCTTAAAAATAAAAAAAACTAATTTCCTTGTAATTAAGAATCTGTTATCTGGTAATCTCACAATAAAACGAGAGAAAATACAAGAAATAATAAAAGTTACGATACTAGAAAATATCTTTCGTACTTTATGTTATTACGTTTTCGATTTCAATAAATATTTCATTGCTTTAATATATAAAACTAAGTCAGTCGGATTCTCAATGTCAGACCTAAATAGCATTGTCTTTGGCAAATTCACTCATAATATAAGGGGCATTTTATCTCTGTGTGTCTATGTGTCTGTCTGTCCGTCAGTCACAATTTTTTTAAATAATCTAATAAATATATTGCGAAATTTATCTCATTTTGAAATATCAGCAATTTTAACTATTTTTATTAAATAATAAATTACCAACAAATAAAGAGGATGGCATGATTGGAAATCGAAACCTTGAGATCTTCAGTCTGATGTATTTAGAAGTGAGTTATTTAGATGTTCTTATAAATAGACCTTAAAACATTAACAAAATAATTATAGCTTTGACGTCATAGATTTATGATTTACATCATATTTCAAAACATATAACTCCCATAAATATATATAGTGCGTCAACGTATAGTTTTTAAATAAATAATTTGTATAAATATTATATAATTCTAAAAATGTCCCTTATATTATGATCACCAGCCTAGCAAAAATATGCGTCCGGAGGGCCCATATATTTGCTAGTCTATTATATAAAGAGCAGTTGTCTGTGTGTGTGTGTGTGTGTTCAGCTAAAAGTCAAAATCTACAAAACAAACATCTACAAAGTTGGTATATTGTTGATCGGCGTTACCCTTAATGAATAATATCTAAAAGTTAAAAAAATTATGCATCCTTTGGGGGTCAACTTGGCCAGATTCCGTCAATTATATAAAGGAAACATGAATGACTTACATTATGTAATGGGCGGAGGTGAAAGTGGTGTGGGAAGAGGAATCTGGAAAAATGGGGAAGGAGAAAGAGAGATAGATTGAGATAGAAGTTTTAATATAAATATGTTACACTTATTAACCTCTTCTATTTTGTTTTTTATGACCCCGGGCAACGCCGGGTAGCCCTGCTAGTATTAATATAAAGTAGATGTCATGTTTGATTCTTGAGATAAGGCATTTTGCAAAAACGCTCAACTTTGACTGGGATTTACTTTGCTTGTTTTATTTTGTTTCTTTGGTGTGCATGTCGCTTGTACCTCTCTTCGCCTCCAGGCCTCAGTTATCATATTTGGCTTTGTTGTCATAAAATAGAGCTTGAATTACCTACTGGAGAGCTTAGAATTGTCTACTAGACATCATCCTCGAGTTTCTTCGATTTCTTTGTACAAGGGTTTGTCAGAACAACTTGACATGAAAATATTTCACCCAACAAGTAAACCCTGACCAAATATTCAAACAACATAGTATTCAAAGTCCAAATATGATCCTCTTGACACTGCTATAAACTGGATCATATGGGGAATGGTGAACCTTCTCCTAGTGATGTTACCTCAAGTAACAGCACTTAGTTGGATATTCCACCAGACTAGACGAATTCTTGTCCTGATCCGGTAAGACCAAGAGGCCAAAAGAAAGATATACTATAACATAGCTGGTCAATTGGGAAAAGGAAAATTAATGTTCTTTACTTCTTTACTAACTCAAGGTTTGACTGGTAAAGGAGAACTTTACTTGAACACTTGGAAATCTATGTATCTCATATAGAAATCAAGTGTTAAACCCAGGAAAGAGGCTCCTTGATTTCTGAGACTTTAGACTGAAGTAAAATGAAAAGAAAAGTAGAACATTTTGTTAAACAATTATTTTTCATTCAACAATTTTGGTGGTGACATAATTTTTTCTGTTTGGTTTTCCTCGACAAATATAGAAAAAATAAAATATTTAATACTAGAAAATATCTTTTGCATTTTATGCTATTACATTTTTCATTTCAATAAATATTCCATTAATCTAATATATAAAATTTAGTCAGTCGGATTTTCGATGTTCGACCTAAATAGCATTGCATCTGATCGATTTTTATAACATTGGTTCAAATGTTTGGATCATCTTAAAAAAGACGGAAAACTGTTAAAAAATTTAAATATTTTCTATGTGCACGTTTCTCTCTATTAACCCTTATCCTCAATTAACTCTTGGTCTTGCTAAGTGGTGACCCAACAGTAAAAATAAAGTGGTGACCCAACATTAAAAATAAAATCACTCAAATACGATGCCTTCCCAAATGTAAGCAAAACATAAGACATGTATTAAGCCTAGAAATTGTTTTCCTGTTATTTATATTTCATGTTTACAAAAGTTTATTTCTCTCTCTCTCTCTCTCTTTCTCTCTCTCTCTCTCTCTCTCTCTCTCTCTCTTACTTTAACGTCGATTTGCCCTTGTCCAGGGATCAGACGTTTTTGATATTTTGCAAGCTCATGGTTCAGTGGGTCAACTGTTTCCAAATTCTTCTCTATACAGTCTTGTCTAATCACTTCCAAATTTTCCTTGGCTGGTCAACTTTCCTGCAATTCAAGACATCCACGCTTCTGCAACGGTTTATCCAGGAGGATGAACACTACACATGGCCGTACCAGCATAATCGATTGGTCATTAGGATAATCTTTATGCTGGGCAAGTGTAGTGCTTTCATCAAATCCTCCGACCTAATGTGTTGGTTTGGTCAGATTTCACATTGCAGATCAATCTAATCATTGCGCTGCAGTCGGGTGAGAGAGGTGGGTGAGGGCCAAGCATTCACTGCCATATAACATGACGCTCTTGACACAGCTGCGATACAACTTACTCCGAATGTAGAGGGAGTCAGCTCGTGATGTTATCAGAGGCGACAGACAGGACACTTGGTCAATGTTACCTTCACCCTTGTGGCTGTACTGAGTTCACAGCGACCAGTTCATCTCCTGGGGATCAGAAACAGTCTACTACCGCCAGGGTGTTGTCATCTAGTAGCATGTCTTTGTGGAGATGGCCGTTAATAGGGTGTAACTGTTCCAAGCTTCTCCTACACTTGATTTGGTTTGGTTTGGTTTGTTTTACGGCATATCAACCTCTTTAAACGTTAGTTTTTAATGCTTATGTTTCTACACTTGAAGTACACGCACACGTAATTAACAGCTTAGCAATGAAAAACTTAAGGATTATAGATAACTGACCAATGAAAGGACGGACTATTCATAGGGATACATGGATGTATCTAAAAATGTTATTTCAAACTTAAGCATGACAGACCTAAGAAAATGCTATTTGAAAACTTAAGCATGACAGACCAAAGAAAATGATATTTTAAACAAGCATGACAGATCTACGAAAATGCTATTTCAAACTTAAGCATGACATACCAAAGAAAATATTATTTCAAACTTAAGCATGACAGACCAAAGAAAATGCTATTTCGAAATTAAGAATGACAGACCAAAGAAAATGATATTTCAAAATTAAGCATGACATACCAAAGAAAATGTTATTTAAAACTTTAGCATGATAGACCAAAGAAAATGCTATTTCGAAATTAAGAATGACAGACCAAAGAAAATGATATTTCAAAATTAAGCATGACAGATCAACTAAAATGCTATTTCAAAATTAAGCATGAAAAACCAAAGAAAATGCTATTTCAAAATTAAGCATGAAAGACCAAAGAAAATGATATTTCAAAATTAAGCATGACAGACCAAAGAAAATGCTATTTCAAAATTAAGCATGACAAACCAAAGAAAATGCTATTTCAAAATTAAGCATGACAGACCAAAGAAAATGATATTTCAAAATTAAGCATGACAGACCAACTAAAATGCTATTTCAAAATTAAGAATGACAAACCAAAGAAAATGCTATTTCAAAATTAAGCATGAAAGACCAAAGAAAATGATATTTCAAAATTAAGCATGACAGACCAAAGAAAATGTTATTTAAAACTTAAGCATGATAGACCAAAGAAAATGTTATTTAAAACTTAAGCATGATAGACCAAAGAAAATGCTATTTCAAAATTAAGCATGACAGACCAAAGAAAATGTTATTTCGAACATAAGCATGACAGCTATGAAAATGCGAATTCAAATCGAAAATATTTCTTTTAAACGTAGTGTATATTTTATCTGTTTTTTTATTTTAATTCATGTATTTTTCTTTTTTCATTTTATAACCTTCTTTGTCCCCGGGACAATGAAGAATTCTAAAATATCAAATACCCACGACTGAAGAACGGTATACACGTGGTATTTTCAGCGTACCAGCAGAAATTTCCCGTGCATCCATGAAACCCAAGGTATTGATGGCTGATTGAATTATTGTATAGTATGATATGAAATATAAATCTATTATACTTTTACAAACGTAATTGAGCACTTTGGTCTTATTTCTCCATAAACACAGTACTATACTATACTAGACTACCCGTGACCTATTGGGTCACAATAACTACCACTATTTGAAAATTCATAAACTGTGGTCGAAAATCCGATTGACTTTTCTTTATATATTAGATGAAGTGAGAGATGAACAGAGAAGTGAAGTAAGAAACAGAAAGCTAGACAAAAAGGAATCGTTTAGAGTGTATAAGATTATATATATATATATATATATATATATATATATATATATATATAGAGAGAGAGAGAGAGAGAGAAAATGGAAAGCCAGATATTTCAAGCAGATATCAGACAGAGAGGCTATGTTCAGAATATTTTGCTTTGGAAATGAGGCAATGATCAAAGTTCATGTATTTTGTCAGTTATTTGGTTATAGATTCTTCAAGTTGTAAGTCAACGAGACCTTTGTTGGCAGAGGCCATCTCACATGATATTGACCAGCAGTTAAACTCTTGTTTGGTTTACATCAAAAGAAAGGAAACGTGCAGGGCCAGTGCAATAAAATTTGACACCCTAGGTCAGCCCTCAGATACATATGTACACCTTGAAAGTTTTTGTAAGCTGATATAGGTACAGCAACCCTAATACCTATAGTGCAGGGATGTTAGTAGCCAATACGAAAAACAGAATTAAAGCGAGATGAATTTCCCACACACCCCACCCCCGCGCATGTGTGTAGAGGGCAGTGCAAAAACATTTTTCTTTACTAAACAACTCCAATGAGTTTGAATTTGTTTTGGGGGGATAGGAAGAAAGTGTAGTATCTGTTCTGATGCTACACTTAGTCTATTCTGTCCTTGCTCGACTTCTAGACTTAGGCAATTTTTATTTTTGTTCCAATCCAGAGTGCCCCTTATTGGGGAGCTGGATATTCCCCACATTAAAAACTGACCTTGTGTTTAACTTTGCCCTCGTGTGAAGGCAAGTAAATAGGAACTCCAATGAGTTTGGGACGGAGTAGGCGGAAGGAGATAGTCAGTCATTATTTGATGAAACAAAAGTCATCTACCTAACCTAACGCGGAAAGGATTGTGAATTTTATTAACGATTTTATGGGTGGTATTTTTTCTTGGGGGTGGTAACGCTGTATTACAAAAGCAAGGATCTGGGTTAGCCCCCTCTGTGGGGTTTAATGAATAATATTGAAACAGAAAATGCAGTCGGCTACAATCTACCTATCCTCATCTCCTTCTGACCCAGCCTTTTTAAAATTCTGTGCCGACCCTTCCTCACGCGGTCAACCACAGGTTTTACTTCGTCCTTAATTATAAGCATCTTTGTCCTGTATTTGTGGTGACATCAAATTTTGGGGGGTGGCGGTGATGAAGTGGAGACTGTCACAGACTGATTACTTGGTTCTTATTCGAGTCCTGTCAGATATGGCGTCAGTCGGAACTTCCACAAACAGAGCTTTTCCGCAAGGGTTTCCTCTCTGTGTAACACGTTATCGCAGGACTGCTTCCCTTCAGATTACAACATGGTCTTCTTCAAATCAATTGTCAACAGATTCCTTTATGAACCGTTCCCACTACTAATTCGAGTTTGGTCTGCCCCAGCAATCATTCTCATAAAATTCTTCATCTTTTAACTGACAATCATTCCATCTCATTAACACTTATCCTCGAGCGGTGTTTGACCTTGATAATTAGTAATTCTTTAGTTTAAAAAAAGAATTATTTGCAAACTTTCTTCGGTCACAGCAGATTACTGAGATGGAGGCTTCTTCTCCTGGCAAACGCAATCTTGTTGTGTAGATAACAGGTAACAGCAATTGATTCCCTCTGATCTTTCGCATTGTTCTCGGCTTCTTCTTTTTCTTCTTGGTAAAAACGGTGGTTCCATGGTCCCCTCTGTAAAACATTCGCAGTAAGAACTCGTCTAGTTACAACCACAGTAAAGAACTTTCCTTCCTTTCTCTCTCTCTCTCTCTCTCTCTCTCTCTCTGTACCAAAAACCAAAAAGAACTTCCATGAACAAAGTTTCTTTTCTAGAAAATCTCATATGTGGAACAAAATGCCATGGGGTTGCTTCCAAACCGACTACAACGTGGTCGCAATCAAGTCTAATGTAAACAAATACTTGTTGAGCCGTCCGCTAGGAAAATCAATTCCTTTTAAGTAATCTTCTGTTCATCCCATCCATTGTTTCCAATCCTCTGATCGTGGCGATCTTCATCCACCTGACGATCTCTTTAACCCTTATCCTCGAGTGGACCCCAGCCCTTGATAAACGGTGACTCACTAGTAAATATATATGTATATATATATATATATATATATATATATATATATTTAAAAATGCCATCACAAAATTCTGGGGTTTTATTGTTTTTTTCAAATATACATTATATATCGTGCACTACCCATCCCCCATAAGAGAATGGGAGCCCTGTCACAAAACAGACCACTCTCTCCCATGGTCCAGAAATAAAGATGAAGATCTGATCAGCTTATTCACCACGTATCACTTTGGACTTCCAGCACACGTAGTTCTAACTCTTAACTTCTAATGGAATTTTCCATTCTCTGCTCAATTTTAGCCTCACGTGAAAGATTTCCGATTTTAACCTTATTTTTACACACCCACTTTTTAATATTGGCAACCTTCATGTGGTCCCTTCTGTAAGTACTTGAGTCTATCAGGGAAACCAATGCCATCGAAAGAGGATCCAGCCAGGTGAGGTTTTGAAAAGCCAGCACTTCTAGAAGAAGTCCACTGTGGCCTACAAAAAGTGCCTTAGCTGACCCGTCGGCATTTCCCGGTAGGAGCGCCTCAGATGACTAGCTATAAGTTAGCCCCTTCTAAAAGAGAGAAGATAAGGCCTGGAAGAGTGGACCTCTGAGGATTGTCAATTGGATGGAGAACAATACTAGGAGAGGTGATTCATACATGTTTCATGTTTTTCAGAGTTCACTTAATCAGCCCTGGGAACAATTAAAACGCTTTTTAACCCTTAAATGCTTTATTTTTTATATTGGTTTGAAAAAAATTATCAAGTGAAAAACGTTTCATAGCGGTAATATAAAGTAGTATAAATGATTTTTGGAGAAAAAAAATATTTATTGAACAAAAATAAATGATGTTGCAAATGTGCAACAAAATCCTAGCACAACGAAAATTACATCTAATTGCTTTTGTTGCACATTTGTTAGATAAGAAAAAAAAGGGCCATAAAGTTTTACATGTATAACAAAACACTACAAAATATGCATCTAAATAATCATAATACACTAGAGAATCATAAAATGATTTTTACTTACCATTATAATGACCAGATTTAAAAGTTTAGGCTCTTGAATTAGACAGGACACACTGATGACACTCGCCCGTGACATCGAAGATACTGATTACCTATTTAGCGGGTATTTGACCCATAAATGGGGACTTTACAAGTACTACCACTCCGGGCCAGAGTGAACCTGGGAGCAATGGCAACTAAGGGGCAACTCCACATTCCCCACATCTCCCAAATGGGGGCCTCACCACCGGATGTCTTTTAAGGTCATACCCAGGATCAGGGGTAATATAAAGTAGTATAAATGATTTTTGGAAAAAAGAAATTTATTAAACAAAAATAAATGATGTTGCAAATGTGCAACAAATGGCATAAATTTTTACATGTACAACAAAACACTACAAAATATGCATCTAAATAATCATAATACACGAGAGAATCATAAAATAAATTTTACATACCATTATAATGACCAGATATAAAAGTTTAGGCTTTTTAATTACGCAGATGCCACATTCTCACTCGCCCGTGACACCAAAGATACTGATTACCTATTTAGCGGGTGTGCTGATGCAACATCATACTAATACCTACTCACACTTGCCAACAGGCTCGTTGCAGATGTGAAACAAGTTGCAGTTTGACACATTTTTGTTGAATATTATATTAAATAGGCATTTCGTTGGAATGTGTCATATTTTAAACAAAAGCATTTAAGGGTTAATATTTCAGTCAGCTGCTACTAATGCTTCTATTTGCTTGAATATATACGGAATTACCTCCCTTAGTTTTACATATAAAGGAATAGTTATTTATACACATTGATCTTGAAATAGAGACACAATGCTTATTATATTAGAGAGCAAAACAAATATCACACTGGAATAACAACTGATGCTCAAAAAACACATAGGAACTCCTATCAAGGTATCTCATTAAACTGTAGCAGTTACATGAGGTACCTACTTTGTTTAATTGTTGAATATTATATTAAATAGGCATTTTTCTGGAATGTGTCATATTTGAAACAAAAAACATTTAAGGATTAATAAGGGTTTATTAGAATCAGTGACCCCTGCATTGTCAGCTGATTAAATAAGCAACTAGGAAGTATTCACTTCCGGTTGCTCCGTGGCAGCAGGAGACTAGTTTTAAATAGAAGACAGGAAATGATGACACCCTTCCAGGTAGGAATGGTACGTATCGAATCGATAACAACACTTGATCCTCTTCTGTTTCATTTTCAAAATGCCACACAAGAACGGTGCGCCATCCTCCTCCTCCTTATAAGGATAAGCAATGAAAGAAAAATTAATTTTCTTTTAACCATAAAATAAATACATCGAATCGAAAGAAAAAAATCAACTATAAATCAGATTATTATTCGATCTTAATATTTTCCGTATTTATTAATAAATTAATTAAGAAAATTGACATCTTTGAGGCACACATAAAATGTATTTAAGTGAATTTTTTTGAAAATAAACACAACGTGCAATTTAAATAAAAAATTCATTTATTTAAATCTTTTTTTTTTTTGCAAGCTTTCGTTGTAGAACAACTTTGTCAGGCAAGACTGTCTTATAGTTTTTTTTCTTCTTTTCTTTTTCCTCACGACCTCACAATGAGGAAGAAGAAAAGAAGGAAAAAAAACTATGAGACAGTCTTGCCTGACAAAGTTGTTCTACAACAAAAGCTTGCAAAAAAAAAAAAAGATTTAAATAAATGAATTTTTCATTTAAATTCCACGTTGTGTTTATTTTCAAAATATTTCACTTAAATACATTTTATGTGTGCCTCAAAGATGTCAATTTTCTTAATTAATTTATTATATATTTTAATCACACAAAATATATGTCACAATATTCCTGAAGTCCACAAGTAGGTTATGTTTTGAAAAAAAAACAGAAATTAATTAATCTAATTGGCAGCAATGTGCAAAGTATTAACTAATTGACCCATCTCTCTCTCTCTCTCTCTCTCTCTAAGATCACTCTCCCCCTCTTTCACTGTATGTTATTTATCCCTCGCTCTTATTTCATACACTCTCAATTTCACTCTCACTCATTCTTTAACTCTTTTTTTTTGCTGAGCCATTTAATACTCTTCCTGTTAAATAGTGATGGCTACGTTCGCTAATATATATCTGATAATTTGGTACACAGGAAATTAGGATCATGGGGTCAACGTGTGCACTCAGATGTTACCTCAACCTGCTGTAGGTAGAAACGGACGTGACGTCACATGGATCGAAGAGAGAGGGAGTGAGAGAAGCGTTGAGCAGACAGCAGGTGTAAGGAAATGACTAAAGAATCAATTATAAATTAAGGGGATAAGCCCACAGATATCCATAGCCCCGGAATAACCCCCCTCTATCACTACCAGAAGAGAAGGTGAAGTCAACAGTTTAATAAATGGTCCTTCTTCAAATTCGAGAATATTCTTTTATTTGGTTGTTGTGAAACTTTAATTCCAGGCAAGAATGCACCCCTCTCCCCATGTGGATGAAATGCCTCAGTCATAGAAGGAGTGCTGTGGGCACGAGCTCTGATTTAATTGTTATGTTATGATTTGTGATTTGCATCCGATAACAAACATGCATTCTGCTTGATTGTGACTCACAAGACATTACGACTCCACTTGGAAGGTAGGCATTCCTCTTCCTCCTCTTCTCCTCACTTTCTATTTTATTTATCTTCCTCCCACAAGGTAAGATGTGATACAAGGTCAGGAAAGTGGTATTTGAAAAGCCAGCGCCCGAGAAGTGAGCACCCTGGCCATTAATAAATGCCTGGGCAGCCCCGTCGGCATTCCCCGGTAGGGAAGCCTCAGGCAGTAGGCAATAAACTTACTCCTCCCCAAAGAGGGGAGGCAAAGCCTGGGAGGGTGGACCTCCTAGAACTGCACAGGACTGACCCACAGACCGGTGTAAATCAAGCTCCGAAGGCCAAGACAATACCAGTCTATGGAGTGTAGTATCCATCGGAACAGATACTACACTTTGATCCTGGCCAAACCTCACTTTCTATATTAACAAAAAAAAACAGAAAACGAATACAATTTTAACTCGTCTTCGTCGTTCTCACAAAGAGAGAGAGAGAGAGAGAGAGAGAGAGAGAGAGAGAGAGAGAGAGAGAGAGAGAGAGAGAGAGATTAATTTTGCATTTTATCTTTTTAGTTATTTTAAATATTACTGGCTTTACAAACTCACTTTATTCTGATTCAAACAATCTAAACAGAGCTCAATAGCTGACCAAACTGGGCACGTTTCTCTCACAATCTATTTTTGCAGACTATTTTATTTACAAGATAGAAAAGAAAAATTAATTAATCTATAAATATTTGACCATGTTAAGAACATTAAGCTTAAACACTTTTACCAAAGTGACTGAATTTGGCATTATATAATCTAAAAAGGGTTGATATGCCATAAAACAAAAGAATCTCTATTCATAACACTTGGGATGTGGCGTGTGGCGTGATTGGCCTAAGGGGTACAGTTGTGGCCTCTGAAATCAGCGATAGCGTTCCCTCTCAAATCTTCATCAGATAATGGCCCTGGGGGTCAGGCATGATTTCCGCCAACACTGATAACGCTGACACTCACCAATGCAACCCAAGAACGACTGAAATTTGCTGGGAGAACACATTTACATTAAAAAATCAAACTGATTTTGAGGCTTCTTTAAAAGTTTTTGTCTCTTTAATGCATGTGGCCGATACTATACGAGCCCCTCAATAGTGTTGAAAATGCCTTGCAAATGCCTTTTTTTCCTTTCATAGTTGTGTGTATAGAGTTGTCTGCCTCTCACTTGCTCTTTTATTGCAGTTGTAATATGCTATATATCAGCAATGTGTGGCTATATGCATAATGCGAATATAGCAGACTACATAGTTGTGTGTATAGAGTTGTCTGCCTCTCACTTGCTCTTTTATTGCAGTTGTAATACACCATCTCTTCGCAAATGGTTAGCAATGTGTATAAGTCTGTATAATACGATAGTGTCTCGTTGTGTACATGTTGGCAGTTAGCATATAATAACAATAGCACACATTCGTTTTGGGTTTATATTTTTTTAATTTAAATTGAACAGTATTAATAAGAGACCGTATTAATCTTTTTTTCTACTGTCCTGTCACATCCCATACCAAGACTTCAAAACCAAAATCATAAACTACATGTCAACCAAATGGCAAGACATGTGGAATCTTTTTCCAAGAAATAAACTACATTCCATAATGCCTATCATCAAAGAATGGCAAGCAGGACATGGAAGACCGAGGATGCAGCAGGTGGTATTAGCAAGAATACGAATCGCTCATACTCACTTAACTCATTTTTATCTCCTGAAGGGAGAAGAACCTCCAACATGCAAACCATGTCAGTCACCCTTCAGCGTTGAACACATACTCATTGCCTGTAAAGATCTCCCACAAACCAGACAAAAATACTACCAAATAGACAACTTGAAGGATCTGTTTTACAAAGTTCACGTAGACAATACATATCTAATTTCTTGAAAGTCGCAGGACTTTACAAGAAAATTTTAAACACACAAAAATCTCTTTGCTGGTCTCACAAATATCCCTACCCCTATACGTTTTATTAAAAAAAAAACCCATCCAACCCAATTCTACTGCAAATAACCTACATATAAGAATCTACGGTAAATAATCTTTTATGGTATTAAATGAGCTTACAGGGTTGATATGCCGTTAAAAAAAAACTAACTGTCATATCGCTTCCCATCTGTTATGTATCCTATCTCAACTTCCTGTTTTCTTACGTCACTTCCCTAAACACGTTAACTTCTTTTCTTAATCTTAATTTTGAAGTAAAAATTTTCGTTTTTACGCAATTTCGCTACATAGAGTTTCTATTTACTTGCCTCTCCACAGACTTAGACACAAAGTCGAGTTTTAATGCGGGCAAAAAGTGACACTCTGGATTGGGACACAATTTTAAATTGCCTCAGTCTTCAAATATTTCTCCTTTACTGACCAACAACAGAAAAGATGCAGTGTAGTATCGGAGCAGATACTATACTTTGCTCCTAACCAAAAGGCCAACATTTTCCTCAGAAGAGGATCCATATCTCTACCAGCAAACTTTTCCACTTACATAAAGCAACCATGAGAGACAATCACACACATGCACGAACACTGATACAGTAAAACTCCTACGCTGTGAACTTTTGATCTGTTCATAGCGTAGGATTGGCCATAGCGTAGAATAAATTAGATGACCTTGAAAAATTTTTCTTCATTAAAAGATATAGAAAATGAGTATAGGTTTGGCCAACTATAATAATATTTTATGAGGATAATTAAAGAAACTATATTCAAACCAAAAGGATTTATTAGGAAAATGACTATTGATAAATGCAAATAGACATTTAATGCCTAAATATTTAAAAATAATTGTTAATAGATACTGCATGTATATCACTGCACAAAAATTATTGAATATCCTCATTATTTTCAAAATCATTTCCGTTCAATGATTTCATTGAGTCTTTTATGTTTTGTCGAAATTTGAATACTTTTTTCAGTTCCATTTTCTTAATGAACATTTTTCTTTGTAGAGCACGAATCATCTCTATATCGTAGTTATTAAAGCAACTCTTTTCTTCCAATAATGTTAAAAGTGATTCTATATTTCTTTCTGTGACTTTAAAAAGAGTGTACGTTCATTAGTATATCGGCAAAAATATCTTTCAATATATTGATTTATAGAAATATATCAATTAACTTTATAATTTGCTTTTTTTAATTGGTAAGCTTAGTTCATAACGTAGGAAGTTCATATTTAATTTTGTTCATAGCATAGGAAGTTCATATTTAATTTTGTCCATAGCGTAGGAAGTTCATATTTAATTTTGTTCATAGCATAGGAAGTTCATATTTAATTTTGTCCATAGCGTAGGAAGTTCATATTTAATTTTGTTCATAGCATAGGAAGTTCATATCTAATTTTGTTCATAGCATAGGAAGTTCATATTTAATTTTGTCCATAACGTAGGAAGTTCATATTTAATTTTGTTCATAGCATAGGAAGTTCATATTTAATTTTGTCCATAGCGTAGGAAGTTCATATTTAATTTTGTCCATAGTGTAGGAAGTTCATATTTAATTTTGTTCATAGCATAGGAAGTTCATATCTAATTTTGTTCATAGCATAGGAAGTTCATATTTAATTTTGTCCATAACGTAGGAAGTTCATATTTAATTTTGTTCATAGCATAGGAAGTTCATATTTAATTTTGTCCATAGCGTAGGAAGTTCATATTTAATTTTGTCCATAACGTAGGAAGTTCACATCTAATTTTGTTCATAGCGTAGGAAGTTCATATCTAATTTTGTTCATAACGTAGGAAGTTCATATTTAATTTTGTTCATAGCATAGGAAGTTCATATCTAATTTTGTTCATAACGTAGGAAGTTCATATTTAATTTTGTTCATAACGTAGGAAGTTCATATTTAATTTTGTTCATAGCATAGGAAGTTCATATCTAATTTTGTTCATAGCATAGGAAGTTCATATTTAATTTTGTCCATAACGTAGGAAGTTCATATTTAATTTTGTTCATAGCATAGGAAGTTCATATTTAATTTTGTTCATAGCGTAGGAAGTTCATATTTAATTTTGTTCATAGCATAGGAAGTTCATATCAAATTTTGTTCATAGCATAGGAAGTTCATATTTAATTTTGTCCATAACGTAGGAAGTTCATATTTAATTTTGTTCATAGCATAGGAAGTTCATATTTAATTTTGTCCATAGCGTAGGAAGTTCATATTTAATTTTGTCCATAGTGTAGGAAGTTCATATTTAATTTTGTTCATAGCATAGGAAGTTCATATCTAATTTTGTTCATAGCATAGGAAGTTCATATTTAATTTTGTCCATAACGTAGGAAGTTCATATTTAATTTTGTTCATAGCATAGGAAGTTCATATTTAATTTTGTTCATAGCATAGGAAGTTCATAGCCTATGGAATTCATAGCGTTAGGGTTTTACTGTATTTTATTTGTCTCCTCTCCAGGAGGCTAGACACAAGGTCAGAGGTGGGTTTTGATGAAATTGTTTCTGTGGAACGAACTGGATTCGAACCCGGGTCCTCAGTCTGCGTCGTTAACCACTTATCCAGCATGCGAGTTTTACTGTATTAGCACACCACAACTCACATATACGAACAAAACATCTTTCTTTAAATAAAATATTGTTACGTTTACAACCACTGCTTTATCGTAATGTATTCATTGCTTGATCATTGCATTACATTCTATTTTTATTTGTTATGTATTTCATGAGGCTCGCAACACAGACATGATCAGAAATCTTGCTGTGCCTTGTGTAAAAAAAGAAACATATCTGTGAAAGTCACATGCATGGGTAATAAAATATTGTTTGAGACAAAAATAAAAATAATCTTAGTTGAGAAGGATTCCTCCTTCACTGACCGAAAACAGAAAAGATGAAGTGTAGTATCAGAACAGATACTACACTTTGCTCCTCACCCCAAAAAATAAAGTCTGCAAATGATCAACTGCTTATAGAAAATGCAATAAAGGATATATGCGTTAGTTACAAATGACTTCTGATATCGATAGGATACGATCGAAGGTGCTGATTCTAAATCTATGGTTAATAGGTCCCACACTGTCTGACAAGCTCCAGCCCCTGTCGCATCACTGGAGAATTTCATCCCTGTGCCTGTTCTACAAGTACTTCTATAGAATGTTCTTCGATGAACTCACTGCACTTGTGCCTCCCCCCTAACATAAATAATCCCGACCCACCTGACTAGCAGCAAAATCCCACCCCTTCACTGTAGAGGTCCTTAGATAGCAGAAGATTTTCTACTATGATAGCTTCTTTCCTCAGACCGCTTGACTTTGGTATTCCCTCCCTGCTTTCTGTTTCCCCAACCATACAAGCATGCAGAAATTTAAATGTAATGTGAACAAACATCTTGTTGGCCAGCTTCCCACCAAGGCTGGCTCCCCCCCCCCTCAATAAAAAAAGAAAGGAATCTGACTCCTTTCACAGTATCTCTTTATGTTTAAGTGAGAATATGCTTTGCTTTGGTTGAATAAAAGTAAAAAAGTAAATAAATAAGATAAAAGTTTGGCTCTTAGATCAACCGTTTCACTGTGATGCTGCGACACACATACATACAGACAACTTTGATTTATATAAGATGGCCAATAAGGATTTTTAACTTATACACGGTGGCCAAAAAGTCACTGAGAGATTTTTAACTTGAATGGATACTTTATTTTTGATGGTTCCTTAATGGAATTTTAAAATAATATGACGAAGACAATGGAGATTTGTTTGCAAAAAATGAAAAACAATTTATTTATGAAAAATAACATCTTTTAAATGGTTTCCATTTTCAGCTTTACAAAGCTGTGTCTTTGTTGGGTTATCTCAAAGGAAAAGTTTATATCAACAAACTTGAAACTCTACAGGAATTGAAGAAGAACATCGGAAATGAAGTCGGGGAATTAAATCATAATCGAGTGATCCTGCAATCCGTCATGGATAATTCTTTTTGAAAGGACAAGTTAAATATCCCTCAGTGATACCTCACTGACTTCTTGGCCAAACTGTATATAAATAGATGTTTTTCTTTGCAATAAAATTTTTCATTTTCTTCTGCTATTTTTATTGCTTATTTATCCCTCCTGATTTATATGGCAATAAGATTTCAGGGAAATAAACTTAACACTGTTTAAATATTGAAAGACTGGTTATAAAGTAACAAAAAATAGAAGAAGAATAATAATAATAATAATAATAATAATAATAATAATAATAATAATATAAAAAAAAAATTTTAATTAATAAAATTTTTTTTTTTAAATGGTACCAGCCTAGGCTGACACCACACAAAATATTTGCATAGGGTCAAGGAGGATAAGAAAGCCCGAGGAGGGACAGCACAAATCAGACCTCCACTGGAAGTGTAGAGACTGCTGGGACCTTGGGGAGGCCAGAGAAAAGCAATGGTCCTTACCAGCGAGAAATCAATGGTAAACGGCTGTTGTGATACTGCAAGTTTATTTGCGGTGCCTATCGAAAAGAGGTGGAGAATACTAGAAATCTGGGGAGACTTGTTGTCACTCAGACTCCAGGGAATACCACCGGTTGTCGGTGAGCAATCACTGATGACCTGTGTGAGAACTTCTAGTGAGAGTAAATAATAATGATGATGATGATGATGATGATGATGATGATCATCATCATCATCATCATCATATTCGGTTTAACATCCGGTTTACGTACATGACTTTTAGAAATTGACTTCCAAATCAACCAAGACTTTATTTATCCCTCGTTCTCTCAAATCCATCCTTATAACTTCCTCCTATGTTTTCCTTGGCCTTCAGCTGTGGGCTGACCCCGCTACCTCAATTGTCCTACATCTACTAACCCAAGAACTCTAATCCATTCTGTCAACGGGGTGAATGCTATCAGAGTCTCCTGTTCTGCACACATCTCCCTATACTGCTCAGATTTAATCTTCCTCTGAAGTCATCCGATCTAAATACGACATAAGACTCACACTACACATCATTGTATCATTCTTACATCATTTCTCTCCATGCAATGAATGTCTTCAACCCTCACTGGCCAGGTGTCACACTCTGTATCATCACACTGTGTATACATGCCTGCTAGACTTTCACTGTTGGTTAGTAATGGCAGAGGTTCTCTGAACTTACTCCATCCACTCCTAATTCTTGCAATCATGGTTTTGAAATGATATTGAAATGTACAGACCGCTTTATACTTCTTCACTCATTTTAGTGAAAGAAAGATCTTTATTCATTTTTGAAAGCAAACATTTAACATTTAACAAGCAAAGCACATTTTTTCATTACTTCCTTTCACTATGTTATTGGCATGAATATATTTTATTTTGTGTCAGTTTCTTTCTGTGAATACTTGTTCCGGCTAAGAAAACTTTTAAAGTTATGAATTTTTGCACTTACTCACCTAATATTTCAAGACGTTAAAGGGAAGTAATTATGTAATGAGTCATTTCCCTTGACTTCTGCAAAAATAAATATCTAAAAACACCATATTTTTACATATTTAAAGGAAGTTTTCAAATTAACATTAAACTTGTGCATGATATCGACATTCCAGATATTGTAGCAATATTCAGATGCAAGTGTGTGAAAATAATTTTAAAACGGTATTTTCCGCATAAGGATAGATTAAATCAGAGAATGGAAAATTCCATTTAAAAATCAAGTAAGAGGTTAGGAATAAGTGGCAGAATATAACATCACAGAGAGGCAGTTGCTGGTAATAGATGGCGAATAAGCTGATCAAATCTTCCTCTTTCTTTCTGGACTGCTGAAAAGATGGGTCGGTTCCATGATAACACTCCCATTCCTGATAAGTGGGAGATGATATATACTGCATATTTGAGAAGAATAAAACACCTGAAAGCTTCGTTATTTTGTGATGGCATTTTTTTTACTATCTTTGATGACCACCATTAATAAGCTATTACTAATAGAGATTCGGTATCTGCCTGTCTGAATCCGAAACTATACTATTACTTCCATTAATGTACTATTGATCTATATTTTAATGATCAATTCAGTTTACTATACAATTTCAGACTAATGTACTATATTTCAATGCTCAATTCAGCGGGCACGGGTAGTGTAGTATCTATTCTGTTGCCAGGAGACCATCTTCCAAGGCATAACCTCCTCCTATTTTTAGTAGAAATTATTATAGTGTCTGTTCTGTTGTCATGAAACTATCCTCTCAGGCATGATAGTGTAGTATACGTTCGTTCATCATGATACCATCTTCATAGGCATTACCTCCTCCTCCTTTTTTGGTTGGTGGAGGGATAGTGTAGTATCTGTTCTATGATTATGATACCATCCTCCCAGGGATTATCTTTTTTGTTGGTGGGGGTAGTGATATACTAGCAAAAATATGTGGAATTCAGTCGTATATTTTTCATAATAATAATAAATAATAAATTATAAATAATTATAATATAATAATATTTTTTTAATGATTATTAATATATTATTAAAAAATTATAAATTAATAATATATGATAAGAATTTATTATAAATAATTAATAAGTAAATAATATTATAATAATATAATGATAATGTATTAATAATAATTATTAAATTAGAAATAATAATAAATAATTATTATTATTTGTAACAGTTATTGAAAGAGGTGAAGAATACTGGAAATCTAAGGAGACTTTTTTCACTCAGATTCTAAGGAATACCACGTGTCATTATCAGTGAGCAATCACTGATAATTAATTATGTGAGAACATCTACTGAGTAAATAAATCAATGCTGTTATGATAACACAAAATGATTTGCAATTTTATCAAAAGAGGTGGAAAATGCTGGAAATCTGGGAGACTTGTTGTCAGTTAGACTTCAGAGAACATCACTTGTTATTGTCAGTGAGCAATCAGTGATAAACACTCATATGAAAACTCCTAGCGAGTAAATCGTGATAAGATATAAGCATTCTAGTCATCTAAGGACATCCTTTTCTTTTTGTCAATGGAGAAGACATTAAAATAATTAATCTGTTTCAGAAAATGACTACTCTCAATAGTTACTCCTATTTCTATCACACAGACACACCATCACACACGCAAGCACATTTATCACCCTCCTAAAGTCCAATTTTTCCTCACCGTGATAGGGGCAGAGGCAATGGGGTAGTATCAGAGCTATGCCGTCTGGAACTGCGGTTCCTAGCAGGGCTAATCATAGCGGGCAGGTTTGGCACCCAGCTGTATTAGGGTTGCAACCTGGCTAACAGATCTCTGGTAAAAAATCCATGAGGATTCAGCATTAGGATTCGTCGTCCTCTGGTCGTTTCTGCCTCTGTATGTGATAAGTAAAGATGTGTCAGATGCAAATAGAGTGGAAGGGACAACGTTACTTCTGCACCATTCCTTTGTGTGTTCTGGACCAAACCCTTCCCGACTTTGCATGCAACCACTGAGCCATGCTACTCTCGGTATTGAGGGTAAAAACCTGCAATTTTGCAGGTTAACTAATAGCTGCGACTGACAAGGAGGACTTCCCACAGACCACACAATTTTGAGGCACAATCTTTGTGAGCTCTATGCAGATGTCTGACTCTCCAAACGGACAAACAAACGTAAAAAACACACATATATTCTCACCAAGATTACAACATGAAGAACAAAGACGACAGTGAAAACCAAGAAAGAAGAACCAATATTTTTACAGCTATCCAATTTGATCAAAGAATGGAGCACAGCGTGGAGCAGGTGCTAATGGTCAAAGAATAGAGTGGACTTACCATGAGAAGCTTTGCAACTATTTTTGGATATCCATTATGTGAAGCAAGATGCAAGGGACCATTTCCTGGAAAGACAAAGATTAATAGATTAACATAACGACCCATTTGGCATAATGGTTAGGGTGTTCGCTAATGGCTGGGAGACCAGGGTTCAATACTCGGTCGAATCATACCAAAGATAAAGAATCATTTTAAAAGATTAAGATGACAAATTAAGATGCTTATCTGCAGTGGAATATCAGGTCAAATGTCACCTGGCAGGAATAAGCCGTACTTGACACAGACACGCACCTGGCTGGAAGAAACAAAACCTGGTTGATTGACACAGAAACACAACTCTTTTGAAATGAAATAATTATCGATTAACTTAAAACCACCTGCAAAGATTATCCACAAAAATTTACCTGCAAACAGGAATACCCTGTTGCTAAATAGGGGTATGGCTACATTGACAGCGAAGGCGAACTCCTAGAATGGGTGTTCATAGGTAGATGTGTGCATGTCCAAGATTAACTAAACTAACCCGAAATTGAGATCAGCAGTCAACGAGTTCAAGAAAACCACTCCATCAATTCCTGTGCGTGCTCCACTTTTCTCACATACCTCACTCATTAACCGCCACCGACAATAAAGATATACTATTATATTTTTATACATCAGTGTTTGTCAGCATTCTTTTAAGCACAGCAGAAATACAACACTGGGATACATGTTTTGATCTTTATAAAGTATACTTTATTATAACTTAACTAACACTGTGGATTCAATACCTGCATTCTTCTTCCTCACTAACCCCCACTCGTTCACCATCACCAGCAATAAAGATATATCATTATATTTTTATACATCAATGTGTTTCATCATTCTCTTAAGCACAGTAAAGATACAACAATACAATTACAACGCCATGAAAAAAGTACTTTTTCTAATATATATGTAATACCTGACTTTTGTGGGTCTGTAAACGCATTATATCCTAGTTCTTAAAAGTTCAATATTTAATTCTGCTTCACTATAATCAACTGGAGCAGATCGGGACATGTTCGTAGAAAAAGTATTTCAAATCAATTTTATTAAAAACATACTTAATCTGACCGATATTCTATTTTTGCTTAGTGATATGAAGAGAATGTAAGAGTTACTATTTTTCTACACAAATATGTACTCTACAAACACCTGAAAGATTTTTCGTATGGACGATGGATTGCTTGGATGCCGATGTTTAGTTTTTAATAATAAAGGTTTATTACAAAGAGAAGAACAGTCACAAAAAGCATCATTTGGTATGTGCATGGGAGAGAGAGAAAGAAAGATAGATAGATAGACAGATAACTCGTCCTGCTACACCTAATTACATTGTGTGCAGCATTGGGGACAGCACCCTAGACACGTCTTTCCTGCTTGCAGTCCAGAGACAAAAAATTTCCAGAAGTCACATAGAGTTCACCCCAGAACTTAAACTAAGCCTCAAACTTTTCCATTCAAACAATGGCCCTCGTTATATAACACACTGGTCAATCTTTGAGCGTGTTATGAATTTGAATAGAAAGTTTTTCGGCATCAGAAGATCTCTACAGTGAAGGGGGTGGGATTTTGCTGCTAGTCAGGTTGGTCGAGTGTATTTACGTTGATGGGGTACAAGTGCAGTAAGTTCATCAGAACACATTTTGTGGAGGTAATTGTAAAACAAGCACAAAGATGCAACATTGCAGCGATGCAACATTGCAGCAATGCAACAGGGGCTGGAGCTTGGCAACTAGTACAGGACCTATGAGGATAGAAATTCTTTTTTTGCACCCTGTCCAAGAGGGAGAGACTAATGTTTGGTGTACCAGCTCAAATGTGGCAACAATACTCCATGCACGATCGAATGGTGGCTTTATAAACTGTAAACAACATGAGCGATTCTTTTTGAAGATGTTAGATTTCTTTAAAACTGCAGCTATTGAAGCAGTACGTAACATTTCTTTGGCGTTTTTGACAATGTAAGATTGCCCCTTTAAACATTAATATTCCAAGATAAACGCACACCCAGACTTGTATATACCCGTCAGATGAATATCACGTGCATGGTATTCATATAGATGTTTGGAGGTTGAAGGTTCAATCCTTGTTTGGTTAGTAACAACAAAATGATAATTTGAGGAACCTATAACAACTTGCTCAATTAAACGGCATCATTTCTTGCAATGGTTTTCCTTGGGCAACAACTTCTCTCTTTGTCTGATTTTACAATGGCACCGTATTTGATCGTTTAAAATTATTTTTAGGTTCAACTTAAAAAAGCTCAAGGTTATTTTTAACATTATTGAAGCCATCTCAAGACGAAACATCAGCTACTATGTATATATATGGTTGGATTGCAGAAACAAATTTGCTTAATCAAACGACATCCTTGGGCAACAACTTCTCTCTTTGTCTGATTTTACAAGGGCACCGTATTTGATCGTTTAAAATTATTTTTAGGTTAAACTTAAAAAAGCTCAAGGTTATTTTTAACATTATTGAAGCCATCTCAAGACGAAACATCAGCTACTATGTATATATATGGTTGGATTGCAGAAACCAATTTGCTTAATCAAACGACATCCTTGGGCAACAACTTCTCTCTTTGTCTGATTTTACAATGGCACCGTATTTGATCGTTTAAAATTATTTTTAGGTTCAACTTAAAAAAGCTCAAGGTTATTTTTAACATTATTGAAACCATCTCAAGACGAAACATCAGCTACTATGTATATATATGGTTGGATTGCAGAAACCAATTTGCTTAATCAAACGACATCCTTGGGCAACAACTTCTCTCTTTGTCTGATTTTACAATGGCACCGTATTTGATCGCTTAAAATTATTTTTAGGTTCAACTTAAAAAAGCTCCAGGTTATTTTTAACATTATTGAAACCATCTCAAGACGAAACATCAGCTACTATGTATATATATGGTTGGATTGCAGAAAGCAATTTGCTTAATCAAACGACATCCTTGGGCAACAACTTCTCTCTTTGTCTGATTTTACAATGGCACCGTATTTGATCGCTTAAAATTATTTTTAGGTTCAACTTAAAAAAGCTCCAGGTTATTTTTAACATTATTGAAGCCATCTCAAGACGAAACATCAGCTACTATGTATATATATGGTTGGATTGCAGAAACCAATTTGCTTAATCAAACGACATCCTTGGGCAACAACTTCTCTCTTTGTCTGATTTTACAATGGCGCCGTATTTGATCGTTTAAAATTATTTTTAGGTTCAACTTAAAAAAGCTCAAGGTTATTTTTAACATTATTGAAGCCATCTCAAGACGAAACATCAGCTACTATGTATATATATGGTTGGATTGCAGAAAGCAATTTGCTTAATCAAACGACATCCTTGGGCAACAACTTCTCTCTTTGTCTGATTTTACAATGGCACCGTATTTGATCGCTTAAAATTATTTTTAGGTTCAACTTAAAAAAGCTCAAGGTTATTTTTAACATTATTGAAGCCATCTCAAGACGAAACATCAGCTACTATGTATATATATAAGTCAGGCATAGATTGCAGTTTATTTGTACGAAATATGGTTGGATTGCAGAAAGCAATTTGCAAACGACATCCTTAGGCAACAACTTCTCCCTTTGTCTTTAAAAGACTCAGGTTTCTTCAGGTTTTACAATGGCACCGTGCGCAGCTGTTTTGCTGCAATATAAATCTATGCTAATTGCATTCTCATAAAAATCTTTATTGTGCAGATAGAAAATTTGAATCATCAATTTCTGCATCTGAAAATGCTGATTTTTGTTTTTTACCTATTTTCTGAAATTCAATATATTAAAGATCTGATTTCCATCTATTTTTTGAAATTCACGCAGATCTCATTAATCATCTAGATGACGCCTGAATTGACACAAAAATCTTTGATTCCAAACAAATTTACAGGTCCATTACCCCAAATATACACCCATGGAATCATTGATGAAATTCGCAAACTTTTCCGCAATCCAACCATATTTGGTTAAAATAAACTTCAATCAATGCCTGACTTGCCCACCACGTTTCACTCATGAATATCCAACAGTCTTTTTAAAAAATTTTTTTATTGTAGTTCAATAATAAGCACACCTCAAAAAAAAGGTGACCCAAAATAAATGCCATCCATAGAATCATTAATGAAATTTAAAACCTTTTCTGCAATCCAACCAGATTTGGCACAAACAAACTTCAGTCTATACTTGACTTGTCCACCAAGTGTCAGCCATGAATATCCAACAGTCATTCTTTTATCACTGTTCAATAATAAACACTCCTAGATACGATGGGAAAAATTGTCAATAAATGTGACACACAACTCTCTTGGCACTGCCTTGATTTTAGCTGTGATTGCTCTCTTCAGCTTAGGAATAGTCTGGGGGGGGTTGTTTGGATAGACATTATCTTTGAGATAAGTCCACAACTAAAAATTGGGGGGGGGGGGCTTATGGTCCGATGAGTGTGAAGCCCATTCAGGATCACACCTCCTTCTGATAAGACGTTCACCAAAGTGTGTCTAATATCATGTTTAGTGAACAAGTTAGACATAGACTAAAGTTTATTGAACGGTGATAAAACAAAGACTGTTGCACATTCATGACTGAACCTTGGTGGACATGTCAGGCATAGACTGAAGTTTAATTGTACCAAATATAGTTGGATTGTAGAAAGAAATATACATTTTATTAACGATTTACTGAGTGGCATTTATTGTGGGTCACCCAAAGTTTTTAAGTATTGTATAATGTGGAAAAGTCCAAGAATTTCAGGACATCTGAAAAATTCACATGATCGAGTGTGGACTTTACCGTTTTGTGGCGCGCACGATACATACAATAATAAAATACATAAAATGGATAGCACGCTGTCTGCTGTGCGGAACGAGGTGATTAAGTTGTAATTTTACTTACATGAAAATAGTGTGCACATTCGGAACATATTAAACAGTAATAAAACAAAGACTGTGAGACGTTCATAACTGAAACTTGGTGGACAAGTCAGACAAAGACTGAAGTTTATTTCTACCAAATATGGTTGGATTGTGGAAATGATTGTTAATTTTATTAACGATTTACTGGTTGGCATTTTTTTGTAGATCACCCTTTAGGTTTGTATGCCTCACCTCACCACTGCCACCTCCCTACGAAAAATAAATTTAAAGAAAAAGAAAACGAAAATTATTTTAATAAATGCAATTTTCTTCGTGAAATCAGACATGCCATTCAGAAAAGCGCCATGGAATGGAGTTTGCTCACGACTGCATTAAATTATCATCTTCATCCTCTTCTCCATCATATTTTATGGTCGTCTTCATCTGATGTCGCTTTCTAGATCAAGATTCTAAATCAATTACACCATGACCTTTAAATTAACACATGAAATTAGTATGGATTCCTCATTAATTATTTTAATTTATTTATTTATTTATTCCTCCATTGGCATCGTGTGTAAACCATTATGAAAAAAAAATTTTTTTTTACTCATTTTATTTATTTATTTATTCCTCCATTGGCATCATGTGTAAACCATTATGAAAAAAAAATTTTTTTTTACTCATTTTATTTATTTATTTATTCCTCCATTGGCATCATGTGTAAACCATTATGAAAAAAAAATTTTTTTTTACTCATTTTATTTATTTATTTATTCCTCCATTGGCATCATGTGTAAACCATTATGAAAAAAAAATTTTTTTTTACTCATTTTATTTATTTATTTATTCCTCCATTGGCATCATGTGTAAACCATTATGAAAAAAAAATTTTTTTTTACTCATTTTATTTATTTATTTATTCCTCCATTGGCATCATGTGTAAACCATTATGAAAAAAAAATTTTTTTTTACTCATTTTATTTATTTATTTATTCCTCCATTGGCATCATGTGTAAACCATTATGAAAAAAAAAATTTTTTTTACTCATTTTATTTATTTATTTATTCCTCCATTGGCATCATGTGTAAACCATTATGAAAAAAAAATTTTTTTTTACTCATTTTATTTATTTATTTATTCCTCCATTGGCATCATGTGTAAACCATTATGAAAAAAAAATTTTTTTTTACTCATTTTATTTATTTATTTATTCCTCCATTGGCATCATGTGTAAACCATTATGAAAAAAAAATTTTTTTTTACTCATTTTATTTATTTATTTATTCCTCCATTGGCATCATGTGTAAACCATTATGAAAAAAAAATTTTTTTTTACTCATTTTATTTATTTATTTATTCCTCCATTGGCATCATGTGTAAACCATTATGAAAAAAAAATTTTTTTTTACTCATTTTATTTATTTATTTATTCCTCCATTGGCATCATGTGTAAACCATTATGAAAAAAAAAATTTTTTTTACTCATTTTATTTATTTATTTATTCCTCCATTGGCATCATGTGTAAACCATTATGAAAAAAAAATTTTTTTTTACTCATTTTATTTATTTATTTATTCCTCCATTGGCATCATGTGTAAACCATTATGAAAAAAAATTTTTTTTTACTCATTTTATTTATTTATTTATTCCTCCATTGGCATCATGTGTAAACCATTATGAAAAAAAAATTTTTTTTTACTCATTTTATTTATTTATTTATTCCTCCATTGGCATCATGTGTAAACCATTATGAAAAAAAATTTTTTTTTTACTCATTTTATTTATTTATTTATTCCTCCATTGACATCATGTGTAAACCATTATGAAAAAAAAATTGCTAACTCATTTCAACAAACATTACCTGATTTTACTTCATAGGTTCTTAAAGAGGAATGCTATTCCTTCCATGTAATTGATTTTGATCAAAATTAGAATATGGATTCTAGACATAAGGTCTAGGAGCATTATTTATATCTTGATTTTAATTTGTGTACAGGGATATAAAAGTGCATTCCATAAATGGGAAGTTTCAGGAAAGAAACGTTGTTCATGGAAGCCTCATTTTTGTTTTAAGTACATGAGAGAAGAAAGGAAAGTGCTTTGTAGAAGTTGTAGCTAGACGAGTTCTTTCTGTGTATGTTTTACAGGAGGAACTAGAGATTGGAGCTCAGTCGAACACTTTCCATAAAAATAACGATAGAGGAGAGAAAGACTAGCCATGCCAATTCCATGAGAAAGGGTTGTAAGGGAAAGAGATCCTTCCCCACTAGAATGCGAAGTCGATTTTGTACTCTGTCACGGCAGGAAAGAGTTCTCTGAGCGGCACCTCCCCAGATGTGGCAGCAGTACTCAATCTTAGGACATATTTGACTCTTATGCAGGTAGAAGATTGCATCAAGAGTGAAGTAGTTTCTGGAGCTGTAGAATGATCCAACGATTTTCCAGCAACTTATCAAGGCTAAAAGCCACTCAAGGACCTGAATAATGAGATGAATAGATTGGCAGTTGAATGATGATGAATACTATGAGAGGATTGAAAATAGTGAATGGAATGAACAAAATTCGATGATTTATGAGGCTAATGTATGACAAGTATTGATATTAGATTTGAAGATGCTTAAGTTGTAGCCCTTCAGGAAGCAATCTTATGGTAACATGTTTCACAGATGAGAAATTCTTGGAAATAAATTCTCTTCATGGAAATTCTATTTGTTGTTAGACTCATGTAAGGAAAAGAGGAAAGTTCTTTTCAATAGTGGTAGGAAGACGAGTTTTTGCTTGTGGACGTGTTTTAGAGAGTGAAGCTTTCCATGGAAATAACGATAGAGTATTTATTTACTACTCTCCAGTAGTTAGGCACAAGGCCAGTTTTATCTTACTCCCACAAGTAAGATGTGACCCAAGGTCGGGAAAGTGGGGTTTGAAAAGCCAGCGCCCGAGAGTTGAGCACTCTGGCCATTAAAAATTGCCTGGACAGCCCCGTCGTCATTCCCCGGTAGGGGCGCCTCAGACAGTAAGTAATAAACTTACTCCTCCCCAAAGAGGGGGGGGTGAAGCCTGGGAGGGTGGACTTCCTAGAACTGCACAGGACAGACCCATAGACCGGCGTAAATCAAGCCCCGAAGGCCAAGACAATACCAGTCTATGGAGTGCAGTATTCATCGGAACAGATACTACACTTTGATCTTAGCCAAAAGGCCAAGAATAGAGTAGAGAAAGTCTAGCAACGTCTAATATGTGAGAAAGAGGCTGTAGAGAGGAAAAGAGATCATCTCCCACTAGATTGTGAAGTCAATTTTGAACTCTGTCAAGGCAAAAAAGAGTTTTCTGGGCAGCATCCCCTCAGATGTGGCAGCAGTACTTCATTTTAGTACGTATCTGACACATATATATGTACTAACTGGCTTCTTAGGACGTATCTGTACATATCTAATATACAAGCTGACTTTGCCAGCTCGCTATCACTTCACAAAGTTCACTACTTGAAATACTTGAAACCAAAATTTTAAATAATAAACATTTCATTGATAAGTTTCTTGTAAACACGAGACTAAAACTTTCGCATTTATTCGTAGAAATAGATAAACATTAACATTTTGTTAATTTTTATATAAATGTATTTCTCTTATAAAAAACCCTAATGAAATCAAAAGAAAGAAGAAATCAATTCGCCTGAGCGATAATGTGGGAGGGTGGCTTTTTAACTTACAATTTAGTTGTTTAAAATCAAGTCAGTCCGTCTAAAGGCTGGAAAGGAACATTTAAACATAAATACGGAATGTTTTGTTAACGGGATCAAAACAATCATTGAATTTAAAAACATAGTACGGCATCGTTAACAGAAGAGAGGAAATGAGAGAAAGAAAGGAAGAGAGAAAGAGCAAGGAAGACAACTAGATAGCCACTCTCTCCCTCTTTTCTCTCTTCTCGCTTATGCCTCTCAGTAAGAATTCTAGCAAGCGATGTTGGTTGAATGTAAGAAAAGTTTTCAGTAAGGTATCCATTGTTTTATTAAATCACTTTAATTAATTACTGTTAATATTGACGAAACTATTACATATATATGGGAGAAATAGAACAATAAAATTAGAAATGAATAACAGCAAACATTAATTTATTATGAAATGTTAAAAAATAGTTATGCTAACTAGGCATTCAAATGACTGTCTTTAGATTGTTTGTCTCTACTATATATAGAATATTTCAAAATTCTATGTTGTATCATTGATTGATACACGCCATAAACTGGTATTGTCTTGGCCTTCGGGGCTTGATTTACGCCGGTCTATGGGTCTGTCCTGTGCAGTTCTAGGAGGTCCACCCTCCCGGTCTTTGCCTCCCCTCTTTGGGGAGGAGTAAGTTTATTGCTTACTGCCTGAGGCACCCCTACCGGGGAATGCCGACGGGGCTGCCCAGGCAATTTTTAATGGCCAGAGTGCTCACCTTCTCGGGCGCTGGCTTTTCAAACCCCACTTTCCCGACCCGAGCTTGGGTCACATCTTACCTTGTGGGAGTAAGATACACCTGGCCTTGTGCCTAACCTCCTGGGGAGGTAAATAAAATGTTGTATTATTGGTTTAAAAAACAGAAGGACCGTTTTGATGGTATATTGGAGTGATAAATGGGAAAAACTTTCGCATTTATTCATTTAGGTAGTATTGCAGTAGAAGTAAGGTACTTTCTGGAGCAGTAGAATGATCCATGCCAGACATTTTTTTAACAACTTTAGCAACAGATTGGATGTAAGTCTTCCATCTTAAATCTGGAGTGAAAGTCAATCTTATAGGAGCTTATCAAAACAAGGGATTTTCTTTGCCAAGCGAGAGAGAGAGAGTCATTCATTTCGACTGAGGCAAAACAAGGTGGTGCTTGGTTTTATAGGTGTTTAAAGTAAAATGCAACCTTTTCTCCCATTACAACACATGCTCCAGATCCAAAGAAAGAGAATCAGTGAGATCTTGATCACCAGTGCTCTTCGAGGTGCTGCCATAGACAGCTATTGCATTAATTTCAACTGGAGCAAAACAAGGATCTGTGTGCTGGTTGTGAAAGAAGAAAGTTGATTTTAAAAGTGTTAAAAGTAATGGGCCTGACAAGAGTCAGAGTGGACCTGAGATTAATAGGAATTAAGGTGTGACTCCACAAAGTTCCCAAATTTGGCTTCACCATCGGATGTAATTTACTGTCTTGCGGAAGACAGAAAAGAAAATCATATATTTTTCGACACTTCCTGGACTAATTGTTATTATGTACTTAGATGGGTGACCAATGGCCATACTAGGTGCTGTATGTAAAATGCGGCCCTAGTGGGCTTCCAAGACAATGACCAGTACCAATCAGCAAATATAACAAGACAGTCCTGAGCTGTTCGTTGTGATTCATGCCTACCAGACACTAGCCAGTAATTATCGAAATGAATAAATACGAAAGATTTTTCTATTTATCACACCTATATTACAACCAAAATCGATTACTTCTATTTAAATCAATAATACAACATCATAAATGCTAAACGGTTCTACTGCAGAAATACTAACAATCACCTCTGAAAGTATATACCATTCATACCTTCTTAGACAAAAGAAAAATTCAGGTAGTCCTCGATGGCCATACATCCAAACATGATATTAATGCGGGTGTGCCTCAAGGATTGATCCTTGGATCTTTATCATTCCTGAATGACCTCTGTGATGAAATTGTATCCAAGATGGGTATATTTGCTGATGCTCACATCGCGCAACTGCTACAGAAAAAGCATGAACTACATCAAAGGCAGATTGATAGCGGCTTGTCACCTCAGGATCTGAGATCTGTGGAACAGTCATACTTAGCTGTTAAATCAGAGTTACAGAAAGAACTGATGTTAAGGACAGTAAAACAATGTATGACCTGATTAAGACAGTCTATGGTCCTAGCCATTCTAGTGTAACTCCATTAAAATCCTAGGATGGCACAAAGTTGATTAGAGATCTAAGGAAGCTATTCGATAGATGGACAGAGCATTATACTGATCTGTTCACTAATCCGTCGATTGTCAGTACTGATGTGATAGATAGCTTGCCTCAGAGGGCTATCATTGCAAAAATGGATTCTGTTCCTTCCCTCAAGGAGGTGGAGGAGGCCATATGGCAGTTCAGAGGCGGAGCACCTGGTGGAGATGCTATACATGTGTTTGTCCTTCACTGTAGTGGAAGACCATTGGCAGTTCAAATTAAAGGGTTGATTGACAGCATCTGGTTTGACGGGCATGTTTACCAAAATTGGCGTGACTCCATTATGGTCTCCTTGTACAAGGGCAAAGGGAGAAAAGATGAGTGCGGCAATTATTGAGGCATCTCTCTTTTGAATGTGACAGGAAACGTATTCACCAGAATCCTGTTGAATATCCTGAATGCCTACATTTGCCCGTTTATGCTTCCTGAGAGTCAGTGTGGCTTTAGAAGAAATAGGGGTACCACTGATATGATCTTTACGGCGCGTCAAATGCAGGAAAACTGTATTGAACATCGTCTAGACCTATATCAGGTCTTTGTTGATCTGAAGAAAGTGTTCGATACAGTTAATCGGGATGCGCTGTGGAAGGTATTGGGTAAGTTGGGATGTCCTCATAAATTTGTTAGACTTCTTCGTAAGCTGCACGACAACATGAAAGCACGTGTCAACTGCAATGGTTGTCTTTCTGAACTCGTTGCAGTTGACAACGGTGTTAAACAACGTGATATACCTGCACCTAATTTGTTTTCCATTTATTTTGCTGTAATGTTTTCGTTGGCATTCACTAACTATGACAAAGGTGTGTATCTTTGATTTCGCACATCGGGTCGGCCGTATAACTTACAGCGTTTTAAGACTTTGTCAAAGACATTCTCCACTATTGTTCGAGATTTGCTCTATGCAGATGATGTGGACCTCATGGCTCACTTGCAGGATGATATGCAGAATATCATGGATCGCTTTGCATAGACGTGTAGAAGGATGGGTCTCAAAATAAGTCTGGGCAAGACAAAGGCTATGTTTGCCCCAGCCCCTGGCAGCCCGTATCAGGAACCGGATATATTTGTTGAAGGCCAAAGACTGTCTGTGGTGGATCGTTTACGTATCTAGGTAGTGTTTTTTTAAGGAACGGGTCGTTAGATGCTGAGATAGAAGGGCATATTGGACGGGCTGGTGTGTCTTTTGGTCATTTGGAGAAGCGAGTGTGGGCACCATGCGATATCAGGCTGGAAACTAAGATCTCTGTGTATGAGGCCTGTGTGGTATCAACTTTATTATATGCTTGTAAGACATGGACCACTTACAGAGTTCATATTCGCCTGCTAGAGCGTTTCCAGCAGAACTGCCTTAGGCACTTGCATAACATCCGTTGGGATAGCTTTACCCCTGACATTGAAATGTTAGAATGAGACTGTTTCAAGCATCGAGTCTCGTATATGGAAATGCATACTTTGTTGGGCTGGTCATCTTATTCGTCTTAATGATGACAGACTGCTCAAGCAGGTGATCTATGGCAACTAACTGGGAATACTTGTTCACAGCATAAACCTCATAAGCGATTCAAAGATTGTCTCAAGACGATTTGAAGTGCTTTGGAACTGATGTTGGAGGATGGGAGGGAGTGGCTGCAGATAGGACAAGGTGGAGGAAAGCGATTTTTGAAGGCAGTAAGCTCTTTGAAAAGAATAGAATGAAACACCAGCAGCAGAAGAGAGCAGCGAGGAAGAGATAGGACGTCACACCTCCAGCACATAGAGGAAACATGGAACACCTAAGATGTCAAGTGTGCAACTTGGTAACTATGTCACGTGCAGGTTTGTTGAATCACCAACGAGTGCATGTTTTACAAAATCAAGCACAGACAAGAGGTGGTTTCATTTATGGCATCTCTTAAGATCATCACAACACCTGCCCCATCTGTGGTAGGGTCTTGAAGAGCCACATCACCGCCTCTCACTGGGAACCTTCACACTGATATCACATCGATACGCCAAAAGTGGTCATATTCCAAATCGAATAGACAGCCACCATATATACAAGATGACTCCTGAATATTTGCATGTTTAATAAATAATCTTTTAATCAAGATTTCTATTTCTTTTCCTAAATATTCAATGAATGTTTGCAATATTTTCATGATGTTTTTCATTTTATCACAATTCGGTTTTCTGATTAGTTTTGGAAAAGAAATGAATATAATTTCATGATCTAATAACCTTGTCAATACCACATTTTAATAGCATTTGAAGGAAGAGATTAACATTTTATGCTTAATGTATTATGTTGGTTCATTTTCAGCAATAATCTATTATTTGGTATCTGTCTTTCTGAAGCCGAACCTATACTATTACTTTTATTAACAATGGAGATTTAGTATCTGTCTGCATGAAGCCGAACTATACTATTACTATCCTTTAATGCTCAATTCAGGTTACTATATTATTTCAAATTAATGAATTCTCAATGCTCAATTTAGGGGGAGAGGTGTAGTGTAGAATCTGTTCTGTTGTTATGATACCACAATACTCCTAGGCATTAACTACTCCTATTTTTTAAGGTGGGGGTGGGGAAGAGTTAGTGTAATATCTGTTCTGTGGTCATGATACCATCCCCTCAAAGATTCTCTTTGTCTTGTGTGTGTGGGGGTGTAGTGTAGTATCTCTTCTGTTATGAGACCATCCTCCCAGACATAACCTCCTTTTTTGGAGGGGTAGGGGTAATGTAGTATATGTTCGTTTTTCATGATACCATCTTACGAGACAATACCTCCTCCGTTTGGGGAGTAATGAAGTATATGTTCGTTCGTCATATATACTGGGAGCATATTATTGCTAATAATAATGATAATAACAATAATAATAATTATGATAATAATTACGATAATAACAGAAATAATAATAATAATAAAGCACAAAATCCTCTGACACTGACCAGGGAAGAGCTGTACAAAAACACTTGGGCATGGCTACAAAAAGGGCAGTTGAGCTGAGAAACGGAATCATTGCTAACAGTGTACAGAACAATGCGATCAGAACAAACTATATGAAAACTAAAATAGACAAATCCAGGAAAACGGTAAATGTAGCCTCTGTGCACAAAGAAACGAAACGATGAATCACATAAGTGAATTCAGCAAACAAGCTCTAAAAGAATACAAAAACAGGCACAACTGCATGGGAAAGGCAGTTCACTTGGAACTATGCAAACGTCTTCACTTTGAACACACATACACAAACCGGAGATAATACTTGAAAACGAAAAGCACAAAATCTTCTTGGACATGGAGGTACAAACAGACAAATTCATCCAAGCAAGGAGACTAGATATGATAATAGTCAACAAGAAGAAGAAAACTGCCTAATCATCAGCAGTTCACAGGGCAAAGATAAAGTAATATGGAGAAACATGAAGAAAATCACAATAATACCAATAATTGTAGGAGCACTAGGAACAGTCACGAAAAATCTGAAAAACAGACTAGAAGAAATTGGAAACAAAGGGTAACTCGATCGACACCATAGAATGCATGGCAATGATGAAAACAACTAGAATATTAAGGAAAATCCTTGAATGCAGAAACCAACCCACATGATCAATGAACGCCAACTAGCCACAAGTAAGTTGAAATAAAAATAGAACAAAAAGTACAGAAAGAACATTGCACGAAACCAAGAGAACTGAAACTATCACAAATCCCATGATCTGACCTCTCCCTCGAAAACATACACACACGTGTTGTGGATTATCATGAAGGGTCAAAGAGAATGGAAAGACCGAGAAGAGAGAGAGGACCAACCAGACTTCCACTGGAAGGGTGTGAAGAGTACTAAAACTTTGGGGAGGCTTATTGCCACCCAAATTCAGAAACGCCCAATGGTTGTTGCTAGCGAGAAATCTATGGTAAACGGCTGTTGCGATGATGCAAAATGATTTGCAACGGTTATCAAAAAAGGTGGAGTGTGTTGACAATCTGGAGGGACTTGTTGTCACTCAGACTTCAGGGAATACTTGTCATTGCCAGTGTGCAATAACTGATAATGACTTGTGTGAAAACTCCAAGTGAGTAAATAATAATAATAATAATAATAATAATAATAATAATAATAATTCTTTTTAATCCCAGAGATACAAACATTGGTTGACACTATAGAAAATAGCTGCGTTGGAGAGAAAGAGAGAGAGAGACAGACAGACAGACAGACAGACAGACAGACAGACAGACAGACAGACAAAGACCAACTAATCCAATAATAATAATACTTTTTTTTATCCCAGAGACACAAACATTGGTTGGCACCACAGAAAATAGGGCAGACAGACAGACAGCAAGGATACCAGACATAATAATAGTCAAGTTTTAATATCTTCAAATATTTATTCAAGGTGGTTGCTTTAACTAGTGATTCATAATTCAAATATATGTCTATACCACCGGAACATTTTCGACTCAAATCAAACAGTTAACTGTTACTGGGGAGAGAGAGAGAGAGAGAGAGAGAGAGAGAGAAAAGACAGAGAGAAAAAGAGAGAGGGAGAGAGAGAAAATGTGTGTGTGTGTGTGTTATATCTATTCATTTGCCCAGGACGATATAAACACATGGTTTCCAGGGTTGAGGAGCAGGCGAGGTGAGGGGAGAGAGAATAAAATTCACTTCAAAATCAAGTGACCATGCGCAATAATGGCGTTCTGCCTTTCTCTTGTGCTTTCTTTTCTTTGTTTTCTTTTTTTCTGAAAAATAAAAAATCCAATGAATGTGTGAACTATTTTCGTCTTGTTTTGTATTCTATCACAATTCAATTGCACGACGACAGCGATTGGTTCCGGAAAATCAAATACAAGGTGGCCTTCAAACAAATGTACAATTCTATTTTGCAATTTAATAACCAATTCTTGTTCGATTGACCTCAAATTTGAACAGCATGCTTAGATGCGTAGAAAGAGGTCAACATTTTAACGTTCATGGTGTTATGCTTATATGTTTCTTTTCGCCTCTCGAACACATGCCCTGCATGAGGAAATGAAATGGGCTCAGTTTGTGTTAGATTCAAACGCAGTCGAACAAGACTATGCAATATGCATGTGTCCTACACACACACATACAGTCGGTTGTGGGGAGGACTTTAATGCCTACTGCGGAGGACTTGAATGCCTACTAGACACCACTCTCGGGTATCTTCGGTCTCTCTGTAGAGGGGTTTGTCAGAGACTCTGACATGAGGATACTTTTTACTTGAAGTAAACCCTGACCAAATATTCAAAACAAATGGTGTGCTGTCTCCTCAAGCCATCCAGCACGTCTCCCGAATTGTGAACGGGGGCACCCCCTCTACTCATAGAGGGCAGCTTCGAATAAACAATTAGAAGCTGTTGACAATGAGAGAATGAATAATAAAAAATATGAATAAAAACAAAAATAAATACTGGCAGTCCGGCACCCAGGATAAAAAGGCCCCATCAACCCGTTCATACACCAGGCGGGAAGATGTAAGCAATGGTGTAAACCTTCCTGCCTCTGGAAATGGTGCTCCAGCCAATACAGAGGCCAACCAGGGTGAGACAAAAGGTCTTGGCCCCCTATCTCCATCAAATGCAGCAACAACAAAAAAAAAGAAACATAAGAGGCTTAAAAGCCCAACTATGGACTGTTGCACAAAAGAAGGTGCTATTGTTTTGCTACCACTACTCAAAGTTTGAAAAGTGGAGCAAAACATCGAATGAGATTCTAGCTGATAAGATCCAAGAATCTACCCTCCCCGAAAAAAATTTACTCAGTTTCAGAAGCCGATACTGGTGATCGGTTTTACAACTAAGAAAGCATACACAAACATAAACAAACAATGCAATGGCAAAGACGGAAATAAGAAACAATTTTGTTGGCTTTTTCGCTAGGAACAAAGTGTAGTATCTGTTTTGCTGCTACACTTAGTCTATTCTGTCCTCGGACAGTGAAGAAGAAGTCTTTCTAGACTGAGGCAATTTAAATTTTTGTTCCAATCCAGAGTGCCCCTTTATGGGGAGCTGGATTTTTCTCACATTAAAAACCGACCTTGTGTCTAACTTTGCCCTTATGGGGAGGCAAGTAAATAGGAACAATTGGAGCAAATTGTGTCTGCAGAGATTCATTCGCAGTAAATATTTCTGCTTTATTTCACGGAAATGTGTTTTACATTTCTGTGATGAAGCATCGTCATTATTTTCGTTATTCACATGTTTCAAGTTGTTGTCTTTGTTGCAGAGGGCAATACTGATGATCGGTCTGTGTCAAGATCACGTCGGGGTCACCACTTGTTACAGGGGCCGGTCACTGATGATCGGTCTTACAACTAAGAAAGAGGCACAGACACAAATACGTCAATGACCAAAAAAGAAAAAACAAACTCGTGAGTGCAGAAAAATATAAAGGTGGCATTTATTTAAAAGAAATAAATATGTGAGCATTAAGAAAAGAGTTTATAATTCAGTGAGTCGACAAGAAAGATGATGGATCGTTATCATAGGATGGTGGTGATAGTTATCCTGACTGAAATGTCCTTTGGTCTTTTTTGCTGGGATCTGTTGCTTTTGACGTAGCTGCTGTAGAACTTTGGCTGGCCGGAGAACAAGCTGCAGATGATGATGATGATGATTGCAATGTTATGACCCTAGTCATCTCCCCTAGTAGAACTCTCTGAATAAGAAGGACTAAACTTTCGTCCCCCTTTCCTTCAGTTGAATAAAATATGCCAGTCCTGGCACATGGAAATCCTACGATGTTTATTTGTTTTATCTTTTAAATATATCGAGATACCATAACACGATGGCAGTGAATACGGGAATACAAGAAAACGGTACCCAGCTATAAGAAAAATGCAAGGAGCTGTATCTCGAAATGAACATTTAACATGTGTTTACATGTAGGACGTCATCTTAAAAAAAAAAAGTAACAAAAAGTAAAATACAGTAAACAACGGAAAGAAAAGACAAGAAAGCTTTCGTCCAAGTATTTCCTTTCAGGAAAATATCTGTACAAGTAAGTGTATTACACTGCTGTATATTTATTGTTATTGTATATTTATTATTACTGTATATTTATTGTTACTGTATATTTATTGTTACTGTATTTCGTGGCAAGATTTTTACAATGGCGAGGAACACGTGTGAGCCTGTTATGTGTTGGGCGTCAGATTTTTTAAACAACGTTGCAACCTCTATTTTTCGGTCAGAAATATTCCAGTAGACAAACAGGTTGACCACATTCTGTTCCTGGCTGGAGAATGGAAGCTTTAGAAAGTTCAATGCATGGACGTTCGAAAACGAAACAAAAGAGCAACATGATGAGAGTTTGTATAAGTTAATCAAAATGGCACAAAATTGTGAAAAATGGCACAAAATTGTGAAAATGGCACAAATTGAAATGCTCGTTTTCAACAGTGAAAAATGTGCAATCGTCCAGAAACGAATGCATTTCTTCGGAGTAATGTACGACGAGAATGGAATAAGCCCTGATCACAGTAAGGTGGATAAAATCAAGACGTTACCCAGTCCTACCTGCAAAAAGACGTTAGGTAGGCATCATCACCTACATGACACCCTTTATTCTGTATTTGTCTGATCTCACAGAACCCCTGAAAGATCTACTAAAACATGAACCCGAATGTCCCTCCAGAAAATCTAAGATGTAATGTGCAAACAGATGCTATTAACCTACTTTGACTCAGCAAAACATATATAAATAAACAATAAAAAGTTAGATTCCAGTCCAATGTCGACGCATGGACAACCATAATATAGAGTTATATATCCTGGATTTTTCATAAGTGAGACCCTTCAGAAAGGAAAAAAAACAGTGTCCAAAAACATCAGAAAACAAAAGCTAAAAACATAATACCACTCACATTTCTAATGCGTTTATATATGCAGATTCAAATAAGGTACATAAGATTCTGTTTACTCCATGGATGCCATGTTTAATATTAACAAAGCTAGGAAAAGATACATATGTTTTACTTAAACATCAGATCGTAAAAAAGCCCTCAGACAATTTAGAGAATTAATAAAAAAGAAGAGTACGAGAATATGAGTTAAAAGGTGACCCACAGTTCGAATCGTGCGACCGGCTGAACAGTTATCTTCCACACTGATGATCCCAGTGAGACGAAACGTACACGTATGTGGATAATAATTCAATATTTATTATTAGATAATTATATATATATATATATAAGTAAGAAACTAAAAGTAAAACTTTTAGTAGAAAGAACCTATAGTGAAATGGTAAAAGCTCAATATACGAGATAGAGCAATTATAGAACAATAAACATAATTTTATTACTGAATATACCCTGTTTTGAACATTTGAAGTTTGAAATAAATTTGGACATTCGTGCATGTTTATCACTCTTCGTCAATTTAACTTTATATATATATATATATAAAGGGTGGGCCAAAATAAGGGTCCTATCTTTAAATTTGAATAACTTGAATTTGAATAACTTCCACAAAATAAAAGTTAAACTCACCAAACTTTATGTGTGTGTAGACTGACCCTTCCGGGATTTTTTGAAATAAACAAAACAAATTTTAGCCGAAAAACACTTCTTAAAACTTACAAAAACTAAAGTATTGTTTTTTACACTGTTTTGAGTTTTTTAAGCAAAAATAATGTTTTCTGAATGAGGGTACGTTCCTTAGGGCTAATACGGCTCATGCTTGCTTCGGAAGGGGTCCTTTACTTATTCTAAAAAAAAAAATTTTTTTAAATCAATAAATAAAAAAGTTATGAATTTTTAAAAATAGGACACTTATTTTTGCCCACCCTATATATATATATATATATTACAACATATTCACCCATGCAGCAGAGGTAGATTCAAAGGCATGCTGATTTATCAAACTCAAGATTATTCCTACCTCCTTACATAATAAAAAAATAACTTTATAACTAAATTCACACCGGAATTAAACAAATCATAACACACACCAACACACAGCATACAGAGCACATATATACATATATATGAAAATGAATATGAGTATGTGTGTGTGTAGACAAAAACATATATGCACACTACATATGCATATGTACACACATACATAAATCAGAACAGATACACTGATTTAAACACACATAAACAAAACACACACATGCACATACACACACGCACACATAAAAGACAGGAATCATGAAAAAATTTAAAACCTTATAAATTATATTCACTAATCCGACACTCCTAATCCTATATACAAAACATTGACGAAATAATTAACATGCTTTAATAAACTCAAGTGGCATGCACACTGGCAAGAAACACATCGCCCATGCACACACAGATACCAAACCTTTAATAATAATAAGATTGAACCTACATTTATTACAAAACAATATTTGAAGAGAGTCACATGTTATAGAAATTTAAACACGTCTTAAACAGAAGTGAGAACTTCTTGTATTTTAGCTTACCATTAAACCATTATACACTCGTGTCGTCGTCGTCGTTGTTGTGTACCAAGGTTGTTGATCAGCTGTGAAATACGATCATTCGTATGCCGATGTTTTTATAAAAGATTTATTTAAAAGGATAGTCACAGAAAAACATCAGAGAGACAACTTGTATATGCGTGACAGGGTCGGTGCAACAAGGCCCTCTTCCTGGATAATTGATTGTATCAAAACCATCTGCAAAGACGATCGATCGAAGTGAGTAGTGCAAGTGTTTCTGTATTTGATGAAATCAATGATGCAAGTTAGTGTTCGCTGTGCTCGAACTCAGTAGTGCAAGTGAAATTTCACTGTTGAAAATGTTGAGTGCAAAAGAGTCTTTGCTATGGTTGAAGTAATAGTGCAAGTATGTCTGCACTACTGCTGGTGCAACTTGTTTGCAAGTTTGTCTTCTAATTCGAAGAGATGAGTGCAAGTAAGTCTGCATAATTGAAAGTGATACGTGCAAGTGAGTCAGCATGTCAGCATGTCACCATAATGAGTGCAAGGAAGCACTGTTAAAGGTGATGAGTGCAAGCCAGTCTGCATGGTTAAAAGTCATGAGTGCGAGCTAGTCAACACTGCCGAAGGTGATGAGTGCGAGTCTCTATGGTGCAAGTGAGTCAGCACTGTTAAAAGTGATGGTGCAAGTGAGTCAGCACTGTTAAAAGTGATGGTGCAAGTGAGTCAGCACTGTTAAAAGTGATGGGTGCAAGTGAGTCAGCACTGTTAAAAGTGATGGTGCAAGTGAGTCAGCACTGTTAAAAGTGATGGGTGCAAGTGAGTCAGCACTGTTAAAAGTGATGGGGCAAGTGAGTCAGCACTGTTAAAAGTGATGGGTGCAAGTGAGTCAGCACAGTTCTTGCTATCAACGAATGTTCAATTGCTGCGATCAGTAGTGCACTATGATCAAAGTCAGATATGCAAATGCGTCTGCATGATTGTTGTAGCGTGATGTTTGGAAATGGGTCTGCAGATAAGAAGAAAAAATGCAAATGGGTCTGCATTGTTGTCAGAACCCCATTTCTCGAGTTAATAAGTCCTCTTGTTGCGGAGTTAATCAATGAACGTTCAGTCATTGTATATTATAGTATTAAACATGCAGCTGTACTCGTTTAAACTGATGCGACTTCTTCCATAGTGTTGTCAGTGATGTCCGGAATGTTTTGATTGCAGCATCGTTGCTGGAAAGTGTTGGTAGTTCTTTAGGGGGGATGTAGATGTTTTGCTGAGTCTGACTTTTCAACAAACAGTATATTAAGTCAATGACTCGGTAGTGTTGTCGCTCAGTTTTGGCTGATTTTTTAGATGTTCAAAACCATAGTGTGTCAGGTTTGCACGGCCATGGTCTGAGTCAAGATCACGTTGGGGTCACCACTTACTGCAGGCGTCGGTCACTGGTGATCGGTCTTACAACAAAGAGGCACAGACACAAATACGGCAATGAGAAGAGAAAGAAAAATAAACTTCGGTGTGCAGCAAAATATAAAGGTGGCATTTATTTCAAAGAAATAAATATGTGTACGTTAGGAAAACAGTTCATGATTCAGTGAGTGAACAGAAAGGATGGATCGTTATCGTAGAATGATGATGAGTCTTTTCATTGGGAGTTGTTGCTTTTGACGCAGCTGCTGCAGAACTTTGGCTGGCCGAAGAAACAAGCTGCATATGTGCATGATGATGATGATGATGCATGGATCGATTGATAGCTGCTGTGATGATAGTGATTATGAAGGCAGTCAGTGTTGACGTCCTGTAGAAGGAGGGGGGGAAGGCTGCTGCTGCTTCTGCTGTTGTCGTCATGATAGTAAAAAAATCAGAGATTCTTTTGGGAGAAGCTTGCTGCTGCTGCTCCTGGATGTCGTCATCTTCGTAGTGGTGAAATGAGGCCATAAAGTTTAGCAAAGATTCGTGGAGCAAGATGCGGTCAGCGGAGATGGAAAAGATGGTGTCTCACTGGGTATCAAGGCTAAGCGGCATGCTCCCTCCCAGAATGAGCGATTGAGTGAAGAGACACACCCTATATATACTGCAGTAGCGGCTGCTGCTGGTAAAATGCTTTGATGAGATCTGATTGGTTGGCTTGAGTGATGATGTTTGCAGAAATAAAGTGTGTTGGTTCCTGTCACATGGGTTAAGGTGTTCAAGGATTAAACATTCGGTTTTGTTAGGAGTGCCGAGTCGTAAACGGGGTCGGCACAAGAAGGGCTAAGTCTTCAAGGATCAAACATTCGATTTGGTTAGGAGTAGCGAGTTATAAACAGGGTCGGTGTTATAGTATATATATTAGTCATGCCTTTTGGCTAAGATCAAAGTGTAGTATCTGTTCCGATGGATACTGCACCCTATAGACTGGTATTGTCTTGGCCTTCGGGGCTTGATTTACGCCTGTCTATGGGTCTGTCCTGTGCAGTTCTATGAGGTCCACCCTCCCAGGCTTCGCCTCCCCTCTTTGGGGAAGAGTAAGTTTATTGCTTACTGCCTGAGGCGCCCCTACCGGGGAATGCCGACGGGGCTGCCCAGGCAATTTTTAAACCCCACTTTCCCGACCCGACCTTGGGTCACATCTTACTTGTGGGAGTAAGATAAAAACTGGCCTTGTGCCTAACTCCTGGAGAGGAGTAAATCAATACTCAGCGTTGGCCGAGAGTAAAAATAATAACTGACTTTTTTTACAAAGAAACAGAAATTGATTTTGTAATCAAATGATTTTGTGAAATATAAATTCATGACTCATAAAAATGTTCGTTTTAGAATTTGCCGCTAATAAATTAATAGTAAAGAACAAATAATAATGGTACGTGGAGGCGAGAAACACGCACACACACAAGCACATACACGCACTTACACAGACACACTTGAAGTTGCATGATTTATTATATATATATATATTTATTTTTGAAGAATTCAAGGAAGAGAACTCAGTATAATTGCACACGATAACTTCTCCTTAATCTGTTTCAGTGGGTAAGGGAAAATGTCTCCAATCTAATAGTTTTCTTAGTCGGAATAAGTATTTTTAGACAAAACTAAAGCAAAATAAAATATATTCATGCCAATAACATAGTGGAAGGAAAAAACGAAAAGATTGGTTAATCCGAATCAAGTATTGGATTGCTATTTAGATCTGACAGATTAGATGGGGGGGAGGAAGGGGTGAATGAGACGAGAAGTGGTTGGAGGAGGAGAATAGAGGAGATAAAAGTGAAGGGAGGAGGGAAATAGTAGGAGTAGCATTAGCACAGTAAGAGGATGATGTAAATAACAGGGCAAGCCATAAACGGTTGTCCGTCTGGTCAGTCACCTTGGCAACAAGTGTTTTTACTGGGTAATGTAAATATAGTTTTATTCTAACTGGATATGAAAACTGTAACAATGAAAATCCGACAAAATAACTTTATATGTTAGATAGATATGGAAAAGGTATTTACATTGCAATGAAGAAAGGTATGGCTGTTAACCAATTATTAAACAGCAGAATGGAATCCGTTACGTCTGAACATGAAACCTCTTTACATCGATCTGAATCGTTGTGCAAACCGCCTGCCCGTCTGCTGTGCTATTCTGTTTTTGCTTTAAAGACTTGATCATTTATTACATTTGATTCCTGCTGACCGACATAATTGAATTATCTTCTTTTACCAGTTGGAAAGAAAGGCGGGGAGTGTGAGGGTTCAATTTTTCCAATGACATTTTACTAATGCTGCGAGGAAAGTTTGATCCTCAGTAAAATGAGCAGGATTTGGGAGCTCTTCTTTAACCCACCTCATCCTTGTGCTAAATTTAGTAAGACCTAGAAAATATGCAAGAATCGGATATTAAAACCGAAAAACGTTGATATATATACTAAAAGAATATCTCAAATAGAACGGTTTAGCACCACTTTTATGCCCACTTTTATGCTCACCCCACGAAGATTAATATCAAAGTATAATCATACTAAACCTTATGCCTAGAAACATTGTTCTAATTGTGATCAAAGCCAATTACATGATTTTGATTATAGAAAATATCTCAAATCTAAGGCTTAAGCTTAAGGGGTCTTAAGAAAAAATTGAAATTCAGGGAATTTTGCTTAATTGGTGTTTAATGGCTCTGAATCAAACTTAATGCAAATCTGAAATATTTTAATTTTCAAATTGGAAGTTGCGCCCATATTATGCCCCCTTAAAAACTTGTTAAAATACTCCATAGAAACTAAAATTTGGGGATTTTTCATTAATTGATGTCTAATACCGATTGCTAAAATTTCACAAAAATCGGAAATATCGAATTTTCACAAAAGGCTTCAACCCTTTTTACCCCCTTTGCATAAAACTAAATTAAACTAAATATAGCCTACATTACTCCCCCTCACATCTTTCAGCTATGTTCCAAAATTCATAATGATGGGATAACTTGTGTAGAAGTGTATTCGATACATACAAATATATAAACATATACACATACCTAACTTTATATAGATAGAAATATCCAGAACTATAATTTGTTCATCAGAATTTGAACCCTGGTTGCTGGCGCCATAATTTCTACACAACAACTGTTTCATTTCTCCGGCTTGACCACATTCGATGTTTGGATTCTGTTTCCCTTCCACCATATTTAACTCGTCCACCCAACTATTTTACGGCATAAACAGCGGTGGCGTTTCCTCTGAAATGTTCATCAGATAATGGCCCCGGGGTCAGGCATGATTTCCGCCAACACTGATAACGCTGACACCCACCAATGCAACCCAAGAAGCACAAGACTGTCTTGGTTCTCCTTGAAAAACTGGAAGGGCACATTCACATATGCAACCAGATTGATTTTCTGGGGCCCCTTTAAATTTGTCCTTCTCTTTAACTAGCAAAGTCAGTTAATATCTCATCGAATGTGTTTGATTGGCCAAATGGATGCCATAATAGTCTATGGAATTGGTAATGCCAAGTTCAAATGCTTTTTCATGGATTAACATTATTTTATTACTGTATACCCTCCATAAAAATTAATGAAAAAAAGTATGCTTCACCAATGTTCGCACTCGCTATTTCTATCTAGATATATTACTAAAATATTCATATAAAATCATAGAATTACGTCAGCAATTTAATTTTTTATTATCATTTCTGATGACATAAAGAAAAAAAAACATCCATCGTTGATTTTCATTATAGAGTAGAGAATTTCTTTCCAAATTTATTTCAATATTTTTGTATATAATTTTTTTTAATTAAAGGGGGAGGGAACTCATGTTATTATTTACTTCTCTTGTAAATCGGAGTGGATTTTTCGATTATAACTTTATTGTGTGTTTTTTCAGAAAGTGTGTGTTTTAGATTATATTTATTTGTACGACTGTTTATCAAGTATTCTAATCAGGGCTCAGGTGACAAAGAAGATATTTATTTAAAATTATTTGCTCATCATTTTTTTTTTTTTGCAACTAGTTGACACTCCATCAAAAATGACAACAAAACTTCTGCTTCGCCAGTGTTTGCACTTGTTATTTATCGAGATATATAACTAAATTATTCATATAAACTCATAGAATTATTATTATCATTTCTGATGACCTAAAGGAAAAGAAAACGCCCACCATTGATTTTTATTACAGTGAAGGGTTTCTTTCTAAGTTCATTCCAAACGGCGAGGTAAGTTTGGGGTGGTTGTCTGACTTGCAATTTCCTTTCTTGCTTCCTCTCACCACTTGAAATGGTTTCTAGCAAACTGAGTTAACATCTCATCAAATGTGTGCGATTGGTCAAATGGATGTATTTATCGCCTATGGAATTGGGAATGCCAAGTTCAAGTGGTGATTTATGCATTAATAGTTTTTTCTAGTTTAAACTCTCCATTAAAAATGACAGGAAAATTATGCTTTGCTAGTGTTTGCACTTGTGATTTATTTAGATATTGTTGTGGTCCTGTAAAGGATCCGGAAAAGAAAACACGAACGCGGAGTTTAGAGAAACAGGTATATTAAAAAAAAGTAAAATACAACAAATAACAAGGGTAGTTGTACGTCTGTCGGGACTGGCAGTATTAAACTGAGATGGTTACAGGTATTAAATTCCCTCCCACCGCAGGAATATGTGACACAAGGTCGGAAAGTGGGATTTGATAAGTCAGCACCCTAGAGGAAGAGCACTTGTGACCCTCAAAAAATGCCTGGGCAGCCCCGTCGGCATTCCCCAGTAAGGGCGCCTCAGACGATAAGCAATAAACTAACCCCTTCTCAAAGGGTGAGAAGGCAAAGCCTGGGAGGGTGGACCTCCTAGAACTGCACAGGACAAACCCACAGACCGGCGGAATCAAGCCCCGAAGACCAAGACGATACCGGTCTATAGGGTGTAGTATCCATCAGAACAGATACTACACTGTGATCCCAGCCAAAAGGCCAATGGTTACAACCCTGAGAGGCATGTGCACCCAGTATTTATATTGAGTGGAAGAGTTCATGTTGTCCGTAAGGTAAGATACCATAACAGATACATTATTAAAATGTTTGATATCTAAAAAAGAGAAAGTTTGTGTGTTTGTTATAGAAATCGATATTTTAACAGAAAATGTGTATGAACATAATCCCATGAAGAAAACTGTTGTATAGAAAGTAATGACAACCCCTGTCCTTATACAATGAAATATCCCAAGTAGCATATCAACGATGATGATGCTTGCCTGGCAGAGTAGAATAGTAGTACACGTACAGCCGGGTCGTTCCCCATATACATTACAAGCCAGTTACCCAACTGCATTGTCCACTTTAGAGTAATAACCTCTTTCATATTTGTATGTTGGCCGTTCGAGTTATTAAATGACTTTGGATGACATTACAAAAGTTTGGTTGTTTGGCAATTAAAGAAATAGATATGTTAACAGTAAGAAAATTAAAATTAGTTTTCTTTTTTATGTACTAACGAGCCACCGCTTATCAAGGGCAAAAAGCCATTCGAGGACAACGGTTACTGAGTTTATAAGGTGGACGGTGAGATGACACTGTGAGTATTGGAATTTGATTATTTAAGAAGACGGATCAACAAGAATTTGTTAACATTGTACTTTAAAACGGTCATGTTGTAGTCAGTTGAAAAGTAGCCCCGGGGCATTGTGTTCCACAGACGAGCAATTCTTGGAAAGAAACTTTGTTCATGGAAGTTTTGTTTACTTTCAGGTACACAGAGGAAGAAATGAAAATTATTTACAGTGGTTGTAGCTAGACGAGTTTTTGTTGTGAATGTTATACAGTGGGAACAATAGAATAATTTTCAATAAGAGTTACATTTTTCAAGAAATTTAATGACACCATGCAAATTTCTCTCTGATTCCATCTGAGGTCACTAGCCAATTAACGATTCCAATTATCGCTTACCGGGGATGTAATTGAAAACAAAGACCAATCTCAAGATCAAACACAACTTTTCTTGAGTAAAATTTTACAAAGAATCCAATAGTGGAAATAATTTTGTATTAGGGTTTCTTGGTATTTTTTTTACTATCACTCATGTCGTAGTTTACCTAAAATTAAAAATCAGATTCTATTTTTTGGGGGCGATTACATGTAAACAGCCTGAAAAAATATCTGCAAAAAAGAAATTAAAAAAAATTAAATATGTTAGACATTATCCTGTATCTCTACAAAGCCACCATCCGCCCATGCATTGAGTATTGTTGCTATATTTGGGCTGGTGCAGCATCCACTAGTCTCTCCCTCTTAGACAAGGTCCAAAAAAGAGTCGCCAACTTAATAGGTCCCTTACTATCAACCAAGCTCCAGCCCCTGTCCCATCGCCGCAATGTAGCATCCTTGTGCTTGTTTTACAAATACTTCAATGGATTGTGCTCCAATGAACTGGCTACTCTGGTGTCCCTGTAAATACACTAGACCAACTCGACAATCAGCTAAATCCCATCCATTCACTGTGGAGGTCCCCAGATGCCGGAGAGCCTTCTTCTCCAATAGCTTCTTTCCTCGTGCTGCTGGACTCTGGAACTCCCTCTCTGCTCCCCGTTTCCCCGACAGTACCGACATGCAGAGGTTTAAAACTAATGTAAACAGAAATCTTGCTACACGGCTCCCAAACATAATGACACCCAAAACCTACACCCTAATTCTCAGTAACCCCTTATGTCTACAGTGGCGGCCTGCCTTGTTTGGGGTGAAATATGTTAAAAAAACAAAAAAAAACAAAAAACAATAACCGTTGTGAATATTCATTAATTTGTTTCGTTTGCATATTTAATTTAAAAAGGTGAACTTTAAATTAAAAAAGACCAACCTAAAATTTTAAAAATTACATCTAAAATTAAAACGGCTCAGCTAAATTAAAATGCAAAATAAAAAAAAAATCAATTTCAAATTAATAAAAAGAAGCTGAATTTAAGAAAATTATGCAATCGATAATGCAATTATTCCTGCTACTCTGCATGAAAACTTTTTAATAGCATATGGATTATACGTTAAGGTATTTATGGAGTGTTTCTCTTCGTGCCCAAATAGAAACATGTGATTGGTTGACAAAAAGGAATAGGCAGAGTATGCATTATTAAGGCAGTGGTTTTTATAATGTTAATATCCGAGTTTGAATCTCATGTAAGTCTAAAAGATTTTTTAAACTGGATACGTTTTTTTGGGGAGGAGTAAGTTTATTGCTTACTGTCTGAGGCGGCGCCCTACCGGGGAATGCCGACGGGGCTACCCAGGCAATTTTTAAATGGCCAGAGTGCTCACCTCTCGGGCGCTAGCTTTTCAAACCCCACTTTCCCGACCCGACCTTGGGTCACATCTTACTTGTGGGAGTAGGATAAAAACTGGTCTTGTGCCTAACTCCTGGAGAGGAGTAAATCAATACAAGACGTTTTGGTTGCTTTATAAGTTTCGAGGATTTTACACTGCTCATTCTCTTTTTTATGTAGCCAAAGTTAAGAGCAGGATCAATCTGCCATCTATCTACAAGGTGACTAAAATACCCCATTCCATTAAATCGTTAATAAAATTCACAATCTTTTCTGCAATCCAACAATATTTGGTACATATAAACATCAGTCTATGTCTGATATGTCCACCAAGTTCCAGTCACGAATGTCCAACAGTCTTTGTTTTATCACCATTCAATTGTATGCTTAAAGATGGGGATTTCCACATTACAAGTACATCTGGATACGACTGATTTTCACTGTGATGGTCCTCTTCAGTTGAGATAAGGCCCCAGATAAAAAACGAAGGGTTTAAGATCCGATGAGTGTAAAGCTAATTCAGAAGCGCTTCACCTACTGATGAAACGATCACCTGTGGGAGGAAGATAAATGCAACTCATGCCGACACTGGTTGTTTAGTTTTTTTAACAGGATTTAATAAAACGGACAGAAACAGAAAACAGTGTGTGTGTGAGAGAGAGACAGACAGACAGACAACTCGTCTCGCTACGTTAGCTGCCTGACACATGCTGACAGAGGTGGGGAGAGCTGCCTGATACCTCTGCTCTGGTGGAAATCTCGCCGGCTATGAGAGAGAAAAAGAGGGCCTCGCCCAGAAATCATGTGTCCCTCTCTGCTTCTTGACCTCTAAACTTTTCCACTCAAAACATGACTCCTACTATGTAATCGGGGGAAGTGTTTAAAAAGTAACGTGACTGAAAACATGTAGAGAGAGAGAAAGAGAGAGAAAGAGAGAGGGAAAGAGAGAGGGAAAGAGAGAGAGAAAGAGAGAGAGAAAGAGAGAGAAAGACAGAGAGAGAAAGACAGAGTAAGAAAGAGTGAGAGAGAAAGACACAGAGAAAAAGGGAGAAGTTTTAAATGAGATGTTGCAAACACTTTTTAACACTTATATTTTCTTATGCAGTTCGCCCGGGCAACACTGAATATCCTTGCTAAAGAATAATTTCAGACATAAAAGATCAAAAGGAAGAAATGTTATGAGATTACCAAACATTTCTGTTGTTGTCAGTTCGACATCTTTGGTGGCCCCCTACAGCTTGTTAGTGGTTCTGCCCTGTGCCCTCAACAACCAATTCATCATTTTAAACATTAGAAGAAAAAAAAAGATAAATGAGTGACACATCACGCACAGTATTAGAAAGCAAAAAGCTCACTCACATGGGGAAGATCATCTCTATTAATCAAATTATGCGACAACTTCACGTGTGTCTGGCTGTATTATTTCTTGTTTTAATGTAACTTTTATAATTACACATTGAATTATTATCTTTTTATTTATTATTAGCAGGGCTACCCAGCGTTGCTCAGGGCAAAATATCTCTATCCGTCTCTCTATATATAGATTCATCAAGGAATGGAATAAACTCATTAATAAAAAAAATTCAGATTTACTTCCTTTTATAAATGGCTGGAAAACCGACCCCCCCCCCCTGACGGAATCTGCGCCAGTTTAATGTCAAAAAATGAATAATTTTTTCTAAAATTTACATATTATTTACCCGGGGCAACGTCGATCAAGAAAATACCAACTTTGTGGATGTTTGTTTTTTAAGAGTTTTAGCCGGACATACACGCATACACCGACAGCTGCCCTTTATAATTTACTATTAAGAGGGCTACCCGGTATCGATCAGGATTCTAATTTCCGTAAATGATATTGATTACCGAAAAGAAAAAAACTAATCCTACAAACTCTGATTAATATTGTAATTGAAAAAAATCAGAATTAAAATACTTATGGCCCAGGTGAGGTTCGAATTCAAAACCTCTTTCTGTAAGTACTGCATGCTAACTGGTAAAGCCATTTTGTGTTATTTGGACTACTGTTCTTATCTTGGATGTTATTATCACGTTTCAGCCGATGTAAGCTCTGACCCTTTCCAGGTGCTGCTTGTTGAACTTGGGAATTAAAAATTATGATTAAGCCATGTTGGTTGGTAATTATGAAAAGGCGACGCTATTAACTACATAAACATAACAGCATTACCCACCACGACTCCGTCGAATGAGAGTCAAAATCAGAACAGATGGCTTTCTTTTCTTCTGCCTTCTCTTTCCTTTCTCTTTTTCTCCTCTGCTCTCTTTATAGTCAAATTTGAATCAGCAAAAGAAAGGAGAAAGAATCCGAAAAGGACAAATCAAAGAATTCCTTTCATTCTTTTTCTTTTACCCTGTGAATCTCTAAAAAGGTGTCTTATTAAATTTATTCCCGGTGCTATGGGTGGCAGGCATTATATATGTGACTGTTAGAGTAAAAACTTCTCTGTATTCCTTTATTTATAACGAATCAAAAATAAACGTGAAGAGCCGGAGTGCTTGGTGATCGGAGTATCGAAGTACCGGAAGAATGGGAGTTTATCGATGTTTATGGCACCGATGAAGCTTTATTGGCTATGGTACCCAAGCGTGTCTTGCTGTTAAGCTTTCGTGTTCGCTGACTAAAAATGTGACTGATAAACAAGTTGGTACTATGAAGGAATCCCCTGACTTGTATTTCATCAAACAGACAATTGGAAGTGCTTGTGGAACAATTGCTTCAGTTCATGCTCGAATAGACAATGCAGAGCAAATTGCTTTCCAATCGGATGTATATATGAACGAGTTTCTAGCGAAAACCAAGTCTGTGACCTCAGCAAGAAAAAGACTTTCAAGAGACAAAAGTATGTCAAAATTTTTTTTTTATATATGTGTGTGCATAGCCGGCATAAACCATCTGATGATGGGAAATAAAGAAAACCAAAGTTTTTCCATATACGTTCTGTTCTTTGTCATTCTTGTTGGATCTTACCGGGTACCCCAAAAGAACGAGTAATGCAACATAAGAATAGTATCTGTTGAGATGTACGTGAGGAGTCTGTTTACTTTCTCTGTTTGAACTTTAAACTTCTTCCAATCTTCGTTCCTTAGAGATGGGAATTTAGTTTTGGGAATTTTGTTTTGTTTTGCCGTCATGAACCGTTAAATGTTTTTCACTTCTCTTTTGCTTCTTCCTTATTATTATTATTGTTATTATTTTTATTATAATTATTATAATTATTATTATTATTATTATTATTATTATTATTATTATCATTATTATAATTATTATTATAATTATTATTGATGTTATAAATAGAGTAGTATATAATTATATAATAAGATGTTCTGTTTCCTGTAATAATTATATTTTTTTTAAAAATTATATATATATTTTTTTTAATTATATATATATTTTTTTAAATATTACTAGAATTTGATGTTTTTCTTGCTTGACTTCTATTTGTGAGGGACGCTGAAGAAATGTTTTTGAATCATCGAAAATATAATACCAAATAGAATATTCCAAATCGTTTTAGAAACGATCGTACACCAATTATTTGTTGTGTTTGTATACTTCTATGTATAGGATTCGCTCGCAAACTAATTAACCAATCATTCTTGGCCTTTTGGCTAAGATCAAAGTGTAGTATCTGTTCCAATGGATACTGCACCCCATAGACTGGTATTGTCTTGGCCTTCGGGGCTTGATTTACGCCGGTCTATGGGTCTGTCCTGTGCAGTTCTAGGAGGTGCACCCTCCCAGGCTTCGTCTCCCCTCTTTGGGGAGGAGTAAGTTTATTGCTTACTGTCTGAGGCGCCCTTACCGGGGAATGCCGACGAGGCTGCCCAGGCAATTTTTAAATGGTCAGAGTGCTCACCTCTCGGGCGCTGGCTTTTCAAACCCCACTTTCCCAACCCGACCTTGGGTCACATCTTACTTGTGGGAGTAAGATAAAAACTGGCCTTGTGCCTAACCTCCTGGAGAGGAGTAAATCAATACTAGACGTAAGAGTGGATAATATGGGCTATATTTAGTTTAATTTAATTTCATGCAAAACGGTAAGAAGAGAGTGAAAACCCTTTGTAAAAATTCAGATACCTCTGATTTTTATGACATTTTAATAATATGTATTAGACATCAATTACTAAATATTGCCCAAATTTCAGTTTTATTGGGGTATTTTAAAGAGTTTTTAGGGGCATAATAACCTTTTATTTGAAAATTCAAATATTTCATATTACCATGAAATTTGATCCATAGTTATTAGACACCAAGCAAGATTTTCTGAATTTCAATTTCTTTTGTAAGACCTCTTAAGCTTTAAACCTTAAATTTTAGACATTTTCTAGAATCAACATCATGTAATGGATTTTGATCAAAATTGGAATAAGGAATCTAGACATAAGGTTTATTTGCATTATATCTTGATTTTAATCTTTGTATGGCCTATATTTAGTTTGATTTGATTTATGAAAAGGAGTAAAAAGGGGGTGAACTCTTTGTGAAAATTCAGATACCCTCGAGTTTTTTAAAATTTTAACAATAGATATTAGACATGGTGATGCAAATCTGTTCTATTTGGGGAATTAATTTTCCCCGTCCAAGAACGAGTTTTCTTCTCGTAGTTATAAAAGTTGGGGACATGTGGCTGTGAGAGGGCTTCATTCTCCACAACCACTGGGAATGAATAGCATTAAGTCCTATTAAGAACCTAGGAAGCAACCTGCCTTCCGGTAATGTTTGTTGAAATGAGTAAAAAAAAAATTTCATAATGGTTTACACACGATACCAATGAAGGAAAAAATAAAATAATTAAAATAATTAATGATGAATCCATACTAATTTCATGTGTTAATTTAAAGGTCATGGTGTAATTGATTTAGAATCTTGATCTAGAAAGCGATATCAGATGAAGACAACCAGAAATATTGATGGAGAAGAGGTTGAAGATGATAATTTAATGAAGTCATGAGCAAACTCCATCCCACAGGGCTTTTTTGAATGGCATGGCACGTCTGATTTCACAAGGAAAATTGCATTTATTCAAATGATTTTCTTTTTCTTTCTCTTTAAATTTATTGGCTGGCGAAGTGAAAGTTATACAAAGAAACGTGACAAAACTAAAGCGTGACTCCCCCCCTTCGCCCCCCCCCAAAAAAAATGCCACCCATAAAATCGTTAATAAATTTGCAGTCCTTTCTGTAATCCAATCATATTTGATACAAATAAACTTAACCGTTCAATGATATGCAAAGACACTTTGGTGATCGTCTCATCAGTAGATGTGATTCTGAATAGGTTTCACATTCACCGTACCATAACTGCCTAGATTTTTACTGTGGGTTCATCTCAAAGATAATGTCTATCAAAACAACCTGCAGACTATTCCTGAACTGAAGTAAACAACCACAACCAAAATCAGTATAGTGTCATGAGAGGTTTGTGTCAGAGTTCATGGACGGCGGCACCGAGGGGGGGGGGGCAGGGGAGGCTGAAGCCCCCTCACTTTTTGACTTGGGACCCCCACTTTACGGTCATCAATAATTAAGTTGATATGCATGTGTTTAACCGCCCCCCCCACACTTTTTAGGAGAAGCCCCCCCCCCCCACACTTTTATAACTGTCCCGCCGGCCCTGGAGTTATTGACAATTTGGCACATCATATCCCGATGGGTTTATTATTGAACAAGACAGGCATAGACTGAAGTTTATTTGTACCAAATCTAGTTGGATTGCAAAAAAGTCACTTATACAGATTGACAACCTGGGCGTGCCAAGTTCGAATCCAGTCGTTTCCATAGCATCACTTCTATTTAGTATTCGTAAAGTCAAAGGTATTCGAAATTCGAAACCAATCTTACTATATTTCGTAATTCTTTAGATGATGATTGATAATTTATATCATTTGGATTATTTGAATACTCTCATCTTCATTGTTATTTTCACAACGTTTCGGCCGATGTAACCTCCAATCTTCTTCAGGTGCATCTTTTCAAACCTGATAATACTTTCTTTTACAAATGAGTAACCATTAATCAAGGCTAAAAGCCATTCGAGGATAAGTGTTAATGAGAGGGATAGATTGTCAGTTGAATGATGAAGAATATTGTGAGAGGATTGAAACTGATGAATGGAATTAACAACGTTTGATTACTTATGAGGACGGTTTGTGACAAGTATTTGTTAACATTGGATTTGGAGACGACCATGTTGTAGCTCGGAGGGAAGTAATCCTATGATAATATGTTCCACAGATGGGAAGAAACTCTGTTCATGGAAATTCCGTTTGATGTTAAGCAGATGGAGGAAGAAAGGACAGTTGTTTACATTTGTGGTTGGAAGACGTGTTCTTTATGTTGAACTCTGGAACCAATACGAAATTTCGAACTGAACCCTTTTCAAAAGATGCACCTGAAGAAGGTCGAAGGTTGTATCGGCCGAAATGTTGTTAAAATAACAACGAAAATGAGTTCAGTAGTCCAAATAATCTAAAGAATACAATGTTACTATTTTTAGAAAGATTTTTATTCAGTTTGATTGGATTTTAGCTGTCAGATATAAAAAGTAAAGAGGCTGACTATAGTCGAGAGCGACCCGAAGGCTCCCTTTTCATTGGCGGCTACACTGAAATGTAGGGGAGGGTGCCATTTCTTTCCCAAGATAACTCCACTTACACTTGATCCTCATCTTATAATACTTAGCATTTAGCAAGGAGGCATCAAGTACCATTTTTTGAGTCTTTGGTATGACTCGACCGAGAATTGAACCCCTGGCCTCCTATCCCATTAGCGAACACTAACCATTATGCCAAATGGGTCGGTATCAGATAAACAATTATATTTTGATTAGGCATAGACTGAAATTTAATTGTAGCAAATATGGTTGGATTGTTGAAAGGATTGTGGATTTTATTAACGATTTTAACATCCCGAGCTAGCCCAATTATTACAAGGGGTAAGGTCTATGAGAGTTGCGTAAGAAGCGTGATGTTGTATGGCAGTAAGTATTGAGCCATTACCCAGGCCTCACTTGCCTGACTCCAGAGAAATAACAGGGCAACCATTAGGTGAATATGCAACGTAAAGTCAGATCAGATCCAGAACATTAGATCCAACACAAAACCTGATGTCATAATAAGAGTAAATTGTCTTCGTTGGTTTGGGCACGTTGAAAGAAGCAAGAGTTTTTTCAGTACTTGTAGAGACATAATACTGGACAGCAAAAAGGAAGCCAGTGCCCTAAAAAAACATGGAAAGAAGCCATCAGGCAACACCGTAAACAGTGACAGTCAATCCTCACAATTGTTATCACTGGAGACTTAGCATAAGGACAGCCAGAAAGCATCGAACCTCTTGTCGAAGGGAACATAGACGATAAACCTGGATAGTGAGTGATTCTAGGGGCCACACAGTAGTTTTGTCACGCTTTTTTGTATGCCTTATAATTTAAATGTGATGTTTTGGTGGAAAATATATGCAATCAGAATTATAGTTGGACAGTAAATATCATACATTTGAATCCTTTTTACATTCATGAAAGTCTTGGCAGCAAGAACATAATGGTCAGAATAAAATCATGTTGTTAAGGTCACCCAAAACACGAAGGACAAAATGGTAATCAAATACATGACATTAGAATTTATAAACAGAATTCGATTATTAAACCGACTCATATTGAATTTTCATTAATATCTTTATTTCTTTTTCTAATATATAAAATTAAGTCAGTCGGATTTTCCAAGTTAGACCTAAGTAACAATGCATCTCATAAATCGATATTTGATTTATGCCTAACCAATTTTTATTTATTATTGTTGTAGTATGTTTTTTGCAATAAAAAATGTATTTTGCTTCAGTTTCTTTTAAAAAAATAGTTATTCCGGCATGAAAGATCAGTAAAATAGAGACATTTTTCAATTATGACTTCAAAAGCAAAAAGCAGCTTATACGTAATTAATAAAATAATTAATGTTCCTTTATCTATTTTAGCTATCAGATAAACAATTTTATTTGTTTCTTAAAATTATGTTACTAACATGGGAATAGGTAAAAAAATCATTTTTTATGACAACTATTTAAACTGTCGTCTTACTATAATGATGCAAGCAGCGGACACGTCATTCGTAAACAGTGTCTTTATTTCTAAGCATAACTCAAATAATGTAAGGGAGATAATGTTGCATAGCCCCTCTCCTGCTTGGACCACGGCAGTACGCGTTTCGTATACTCGTCGTGTAGAGGGTTGGTCGTGTCGTCCAGTGGATGAATTCTTTCTTCTAGAACCACGCCGTCTGTTGTCTGCAATAAAAGCCATGTGGTGCACTCCGAAGACAAACTCTTCTTTTGAATTTTATTCATTGTTATTTCAACTGGGGCTACGTCGAGAGAGAGAGCAATCACTACTTTATCGTAGTTAGTTATTAATGTTTTCTTAACTATTCATAGAGAGGGGGGAAGGATTTCTCACGCCTGCATTCCCCTAGGGTAAATATCCCTTATCTTTACATTGCAAATCGCACGTCCTCTCGGTTCGCTTTCTGAATCAGACTGACGAAAACTCGCTTCTCACGAGAACAAGTGACGTCACAGAGCCTCTGTTTCCCACGCAAGGGCCTGTGACGTCACAGCTTCTCCAGGTGCAGACTGACCCTTGATCTGGCGTCTCGTCACATGGTAACCTTGTCACGTTTGCCAGCTCCGACTGTGAGAACAAGCCCTGTTCTGCACTCAACTGCCCCGCGTTTATTCGCGCAAGTCAAATCAACGATTCCCAACAGATACGTCCATTCCCATAGGGCCATTATCCAACAATAATAGGGATATCCTTCTTTACATAAACGTTTTTTTCCATCTGTATATTAACATCGTACGTAACTTACACATTATTATTTTCTTACTATGAATAAAAATTAAATGACATTATTGAACTCGGGCGATGCTGAGTAGGTACAGCTAGCAATTCAACTTCATGTTAATAAAACCAGATTCTATTCACATCATACATGACTTACACATTATTATTTTCTTACTATGAATAAAAACTAAAATGACATTACGGAATCCCGGGAAACGCCTGGTAGGTACAGATAGTAATTAATAAAGGTTGAGTGAAACAGAAACTCAACATAAGAAACCATGATAGATTCATGTTAACAAAATTATCTCTCGATAAATTCATATTCTATCAGATTGTTATAGAATTAAACTAACACTTACCGGCATAAGGGCCTCAATTGGTATCCATCTCATGGAGGAGTGCTTGTTCGAATGAATGAACATTTATACACTAAAATGGCCACATATGAATCTCAGCCAATCAGAACACAGAGAATGGACTTTCCCTTCTGAGCATAATGGAACATTCTAGCCTCGTTATAAACAGGCATTTTGATGTGCTCAACAGTTTGACTTATCTTGCTGCTCAACTGGTCGTACAGTTGAGCCCTAAGCATCGACTCTATAATTGTAATGAAATTTCTGTCCATTTTTTACGGCTAAAATAAAATTAAAAACAAAACATCTGCATCAGTTTTATTTAATCGTTAATGTAGTCATCATTCTTGTCTCTGACCTAATAGGATTAACATATCTTTATATCCTATATTTGATATATGTTCTTGTGTAAAAATGTATTGCTAGATATTGGACGGGTAGATCTCCTATTATATAATTTAGTCAGTTAAGAATAACAGGAAAAGGACACCATCAAGGAGTTGGTTGAGGTCAACTTGATGATTCAGAGTTGAAAATTGCTTAGGTTGTGTGAATGTACTAAAAACAGATATGACGTCACATGGCTCAAAGAGATAGGGTGATAGAAAAGAGTGTTTGGAAGCACATGAGGCATTCAGACGTTTAAGGATGAGTTGATAAGATATAACTAATTGCTTAGGGTGTGAGAATATACTAACAACATATATGATGTTACATGACGTAAAGAGAGAGAGAGTGGGTGATAGAAAAAAAGAGTCAATATGGAAGAACACGGGCATTTGGACGCGTAATGACATAAGCTGACAAGATATAACTAATTAGTTATTTCGATCTCAATATTTCTCTCTGTCTTCCCTCTCACTGGTCAGTAATTTGAAACAGAGATCACATTGAATAAATGACTTCTGTCTTCCATCAGTTTAGAGTAGAATTAGTCTTTTTGAAAGTATGAATCAGAAGCTTTAATTATAGGACAGCATTTCCTCAGTCTGGAAGGATCACACGAAGCGTGTATGGAAAAAGAACAACAATCAGATGTCTATATATTGAGCAGGTAGATCCCTTAGTATATAATTTAGTTAGTTGAGAATAACAGGAAATGAAAAACTGCTTAGATGTTTACCGAGGTCAACTTGATGATCTCGAATAAAAGATTACTTCGTCATGGGGAATGTACTACAAACGGATATAACGTCACATGGCTCAAAGAGAGAGTGTAATAGAAAACACAGTCTGGGGAAGCAGCCGGTGCATTCAGACATGTAAATTAAATTATCAAACAGTGATTATCGATCTCTTTCTGTCTTCCCACCCCCACTGGTAAGTGATTTGGAACAAAGACCATGTTGAATAAATCCTCTGTCTTCTATCAGTTTTTGTCTCCAGTTAGTCTTTTTGAAAGTAAAAATAAGGAGCTTTGATTTCAGTAAGGATCATGCAGAAACACATACAATGAGAACAACCAGCAACAAGGTATGGCACAAGGTTCAGAATGCAACAGTATTCCTTTCATTTAATTGCTTATTTTGATGCATAAATATAATTATCAATCATTTCTCTTTTAAACATAATTTAGAGACTTTTTTTACCCAAGATAAGGGAAGTGGTCTTTCTGATAATTTTTAGCTTAATGTCAACATCGATATTTGTTGCTTCTTTATAATCACATTGCAATGAACATGCATATTACCTAAACATGCTGACATACCGGTTTTTGTGAGATCACCAAAGTTAAGTTAAGTTGGGCTTGGCCATTACCAGATGGGAGACCATTTAGGAATTCCAGGCACGGTATGTGAGAGGACAGCAACACCTCCCTGCAAAAAAGTAATATTATCATCTTCTTTGACCAGGATATACATGCGACTGGGGAATGCTTGTGAATGTAATATTCCCTAGAAACTTCCTCCTTTGGAAAAGCTGTCTCAACAAGTGTTGGGTGATTAATCGAAATCGGAAATTGGGAAAATTTAACCCTAATCTACGATTCCAAAAACGATTCTTTTAATTTGTTTTTATTTTCTTTTTTGTTTGTTTAAAACTTAATTTTCTATTACTGGTACTAAAATGATAAATATTTATTGATTTTAAACTACCAGTAAAACTAAAATTTATAGATCATAATTATGAATTTCGGTAAAGATGACACCGGAAAAAATGGCCCAGTAAAAATGTCACAAGTAAAAATGGCACAAGTGGATCAATAGTAAAAATGGCACAAGTAAAAAATATTGATGAAAATCTAATAATGAGTTTATCAAATTCTTAGAAAAAATACAAAAAGGAAAAACATTAAGAAGTTTGTGAAATTAAAAAGAAAATTATATCTACATTTAAAAGTTGATGAGGACTCACCCAAAAAATAAAATTCTACATTTTAGGCGATTTTTGAATCGGAATCGGTAATTGTATCAGAATCGGTAATTGTATCAGAATCGGGAATTGTATAAGAATCGGTAATTGCATCAGAATCGGTAATTGTATCAGAATCGGTAATTGTATAAGAATCATTAATTGTATCAGAATCGGTAATTGCATCAGAATCGGTAATTGTATCAGAATCGGTAATTGCATCAGAATCGGTAATTGTATCAGAATCGGTAATCGTATCAGAATCGGTAATTGCATCAGAATCGGTAATTGTATAAGAATCGGTAATTGTATCAGAATCGGTAATTGTATCAGAATCGGTAATTGCATCAGAATCGGTAATTGCATCAGAATCAATAATTGCATCAGAATCGATAATTGCATCAGAATCGGTAATTGTATCAGAATCGGTAATTGTATCAGAATCGGTAATTGCATCAGAATCGATAATTGTATAAGAATCGGTAATTGTATCAGAATCGATAATTGCATCAGAATCGGTAATTGTATCAGAATCGGTAATTGTATAAGAATCGGTAATTGTATAAGAATCGGTAATTGTATCAGAATCGGTAATTGTATCAGAATCGGTAATTGTATCAGAATCGGGAATTGTATCAGAATCGATAATTGCATCAGAATCGGTAATTGTATCAGAATCGGTAATTGTATCAGAATCGGTAATTGTATCAGAATCGGTAATTGTATCAGAATCGGTAATTGTATCAGAATCGGTAATTGTATCAGAATCGGTAATTGTATCAGAATCGGTAATTGCATCAGAATCGGTAATTGCATCAGAATCGGTAATTGTATAAGAATCGGTAATTGTATAAGAATCGGTAATTGTATCAGAATCGGTAATTGTATCAGAATCGTTAATTGCATCAGAATCGGTAATTGCATCAGAATCGGTAATTGTATCAGAATCGGTAATTGTATAAGAATCGGTAATTGTATCAGAATCGGTAATTGTATAAGAATCGGTAATTGTATCAGAATCGGTAATTGTATCAGAATCGGTAATTGTATCAGAATTGGTAATTGTATCAGAATCGGTAATTGTATCAGAATCGGTAATTGTATAAGAATCGGTAATTGTATCAGAATCGGTAATTGTATAAGAATCGGTAATTGTATCAGAATCGGTAATTGTATCAGAATCGGTAATTGTATAAGAATCGGTAATTGTATCAGAATCGGTAATTGTATAAGAATCGGTAATTGTATCAGAATCGGTAATTGTATCAGAATCGGTAATTGTATCAGAATCGGTAATTGTATCAGAATCGGTAATTGTAGCAGAATCGGTAATTGTATCAGAATCAGAAAAAATATTGGAATAGTCCCATAACTAGTCTCAACCCGCCTAGGGTGAATGTCGCACCAGGTAATGAAAAAAAAATCATCGCTTTTTACATATACCAATTTTGGAATTCAATCCACGAATAGTAATAATAATAAACTAATAACATTTCAGTAAATTTTGATAACTAGTAGTTTTTTTGTGTTTTGTTTTACTTTAATTAAAACAAGGCATATTGCAACTGAAACGCAAGGGGCTACTATGATTAGGAGCCAGACTTAACTATGTAAAGAGTTGTGCAGCAAGATAATTTTTCACGTTACATTTAAATTTCTGAATAGTGATTTAGTCAGAGAAAACAGGGATCAGGGAGGGAATTCCAGAGGTAAGTACTCGGAGGAAAAAAACTTTTAAATTAGAAAATCTAGGGACCTCTACAGTAAAGGCGTGGGATTTTGCTGCTACTGAGGTTTGTCAGGGTTATTTACATTGTGGAGGTACAAGCGTAGTAAGTTTGTTGGAGCACATTCTGTGGAAGTGCTTGTAAAACAAGCACAATGATGCAATATTACGGCAAGAGGACATTGGCTTGAGCTTCATAGACATCGCAGGCCTATTAGGTTAGAGACTCATTTTTGCACCCTATCCAAAAGGGAGAGACTAGTGGTTGGTGCATCAGCACAGATGTGGCAACAATACTCAACGCATGGGCGGACGGTGGCTTTATAAAGATGTAGGATACTGATACGTGTAAGACGTTTTCTAGCCTGATAGAGGGATCCCACCTTCTTTGCAGCAGACTTGACAGTATCTTTTATGTATTTATTCCAATTAATGTTGCCTGTGAATGTTAGGCCAAGGAATTTGAACGTTGGGTTCTCGGGAAGGGTGCCATCAGTCATAACAATCGATGGTTGGAAAGGTTTCTTGTAATTGTTAAAGGAAAGGAACTTTGTCTTGGTAGTATTGGATGTAACCATCAATTTTTGGCCACATTCTACTACAAATTGGGTAATTTTCTAAGGATTCAGCAATTGCTTAGATGTGTGTGTGTTCGACTTGCCCACATGTCGAGAATAGAGCAAAATATCATTAGCAAATATACTAATCTCGGGCGCGTTTTTTATTTTAAACTTTACTTAATATAAGATGGTATTAAATATGTCTTTTTCAACAATTTAGTCAAAAAAGATAATTTCCAAATATCATTAAAAAATGAAATATAGTGACTCTTATTATGAGGTTAGGATTAGGGTTATGAGGTCAGGTAAGAGACAATATCATTAAAAACAAGAACATAAGTTAATCATGAGACTGCATACCTGACAACATAAGGATGAGCTAAAATCTTATCTAGGTCTTACTTGTCCATATTGTATGAAGTATTCCGGAAGTTTAACCCTTATCTCTGAGTGGCCCACAGACCTTGATGAGTGATGACAAAAAAAAAAGTTATGCCATAGAAACTTTAATAATTCAAAAACTGTTTATCTGATCAGGTTGAAAGTTTGCATGGTGGTGACTGTTATCAAAGATCATCATATTCATACATCATATTTGGAAGAATCGGAAGTTGAAATTCTGTCAAAATTTCGAACGAAGCCGAACTTTTCATGGTCAAGGTCATTGTCAAGATCATATAAGATGTGGGACTTACATTGCTTACAATAAAAGTCAAGTAGTGAGTCTCTATGACGAACAGAACTGGTATGAACATTAATTTTTGCAAATCTCAAGTGGCTCATGATCACAGAATTGAACCTCGTATCTGAAGGGACATTAGTTTTTCAAGAAATTTAGGTGGTTTGATTTCTCAACATGAATCTCCATTTAAAGAGGCAATAACTTTACCAAGTGGAGAAATCAGTGGAGGTGGGTGGGCTTTGTTTACTATTCTGTACTTTCACCTAACAATTTAATAAACAAAAGAAAATTGGGGGGGGGGGGGGTTCGAAAAATAAAAATAGTTAACAAAACCTTTGGCAACAACGTAATATAGCGGGAACTCACTTTCGCAATTTACTGCTGACTGCTGAACACATTCTTAGCCGGAAATGTCAATTCTCGATCGTTATGTCATTATACCAAGATGAAGATCACTGTTCGAAAGCAATAGAATTCAGAAAAGTGAAGAAAACAAATTTTCTTTGCTAATAATATTCAACTGGTAACAGAAGGGGGGGGGGGGTAAAACTTAGGATGCCTCCAGAGTACTGATGAAGTGTACAGCAGACTTGAGTGATTCAGAAGTCTGGAACGCCAGCTCTGCACTGCATGATACAGAAACTGAAAAAAATTTAAATGAGGTAAACTTAACATAAACAACAAAGATGGCGCTAAATGTTTTAAAAGTGATAGAATTAATTTAGAAAGAGGCAGATTAAAAAAAATAATTATTCCTTTGCTAATATTTAATTGGTAACACGAGGGTTCAGAAAATAAAACTTAGGAGGCCTCCAGAGCACTGAAGAGACATCGAGCAGACTTGGGCACCCATCATTCAGGAGGTGATTCAGAGGCCCATAGTGCCAGTTCTGATCCGCATAAAATAGACAACGAAAACTGTTCGAAAGTGATAGAATTTAGAAAAGGGAAAGAAAGAAAAATTATTTGCTAATGATATTCAACAGGTTATAGAAGGAAGGGGGTGAGAATAAATCTTAGGATGCCTCCAGAGCACTGATGATGCCTCCAGAACACTGAAGAAGCATCGAGCAGACTTGGCCACCCATCAGTTAGGGGAGGAATCAGAGGTCCATAACGTCAACTCTGATCCACATGATACAAAAAAAGAAAAAATTCAAAGGCCTCCAGAGCACTGATGACGCCTCCAGAACATAAAAGAAGCATCGAGCAGACCGCCTTTTGGTCGAGATCAAAGTGTAGTATCTGTTCCGATGGATACTACACCCCATGGACTGGTATTGTCTTGGCCTTCGGGGCTTGATTTACGCCAGTCTATGGGTCTGTCCTGTGCAGTTCTAGGAGGTCCACTCTCCCAGGCTTCGCCTCCCCTCTTTGGGGGAGGAATAAGTTTATTGCTTACTGCCTGAGGCGCCCCTACCGGGGAATGCCGACGGGGCTGCCCAGGCAATTTTTGATGGTCAGAGTGCTCACCTCTCGGGCGCTGGCTTTTCAACCCCCACTTTCCGACCCGACCTTGGGTCACATCTTACTTGTGGGAGTAGGATAAAACTGGCCTTGTGCCTAACTCCTGGAGAGGAGTAAATAATACTCATCAGTCAGGGGATGATTCAGAGATCCATAAAGTCAGCTCTGATCTGTTTGAAACAGAAAACGAAAGAATTGATGAATGAACAAAAAACAAAAAAAACAAAGATGAGGATCACTGTCAGAAAATAATAGAATTTAGAAAAAAGGGAAGAACATTCTTTTTCTTTGCTAATGATACTAAACCAGAAAAGAAAGGGAATTTGAACTTTTCAAATGCCCAGCGTCGGATCAATTATTCACGAGATGATACTAATCTGAGGTTGTAATCGAAATGATATCAGTGCAGCTTGGTATTGAGGGAGGAGGAAGGGGGGAGGGGGGTAAGGAGAGTGGTTAAATTGGAGGAGGGGAGCGGCTATAAAAGTAATCAGGAAATGACAGAATTGGAACCTACGCCATGTTGTCTGGAGGGGCTGTGGTTCCGGCCACAAAATGTCACCGGTTGTTTTGCTAATGTTAAACATGACATCACTGGTAAATAAATAAATGAATAAAGAAATAAAGAAAGAACATCCATTGACAAACATAGCTGAATCACTAAACAAAAACGGATATTTTAAAAGATATTAGCGTACACTCTCTGTAAAAAAAATGAAAAGAAAAATTATGCTTCGCTAGTGTTAGCACTAATATTCATATTTATATAAAACTAGAACAATTTTGCACCACTTGTATGAAGATTAAAATCAACACACAATGCTATTAAACCTTATGTGTAGAATCATTATTCCAATTCTGATCAAAATCCATTACATGATGTTCATTCTAGAGAATGTCTACAATTTAAATGATAGGCTTAAGGGATCTTAAGAAATTGAAATTCAGGGAATCTTGCTTCATTGATGTCTAATGACGACTATGATAAAATTCAATGCAAATCTGAAATATTTGAATTGTCAAATGGAAGGTTGTGCCCATATTATGCTCCCTAAAAACCCTTTGAAATACTCAAGAGAACAAACATTTGGGGAATATTTATTCATTTCATTAGTTCATACCTTAGATCCATTTCTCTTTCTGTTTCGTATAAAATCGGTTCTCTCTATCGCTCCAAACACTTTCTCAAAGCTGAGGCTATTCTCTATCTCTACAAATCTACTATCAGACTATGGAGTACTGTTGTCATATTTGGGCTGGTGAATCTCTGTCATATTTTATGGTTTTTGATAAGGTTCAGAAAGGTATCTATAATTTGATTGGCCCCACCCTTTCTTCTTCTCTGCATCCCCTCTCTCACAGACGTGATGTTGCTAGTCTGAGTCTTTTCTATAAACACTATTATAGCATGTGTTCTTCAGAACTGTGTGATCTATTCCCTGCTTCCTTTGTTCCAACTCGTTTAACTCGTTGGTCTAGTGGCCTCCATAAATTCGCTGTACTGATATCTCATTGTAATACAGCTTCCTATTCCAGTAGCTTATTTCCAAGAACTGCAGGCTTGTGGAACTCATTTCCTACTGACTGTTTTCCTCCTACCTATAGCCTTGGTCTTTTCAAGACTAAGGTCAATAACCATCTTCTGTCTCTTTGCGATAATCATATTTCGTTTTTGTAAGCTCCTTAGATCAAGTGGCTTCGTGCCTTGTCTGGAGCGATTTTGAGAAAAAATTTTTTAATTTATGTCTAATACCTATAGCTAAAATTTCACAAAAGTCGGAGGTATCTGAATTTTCACAAAGATCTTCTACCTCTTTCTTACCCCCTTTGCATTAAACTAAATTAAACTAACTATAGCCCACATTTGGACAACTTACACCTCGAAGCTGTGTTCCAAAATTCATAATGATCGGTTAATTAGTTTAGGAAAGAAAGGAAGAAAAAAAGAAAACGTTTCATTATGGAAATCAATTGTAGGATGTCTTTCCAAATTCTTTTATGAGGTTCGGTGGAGGGTTGTCTGACTTGCTATTTGATTTCTCCCTTCCTCTAAACACTTGAAGTGTTCCTCTCTCTCTCTCTCATCTGACATTTTTTTCTTACTCATAAACTTTTGTGCGGCTGGATATATATATTTATTTATATACAAATAAATACACATTGGTCTTTATTACAGAATGGAAGATGTCTATTCAATCTGCATGTCTAAGAGAACGAAAATGCTATTTACGACTTAAGCATGACAGACCAACAAACAGATGCTCTTATATAGATGTTTGGACATATCTAAAATAAGACGTATCTATTCAATTTTCACGAGATGAAAATTCTATTTGAAAGCATGACAGACTGGCAAAAATGCTATTTGAAAGCATGACAGACTGGCAAAAATGCTATTTGAAAGCATGACAGACTGGCAAAAATGCTATTTGAAAGCATGACAGACTGGCAAAAATGCTATTTGAAAGCATGACAGACTGGCAAAAATGCTATTTGAAAGCATGACAGACTGGCAAAAATGCTATTTGAAAGCATGACAGACTGGCAAAAATGCTATTTGAAAGCATGCTATTTCAAAGAGTGACAGCTCAACAAAAATGCTATTTCAAAGAGTGACAGCTCAACAAAAATGCTATTTCAAAGAGTGACAGCTCAACAAAAATGCTATTTCAAAGAGTGACAGCTCAACAAAAATGCTATTTCAAAGAGTGACAGCTCAACAAAAATGCTATTTCAAAGAGTGACAGCTCAACAAAAATGCTATTTCAAAGAGTGACAGCTCAACAAAAATGCTATTTCAAAGAGTGACAGCTCAACAAAAATGCTATTTCAATCTCAGGTGTGATAAATATACAGCTCGTTAGTTGACGATCGGTCTCGGAGAAGGATCACTTTGTTTTAAAAACTAGGGTAGATTGTGTTCCTCAGCCAGGTCTATGGCAACCTATGGGAGAAAAACAATTGTGTAAAACCTGTGGTCAAAGTGATTACAGGTCATCTTGCCTTGGCATGTCACTAAGTTATAATCATATAGACTCAGAGAGTGGTACTCATATTGTACAAGCATTTGTTACAATAATCATACGTAAAAATGAACAGAATTACCACATAAATATATATATATATATATATATATATATATATATATATATATATACGACATGACAAAAAACTTGAATCTTAGGAAGATCTCAATCATTCCAGTAATTATACGAGCAACCAGGCTCATGAAAAATAATTTCAAAAACTACCCGGCAAATATACCCAGTAAATCAAGTGCAAGAGCGATACAAACAATTGTGTTTAAAGGGGCGGTCAGAATCTGAAAATGATCTCTCGGTTGGAGTCTCTTAAGTAGTGAGTGAATGTCTGGAATCTGGTGGGATGCCACATCCTCAGCAAAGGCAAAATGATAAGATATATATATATATATATATATATATATATATATATATATATATATATATATATATATTGTTGCATTCCAATGACCATAAGAAAAATCAATCCAAAACCATAATTTTCATTTATTCTTACAATTTTTTTAATTTTTATATTTCGGTGAATATCTGTATTTCTTCTTTGTCTCACAAACAAAAATTATTTTTCCAAATTTAATACCTTTTCTATATTGTACACACGTTTCGCAGCAACACCAAGAGAAATATATAGTCTTAAGATTACCTTGCTGATTATCAGAGCAGTAGTTCCTTTAATGGTAATAGGAAAACATATTATTTCAAAGACAGAAGAAAGAAAGATTGGATGAGTTTAATAAGTCTTGACAGAAAATAACTGCATACCGAAATACATGAAAAGAACTCACATGAAGAATTTTGACAAAAACCAAGAATATATATATTTTTTTAAGTATTATAAAATAATTTTTTTATAATAATTCCTAGTGCGATAGAAGTAAGCTCAATATTGGGGATAGAGCATTACTATTATAGAAAAAAGTGATAATGAAACAAATGTAAATTTACATACTTTACAAGTTTTTTATATTAAAATATTACAACAAAGAATAGGTAATAAGAAATAATAATGTCAACCAATGCTTAATAATTTATTGGTGTTTTCCTTGTGACAATAAGACTTATTTCTTTGAAAACCCATGGTTTAAGAGACTTTTTTTATAAACTATTCTTTGTTGTAATAATTGAATATAATAAACTTGTGAATTATGTCCTTTTACATATGTTTTATTATCACTTTTTTTTCTCTCTCTCTATATATATACATATATATTATTTTGTATGTAATTCCTCTCTCTCTCTCTCTATATATATATATATATATATATATATATATATTAGAGGTGAAAGATGAGAATAAAGAATTGTAAAGATACAATATTTATTAAAACATCAACAGTTCAGAGCAAGGAGCCTCATATCTTTAATCCATGGATTTTCAAAGATAAACTCTTCTCATCAGAGGATAGGGAAAGCCGGATTAAGGATATGAGGCTCCTTGCTCTGAACTCTTGATGTTTTAATAAATATTGTATCTTTACAATTCTTTATTCTCATCTTTCACCTCTAAAATTAATTGCTCCATTCAATATATTGAGCTTTACACTATCACGATAGATTATTATTATTATTAAACGATAATTCAATTATCGTTATTTAATTCAACATTTAAATTATATATATATATATACATATTAGTATGAAAATATATTTATGACAAGTAAGCTACACATAACCATCCATGTTTCATTCTCAAAGGAAATTATCAGGGTAAATCTGTGAATGTATGATTCGTGATTGCTTTTATATCTAAGTGTTTACTCTTAGTTTAAACCAATCGGATTCCTTGGTTTTATTACCCCATCTCGGACTATTATTTACATTGGCCAATGGGCGAACTCCTCTCAAACAAAGGATTGGTAGATCTTTATTTGAGAGACGTTTTGGCGCTCCCCACGTCTAAGTGGGTTAATTAATAGGGGACACATGGAAACAAACATCTTTTTTCTGTTCTATTTATTTTGTTACCTTGTCGCCATTTTAGGTTTATTTTTTGTTACAGTGTTTATATATATTTAGTTTCATTTTTTATTTCTTTATTCTTTATTTATTTTATTTCCTATCGTTATCCTAAAATAAAGTTTATTCCATGTCTACAGTTAGTTGCTATTTCGTTTCTACAATTAAGTAATTTGGGGGATCTTTAACATTTCTTGTTTATCGTTCAAGCATATCTACATGGGTCATCTAAATATTTGCATATCTTGTCCGATCGTAATATTTTCCACACGATTATTGGGGAGCGTCCACCTTCTTTAAGCTTCAAATAATGGTTGCATAATTATGTTTTAAATCAATATTTTTTGTTATTGAATGTGTTTTGTGATTATCATACCTAGTTTTAGAGTATCGAGTTGGTTCTCCTATGTAGTATTTTTTATTATTCGAGTTTTTATGTGAAAATGCCTTTGGTTAAGCAGTCTTTTCTTTGAGAGAGTATTTGGCACTCGATTACTTTTAAGTGTGTCAAATTAACAGGGGACCTTACTCTGATACGTGGGAACTAAAATCATTTATCTTTTCTTATTATTTTTTTACTCAGCGCAATTTTAAGTATTTTTTTTACTTGCGGTGTTTGTATTTATTTAGTTTAGTTTATTTATCTATATTTATTCATCAATTTTAGTGTTATTACTTGTGGTAGCATCATTAGGAGAATGTTGAGTTCGAAGGTAATCGTAAAGATCGACGGTGTAAACAAAATGCAATAAAAAATTGCGGTTAAAATGGTTTATGTTGTTTTTTTGATAAATATTATTAAATGAAGAACCATTTCGAGTTAAAATCTATTCTATATTACCTATGTAATCTAAAGAATAACACGTTTGAATGTGCAAATATGCTAGAATAATCGAGATTTTAACAAGCCGCTTGTGCGTGGTCCCCCTCTGTATGTGACTCGATGTGGCGAGTGTAAAATGCAATAAATTTGGGCAATTTGGGGCATTTTTGACCTCCCTTTGACCCCCTGGGGGCGCGAACCAGAATTTTTCTGAGGTCAAGGATGCTCATTTTATATCCAGAACAATTGCCTCTACATTTTGGCCAAGTGTCAGAAAAATTGAATGGATGGATCAAACGTTATGGGAGAAAAGGGTAATTTTTTGCCATTTTGGGGACTTTTGACCCCTGGGGGCGCGAACCAGATTTTTTACAAGGTCAGCGATACTTATTTTCTATTAGGAACAATTGCCTCCACATTTTGGCCAAGTTTCAGAGAAATTGAATGGATGGATAAAAAGTTATGGGGCAAAAAATGTCATTTTTTGCCATTTCGGGGCCTTTTGACCCCCTGAGGGGCTAACCAGATTTTTTTTCAAAAATCGGAGAATGTTACTTTCTAACCTGACCGAAGTTACAACTTCACCCAAAATTTCAGAGAAATTCAACGGACGGACATGCCTCAAAACATATGTCCTTCGATTTTATAAATCGCGGGACCAACAAAAAGAACCGGAAGTAGTGCATTTAGCTGATGTTGCCATGTTATTTTAGTATCGCTCAAGACGAAAAAAGTATTTAAACGTCTTGTTTCCCCTATTACTACGTTATACTAAATTGATTTTAACTCCAAAGCATTCTTAATGTCATAATCTTTAAGAATATATATATATAGAGAGAGAGAGATAGATAGATACTATCGCTTATACACTAATTTTATTGGATTTCTTTAACAAAATGTTTACACCTTCGAACTCATCATTAACCTGTTTTGGTGTGCCCTTTGAAGCACGCTCT
>OY744547.1:51087381-51089881 GCA_963556195.1 Sepiola atlantica
TATATATATATATATATATATATATATATATATATATATATATATATGATAAAAATGGAAATAGTATTCCAAACGTAATGTGAATAAAAGAAAGAGAAACTAAATTATCAGTAAAGTCATCAACGTTTCGTCTTCATCAAAAAAAGACTTCATCAGGATGGCTTAAGAGAATAAAAAAGTTATAAACACAAGTACATTACTTGGAAATAGTCTGCATGTACAGAATGTAGAAAATATTTATGTTCATCTTCTGGGCGAAAACATGGCCGACTAAAATAAAAATAAAAATGTGTAATACGTATTACACATTTTAAAATTTTAAATTCCCCCTCTCTCTAAAAAGATGTATCAAATTGGTTGCTACTACCACTCTCTCTGGTTGTGTTTGAATTGTCGTAGTGTAATTCAATTTTCTTTCAGTCTCAGAAATGTAATTGTCTGGAGTGATGCTTGAAAAAACCGGAAGGTTGAAATAAATTATTGCATCGACAATTATGTAATTTCGTGTTATTATATTTTATGTTATATATATATATATATATATATATATATATATATATATATATATAATATCGCACGTCTGCGAGCCAAAACGAGGGTTCAGAAGGTTCTCATCAGAGATCTCCTTTTTGCAGATGATGCTGCCCTTGCTGCACACTCAGAGGAGGCCATGCAGCGTCTTGTTGACTGCTTTGCAGCTGCATGCAACGAGTTTGGACTGTCCAGCAGTCTAAAGAAAACAGAGGTCATGTGCCAGAACGTTAGTGATACTCCAAGCATCTCCATTGGTGAACACACCCTCATGGTTGTGGACGAATTTACCTACCTCGGCTCGAAAATCGCAGGCAGCCTTTCCCTTGACTCTGAGCTTAACACAAGGATCGGCAAGGCAGCAACAGCAATGGCCCACCTGACCAAACGAGTTTGGGAAAATGGTATGCTGACTACCAACACAAAGATGCAAGTATACCGGGCAGTTGTGCTGAGCACCCTCCTCTATGGCAGTGAGACATGGACACTCTACTCTCATCAGGAGTGCAGACTGAACACCTTCCACTTTCGTTGCCTCCGCAGACTCCTCGGCATCACCTGGCAGGATCGAGTCACCAATATCGACGTCCTGGCCAAGGCAGGATTGCCCAGCATGTATGCTATTCTGCGAGCTAGACGCCTGCGCTGGTTGGGCCACGTGCTGTGCATGAACGACGGCCGCATCCCCAAAGACATGCTATTTGGAGAGCTTGCCACTGGCACAAGGCGTACAGGACGCCCCGCTCTCCGCTACAAGGACGTCTGCAAGCGGGATCTTAAAGCTGGCGGACTCAACCCCTCTCAGCTCGAGACCACTGCCTTAAACCGCCAAAGTTGGCGAACCGTCATCCGGAACATCATCAATGCAGCTGAGGAGAGGAGAAACACCCGATGGAGGGAGAAGCGATCACGCAGAGCGCAAAAGACAGGAGTCGCCCCATCACATGGTCACTGTTAAAAAAACAGAAAAATAAGAGAGAAAAAAAAAAAAGACTACACAGCCTGTTGCAGCCCTGGGTACAAATTCTGACCAAGACCATGACGCGCATCCGCCATGATCTCCCGAGATCGATGGAGCCAACAACAACAACAACAATATATATAAAGAGAAATGTTATTGAACAATACAGAATGTTTCAGCTTAATAAGTGTTTTTTTTAGTTTTTAAATTTTTCCTATGGTTCATCAAGTATTTTTGTATTTTCGTAAAATTGTCGTATGTAGGATCCGTAGGTTTTATGTTTCATTCTTAGCGAGTACTTTCGATTCATTCATTCGTCTTCAGGTGGGGTATTAATCTGGCTTGTTCATATGTGCTGAGTTCGTCTAACGGTGCGGCAATGTATGGCTTTTTAAATGTACGCATGGGTGATATATATATATATATATATATGTATATATATATATATATATATATATATAGATGTGTATTTATATATATATATGTATATATGTATATATAGATGTAGATTTTTCACTTAGAAGATAGTATATTCAGTAAAGACCGATGATACTCGATTACAGGGTACAGAGCATTTTTATGTGTTTTTTTAAGGTTTACCAAAACATTTCGTTCAAGAAATCATTCATCACAACAAAAGACTTTTTCCTTTCATAGTTTATTTATTTTTCAGATTTTTCAATATATATATATGTATATATATATATATATATATATGTATATATGTATCTATGTATGTGTATATATATATATCTATGTATATATATATGTATATATATATGTATATATATATATGTATATATATATATATGTATATATATATATGTGTATATATATATGTATATATATGTATATATATATATGTGTATATATATATATGTATATATATATATGTATATATATATGTATATATATATATATGTATATATATATGTATATATGTATGTATATATATATGTATGTATATATATATGTATATATATATATGTATATATATATATATGTATA
>OY744547.1:51097381-51104881 GCA_963556195.1 Sepiola atlantica
TAATATTAAAATATTTTTTATTACAGCTTTAGACCTACGTAATCGAGCTATTATAACACTTTGTGTTATAAAAATTTATATTTTAAATTTTAAATTTAAATATTAATATATACATATATATTTTTTCACTATGAACATCTAAAAGAAAGGACAGACTTTCCGCCTGAGGAGATCTTAGTTTTTAATAACTACACATTGAAACATCGTCAGGTCAGTGTCGCTGCGTTTGTACATGTCTGTGTAAATAAATAAATTATATATATATATATATATATATATATACTTCCATCCTGTCATGCAAAAGTAAGCAAGTAAAACATGCGCCCTTTTTTAGCTTCCTGGCGAAATTTGAGATGTTGATCAAATTAGAATAAGGATTCTAAACATAAGATCTAGTATCATTATATCTTGATTTTAATCTTCGTAAGGGGACATAAAAGTGGTGCAAGTTCTGTTCGTAGAATTATGTCTATATATTCCTGGGACTGTACTCTTCCAGTATATATATATATATATATATATATATATATATATGATTATTTTTATTTACACAGACATGTACAAAATCTGCGACACTGGCATGTCAATGTTATCGATCAACAGCTATTATGAACTCAGATCTCATCAGGCACAGTTAGAATCCGATTCTAACTCTGTCTGATGAAATCTCAGTTTATAATAGCTGTTGATCGATAACATCGACATGCCAGTGTCGCAGATTTTGTACATGTCTGTGTAAATAAAAATAATCATATATAAAATATTTGATATTGAGCACTTTTTATAAACCCGGGTGGAAATTCTTTGGATTACTATCTTGTGGATGTTTTACCTGGTTTATTATATATATATATATATATATATATATATATATATATATATATATATATGTGTGTGTGTGTGTGTATCAGGGCAGCATTTTTTCTCTAAGGCACGTATTATTAAAAATAACCGACAATTCGTGTCTAGATATTTTTGTATGGATCTCTTCTATTTTCCGGATTAAAGTCCTAATCTCGGATGTGAATTGGCTGATGAATCTGCCGTAATTTTCTTTTAGGTCCAAAGTACTTTCTGGCCCATCTGGGTCCATCTTCAGTGGAATAATGTCAATCAGGTAAATTAAATCATTTACTACAATAAAACTAAAACTACTAATCTTATAATTACAAATAACTCTTCACCCTCGATTAGAGTTTTGGATAGGACGGGCCTTGTATACGAGTTTAAATGTCCATTGGGAGACTGTGTCTCTGACAACCAAGAAAAAAAACCTATACATTGGCTCGACTACCACGACTTTGTCCAGGAGGTTGACCATGCATCTATCGGATAATAGTGCCATAGCCAGGCACCTCATTAACGAACATTCCTGTCCCCGCTCGCATATCCAAAAACTTCTTGTAGACAACACTAAAATCCTAGAACACAATACTAATATACAAAAACTCCATATACTAGAAGCTTTACACATAAAACAAAAAAAACGGTTATTAACAGGATTAATTTTAACACTAGTACTAATATACTAAAATGTTTATAATACTAAATAAATATAGTTTCGTATTTAAATTTTCCCGCCAAAATTAACTATAAACTCACTCCAGGTATTTACCTGATTGACATTATTCCCACTGAAGATCGACCCAGATGGGTCAGAAAGTACTTTGGACCTAAAAGAAAATTACGGCAGATTCATCAGCCAATTCACATCCGAGATTAGGACTTTAATCCGGAAAATCGAAGGGATCCATACAAAAATATCCAGACACGAGTTGTCGGTTATTTTTACTAATATATATATATATATATATATATATATATATATATATATATATATATATATATATATTAAAAATGATGGATAGTGTTCTAATAATGTTATTATTATTCAATATTTCAAACGCCTTTCATTTTTCATCAGGAATAATCGGAGAGAAAAAAGAAAAACTAAAAGAAAAATTAGGATTGTTTTTTTTTTCCTTTTGTTCTCTGATTATTCCCGATGAAAAACGCGTGACGTTTGTAAATATTAGATAATGATAAAACAATTATTAAAACAACATGGTTTCATGCTCCAACCACCACCCACTCATCATTTTTAAAATACATCTCTAGAAGCATACGTGCAATACCGAACGAATATATTTGTGTTAAAACTAAAAAGATGAATGTATGTTCTATATGTATCACGAACGTTTTCGATTCTTTGTCGAATTATCATCAGGTGAAAAAAGAAAATGAACAAAAAAGCTGAATAAAACAAGAGAATTTCAAAAGATAACCAAGAAACGGGCACGAGAAGGCAGTTAGACGTCAAACAAACGTTTTCACACTGTTCTTGGAAAGAAGTTAACAATTTAAACTCTGCAACGCCAGAATTAGCGTTACAGGATATAATTGTATTGTGTTAAGCATTTTAAATGTTGTTCCTGGCTTCATACATAATGTTATTAATTGTAGGTTGTTGAACAATATTCATGTATTTAAAAAACATTTTTATTTGTTTCAGAATGTATTATTTTCGTGTTATTACATAAAATGTGTCTTTAATAAGAGGAGGGTAGTTATGTTTTCATAACACGCACACACAATATCACAAACCGGAAATATAAATAGGGCAAACATTTTGAAAGGTTATTTTTTAGGGTTCAAACTTTGATATGGTAAACTAAGCTTCCCCTTTTTTTATTTTAAATCTGAGAATGAAACCTTCATTTAAACATGTCTGCTTCTAATTTTGTTCTCACGGTCTAGTTGGTAACTATGGGTGGGTACGCTTGCTAGTATAAATATTAGCTAAAATAGATTTGCTTAGATAAATCTGGCGTTGTGTTGTAAACAGGGTATGTTATAGACAAAGACAATGAAGAGGTCACATGGTATCCGAAAATGGAATCACAAAGAGTTAAAATATTTTAGCTTTTTTGTATAACCTAAAATCGTGAGAAAGGAAGTCGATAATATTTATTCGGACATGACGTAATTACGTTTTTACCATTATTTCTGAATTTATCTAATTGTTAAATATTGATGTATAAGTTTGATCGTATAAATATTATCTAAAATACATTTGCTTAGACAAATCTGATGTGTTTAAAACAGGAAAAATTCCAGCAAGAAACCACGAAGGGTTCAACCATTTGACAATTTAAAATAAATAAAATTTATTTTAATCTTAACTTTCGAGAATTACAATTCTCCTTGTCAAAGAGTGTTTTCTTTTTTTTCTTTTTAATCATTGTCCGATGGTAATGGACTTCTGGGTCAGAAAATCACGTTATGTCTGAAAGCGAGGTTGCGCCAATTTGAATTAGAAAGGGTATTTAGACATATTTTTTAACCATTTGAATTGTAATTCTCAAAAGCTAAGATTAAAATAAATTTTATTTATTTTAACACCACCATTGTTATGGTATTTCAAAAAAAAATATAATACTATTACGAAACAATGGTTTAAAAATATGTCTAAATACTCTTTCTAATATATATATATATATATATATATATATATATATATATATATATATATATATATATAGTGTGTGTGTGTGTGTCTGTGATGGAAAGAGAGACAAGAATACACATGGGTGTAATTAACAGATAAACCATGATTTAAATATCATTTAAAAACAAGCAACTTAAGTTAAATATCACAAACAGGAAATATAAATGGGCAAACATTTTGAAAGGTTGTTTTTTGGTGTTACAACTTTAATATGGAAACATGAGCTTACCTTTTTTTGTATTTAAATCTGAGAATGAAACCTTCATTTAAACATGTCTCCCAGATAAAACGCTCTCATTCACCCCTCTCCGCTCTTTACATCTTCAACAACACCCCCACACTCATTCACCCCTCCCCGCTCTTTAGATCTTCAACAACACCCCCCACACACTCATTCACCCCTCCCCGCTCTTTAGATCTTCAACAACACCCCCCACACACTCATTCACCCCTCCCCGCTCTTTAGATCTTCAACAACACCCCCCACACACTCATTCACCCCTCCCCGCTCTTTAGATCTTCCACAACATCCCCCCACACTCATTCACCCCTCCCCGCTCTTTAGATCTTCAACAACACCCCCCACACACTCATTCACCCCTCCCCGCTCTTTAGATCTTCAACAACACCCCCCACACACTCATTCACCCCTCCCCGCTCTTTAGATCTTCAACAACACCCCCCACACACTCATTCACCCCTCCCCGCTCTTTAGATCTTCAACAACACCCCCCACACACTCATTCACCCCTCCCCGCTCTTTAGATCTTCCACAACATCCCCCCACACTCATTCACCCCTCCCCGCTCTTTAGATCTTCCACAACATCCCCCCACACTCATTCACCCCTCCCCGCTCTTTAGATCTTCCACAACATCCCCCCACACTCATTCACCCCTCCCCGCTCTTTAGATCTTCCACAACATCCCCCCACACTCATTCACCCCTCCCCGCTCTTTACATCTTCAACAACACCCCCACACTCATTCACCCCTCCCCGCTCTTTAGATCTTCAACAACACCCCCCACACACTCATTCACCCCTCCCCGCTCTTTAGATCTTCCACAACATCCCCCCACACTCATTCACCCCTCCCCGCTCTTTAGATCTTCCACAACATCCCCCCACACTCATTCACCCCTCCCCGCTCTTTACATCTTCAACAACACCCCCACACTCATTCACCCCTCCCCGCTCTTTAGATCTTCAACAACACCCCCCACACACTCATTCACCCCTCCCCGCTCTTTAGATCTTCCACAACATCCCCCCACACTCATTCACCCCTCCCCGCTCTTTAGATCTTCCACAACATCCCCCCACACTCATTCACCCCTCCCCGCTCTTTACATCTTCAACAACACCCCCCACACTCATTCACCCCTCCCCGCTCTTTAGATCTTCCACAACATCCCCCACACTCATTCACCCCTCCCCGCTCTTTACATCTTCAACAACACCCCCCACACTCATTCACCCCTCCCCGCTCTTTAGATCTTCCACAACATCCCCCACACTCATTCACCCCTCCCCGCTCTTTACATCTTCAACAACACCCCCCCACACTCATTCACCCCTCCCCGTTCTTTATATCTTCCACAACATCCCCCCACACTCATTCAACTCCAGCTTCAGAATAAATTAGTTGTTTTTCTATTGCATTTATTTTATAGAGCGAACGTGTCTTTTATGCCATATTGCATGAAATATATGTAGGTGGGGCGCATTACAGAGGTGCCTTGAATCTTTTAAAAAGTCGTTAAATTCCCCAGAAATGGGAAACGGTGAGAATATAATCAAAACATGCATCAACATGATTAATGATTATTAATTTAAAATAATAAACATTTCATTCATAACTTTGTTCTAAATACGAAACAAAATCTTTATTATTTGTTCATATAGATCGAGAATAACATTAACATTTGGTAATTTCGATACAGCTTTATTAATCTTTTAAATATGACCATAAAGAAAGGAGGAAAAAGAAGAAATCAGTTTGTCTTTTCACTTGCAATTTAGAAATAACACATCACTCAATAGATCAGACATATAGATGACGCCATTAATAAAACGTTTATATGATTTTTATAAAGTACTAACCTTAAAATGGAACGTGTCAAAATTTGACCCTAATCAAATTATTAGTTTACAAATTACAGACTGGTCTACTTGGCATAATCAAATTATTAGTTTACAAATTACAGACTGGCCTACTTGGCATAATCAAATTATTAGTTTACAAATTACAGACTGGCCTACTTGGCATAATCAAATTATTAGTTTACAAATTACAGACTGGTCTACTTGGCATAATCAAATTATTAGTTTACAAATTACAGACTGGCCTACTTGGCATAATCAAATTATTAGTTTACAAATTACAGACTGGCCTACTTGGCATAATCAAATTATTAGTTTACAAATTACAGACTGGTCTACTTGGCATAATAAAATTATTAGTTTACAAATTACAGACTGGCCTACTTGGCATAATCAAATTATTAGTTTACAAATTACAGACTGGCCTACTTGGCATAATCAAATTATTAGTTTACAAATTACAGACTGGCCTACTTGGCATAATCAAATTATTAGTTTACAAATTACAGACTGGCCTACTTGGCATAATCAAATTATTAGTTTACAAATTACAGACTGGCCTACTTGGCATAATCAAATTATTAGTTTACAAATTACAGACTGGCCTACTTGGCATAATCAAATTATTAGTTTACAAATTACAGACTGGCCTACTTGGCATAATCAAATTATTAGTTTACAAATTACAGACTGGCCTACTTGGCATAATCAAATTATTAGTTTACAAATTACAGACTGGCCTACTTGGCATAATCAAATTATTAGTTTACAAATTACAGACTGGCCTACTTGGCATAATCAAATTATTAGTTTACAAATTACAGACTGGCCTACTTGGCATAATCAAATTATTAGTTTACAAATTACAGACTGGCCTACTTGGCATAATCAAATTATTAGTTTACAAATTACAGACTGGCCTACTTGGCATAATCAAATTATTAGTTTACAAATTACAGACTGGCCTACTTGGCATAATCAAATTATTAGTTTACAAATTACAGACTGGCCTACTTGGCATAATCAAATTATTAGTTTACAAATTACAGACTGGCCTACTTGGCATAATCAAATTATTAGTTTACAAATTACAGACTGGCCTACTTGGCATAATCAAATTATTAGTTTACAAATTACAGACTGGCCTACTTGGCATAATCAAATTATTAGTTTACAAATTACAGACTGGCCTACTTGGCATAATCAAATTATTAGTTTACAAATTACAGACTGGCCTACTTGGCATAATCAAATTATTAGTTTACAAATTACAGACTGGCCTACTTGGCATAATCAAATTATTAGTTTACAAATTACAGACTGGCCTACTTGGCATAATCAAATTATTAGTTTACAAATTACAGACTGGCCTACTTGGCATAATCAAATTATTAGTTTACAAATTACAGACTGGCCTACTTGGCATAATCAAATTATTAGTTTACAAATTACAGACTGGCCTACTTGGCATAATCAAATTATTAGTTTACAAATTACAGACTGGCCTACTTGGCATAATCAAATTATTAGTTTACAAATTACAGACTGGCCTACTTGGCATAATCGTTACAGTGTTCGCTAATGGGCCAGGAAACTGAGGTTAAATCTTCGGTCGAGTTATAGCAACATCTCAAAAAATAGTACTTGATGTCCCCTTGCTGAACACTCAGCATTGTAAATACAAATATTTGTACTTGTGTGTTATTTCTTCAAATCAATCATCCTAATGAAGTCTTGAAATAAAGACGAAATGTTGATGAATACATATATAATTTTGGTTTTCCTTTTCTTCATTTTCTATGTATGAACGCAATTTGATCGTGTTAATAGCGGTTACATTGATCTATGTTATATATATTATTTAGTTCAAATATTTCGATAAAATGAA
>OY744547.1:51119881-51129881 GCA_963556195.1 Sepiola atlantica
ATGCATATACATATATATACATATATATATATATGCATATACATATATATACGCATATACATATATATACATATGTATATACATATATATACATATATATATATGCATATACATATATATACATATGTATATACATATATATACATATATATATATGCATATACATATATATGTATGCATATACATATATATACATATATATATATGCATATACATATATATGTATGCATATACATATATATATACATATATATATACATATATATATAAATATATATGTATGCATATACATATATATACATATATATGTATGCATATACATATATATATATACATATATATGTATGCATATACATATATATATGTACATATATATATATGCATATACATATATATATGTACATATATATATATACATATATATGTATGCATATACATATATATACATATATATGTATGTATATACATATATATACATATATATGTATGTATATACATATATATACATATATATGTATGCATATACATATATATACATATATATGTATGCATATACATATATACATATATATGTATTCATATACATATATACATATATATGTATTCATATACATATATATATATGTATGCATATACATATATATATATAAATATATATGTATTCATATACATATATATATATGTATGCATATACATATATATATATACATATATATGTATTCATATACACATATATATACATATATATGTATGCATATACATATATATACATATATATGTATGCATATACATATATATATACATATATATGTAAAGCATATATATACATATATATATGCATATACATATATATGTATGCATATACATATATATATATACATATATATGTATGCATATACATATATATATATACATATATATGTATGCATATACATATATATACATATATATATATGTATATACATATATATACATATATATATATGCATATACATATATATACATAAATATACATATATTTGTATGCATATACATATATATATACATATATATATGCATATATATATATACATATATATATATGCATATACATATATATACATATATATATATGCATATACATATATATACATAAATATACATATATTTGTATGCATATACATATATATATACATATATATATATGCATATATATATATACATATATATGTATGCATATACATATATATATACACATATGTATATATGCATATACATATATATATATGCATATACATATATATATATGCATATACATATATATATATACATGCATATACATATATATATGCATATACATATATATATGCATATATATATACATATGTATATATGCATATACATATATGTATATACATATATATATATGCATATACATATATATATGCATATACATATATATATATACATGCATATACATATATATATGCATATACATATATATATGCATATACATATATATACATATATATATATACATATATATATATATATGCATATACATATATATATACCAATGTATATATGCATATACATATATATGCATATATATATATATGCATATACATATATATATATATACATATATATATATGCATATACATATATATATACCTATGTATATATGCATATACATATATATGCATATACATATATATATACATATGTATATATGCATATACATATATATATATACATATATATATATATGCATATACATATATATATGCATATACATATATATATATACATATATATATATGCATATACATATATATACATATATATATATGCATATACATATATATATACATATATGCATATACATATATGTATGCATATACATATATATGCATATACATATATATATACATATATATATGCATATACATATATACATATATATATATGCATATACATATATATATGCATATACATATATATACATATATATATGCATATACATATATATATATACATATATATATGCATATACATATATATATATGCATATACATATATATATATGTATATACATATATATACATATATATATATGCATATACATATATATATATGTATATACATATATATATATGTATATACATATATATACATATATATATATGCATATACATATATATATATATGCATATACATATATATATATGCATATACATATATATATATGCATATACATATATATATATGCATATACATATGCATATACATAAATATATATGCATATATATACATATATATACATATACCTATACATACATATACATATATAAACACATATACATATACATACATATACATATATACACACATATACATGTATATATACATATACATATATACACACATATACATGTATATATACATATACATATATACACACATATACATGTATATATATATATAGAGAGAGAGAGAGAGAGAGAGGGGAGAACATATATATTAATTTCGTTAACACAAAGGTTTAATTTATCGTTCTATAATGTACGAGTTGAGCTCTTAATTTAATATCATATGAAATCTTAGTAAATTGAGGGAACAATTTTAACTTTAATTTTATATTTACATGTTTTTGGTTTTGCTTAGAACATGTTTGCTAGACACCTTTGGCGTCAGAGTCAATGTAAATGAATGTACGAGAGACATAAAGGGATGAGTCAATCTACTGAAATACATAGAAAGGTAAATATAAAATAGTTAGAAGTTATATTACCCTAACACATTTTCGCCTCTTGTGTATCCACCGGCGCTCTAGTTGGAAGCAAGTTTTAACGAGAAAAACGTCATTAGATGTAAGTTAAAGAGTAAATTGTTTCTATGTGTGAGAATTGTCCAGAAATAGGTCTAGTTGGTAAATATGTCGTAAACTCTGAACATTGAAACGACCATGGTTTTCATTTGTGGCAGAAAAACGACTTGAGACTGTGGATGGTTAGCTCTTCTTATTTCCTCTATGCTCTTTATAATCAAAACAAAAACTGTGGATCGGATTTAATATGAAAGTCTATGAAATTGTTTAGAAATAAAAAATTTGTGTTCTAAGAACACATACCAATATTTTCTAAAACTAACTGCCTTAACAGTTTTAAGTGTGTACCTTTCGTTGCCAAAGCTATCAAGGTCAATTAAATAGGGCTAAATATGGCTGGATTATATACCTACACACACAGACTTCTCAATAGACTGAGGAAGGCCGAAGGAAACAGCCGAAGATTTTTTAAACGACATTTTGTATTTCTTTACGTTAACAAATTATAAATAAATAAATATATAAATATTGATATATTTTTCACATTTATTTTTTATATGTATATGTAATTAATGTTAAAATATATAAATATTTATATATTTTATTTAAGGAACACGTAATCACCAAGGCCTCATCCTTCCAAAAGCACATATCACATAGACACAACCCCACTAAAGACATACGAGTCAGGATACTAGCAACCGAAGATACCAGGACAATATCAGACTCAAAGAATCGATATCAATAAGAAAGTTCAACCCCAAAATAAACAACAGAGCTGAACTCAATTGCAACTTTTTAGTATAACCACATACGACAAGCACATCATACAATTTATAACTAACGATTACCTGCAATACTATGCATAAATTAATATAAACAAATAATATAAATACAAAATAAAATTTACTTAGGCCTATGAGTCCGCAGACTAACATTGTTTGGGTGTATGCACACCCACTTGTGCCTGTCGCTTGTCGGACACGTGGCTGTACACGTATGCCAGTCTATACATATATTAACTAGAAATCCCGAGCATATCATGACTACACATAATAAAATCGAGTATTATAAATAATAAATAATATATACAATGGAACTATATCAGTAAAAAATAAAAACTTAAAAAATATATTAAAAGGCCCTAACTAACAAACTACATATCTAGTCCCTACGAGCTGTTCCACCTGTTTATTCGCGACTGTTCCTGTACTAACATAAACCACATTTATCGAACTACGCGCATACACATAGTATCACAGTTTTTACTGGTTAAATATTCATATAGCAATCTAGCCACACCAAGCATATGCCAACTCCTATTCAACAACGATACGTAATCATTTTAAGAAATAATGTTAAATAGATAAAATAAAACAAAGAATGGAAGGAAATAAATTAATTAATGATATGCGTCAAAATTAGTTAACATTTTCAACAAGCACAGCTTCATCCATACGAGTTAACCCCTTCCCCATCGAACGCACGCGACGTTAAAATAAAACACACATAGTCTCACTATTAATAAATAAATAGAACGCTTTTAAACACGACACATAATAATAATAATAATAATAATAATAATAATAATAATAATAATAATAATAATGATAATAATAATAATAATAATAATAATAATAATAATAATAATAATAATAATAATAATAATAATAATAATAATAATAATAACTGGCAAAATAATATTTCAACTACACCAAATACTTTAATCTACTCACACCTAAACGTTTATAAAAAGATTTTTTAAGACTTTTCTGCGAACCTGTCACAAAAACAACCCGTAATTTCCGACTCCTGGCAAAAACCCTCTCCGACGAGTGGCTGTATTTTATTTGCTGGAGATGAGGGCTTCCCTCCAAATTTTGGAAGGAACATACCATCTCTATCATCACGGTTCGATAATAATACGTTTGTAAACATAATAAAAATTATTTGAAATTTATTGATTTCTCAATATTCTCATTCCGATTTACCTTTTCACATACCGTCGGTGTTCCATAACCAACGCATTGTCATCGCCTTTATACAAATTTACTTCTTACATATTACGCACAATGCTTCAAGCAAACTACAACATTCTTCTTATATACATTATATATATATATATATATATATATATATATATATATATATATATATATACATGTATAAAACAATAAAATGCAGATTCAGGAGACTATATTTTAATTTATCAGAGAGGTACATTTTTTACGATCCTGTCATTATCTTTTCAGACAAACCAGGTATACAAACATCTTGAATTTAATTTTTTACGAATTCAAATTTTTCTTTCGTATTTTGGGATTTTTTATGCCTCTTTTTGCTTTTTTCTTTATATTTTTCTTTTTTCTGCTCGTTTTTTTTGTTTTTATTTGGATGAGAAAGATATTTTTTAGCTTTTAAAAAGGTATATAAGGAAAGATATACGTATTTTGTTTAGCTCTTCGTAGATTAAAGATGGCGCTAGTTTTAAGTATAAACACGAAATTTGTTTTGAAAATGATGTACCCATAGAAATGTTTACAAATGTTTGTTTTTTCTTCGGTGTTTTTTGGATGCTGTTCTGTTTTTTTTTTCTGATGATGAATCATCATTCTGGAAAATTCAGGATATGTTAGAATCCAGTATTTATTTGGATAGATAATGAAACGATCGTAAAGAATTAATCTCTTCATTGATAAATAACGATATAGTCACTGGAATCTGCATTCTATTGTTTAGTTATATACAAATGAAAGTTTGACTAAAAATTATATATAAATCTATCTCTATATATATATTAATATTTATTTATAGATTATTATTATTATTATTATTATTATTATTATTATTATTATCAGTAGTAGTAGTAGCAGTATTTGTTATTTTACTATTAATCTTATACAATTTTCATTTATAATTTTAATTTTATCTAATTTAGATAATTTTTACTTTTCCTGACTTATGAATTGTGTATACTCCCTCGTGCGTAAATATTATGTGTGAGTATTCGACGCGCAAAAGATGTGTATACCTCATGTGTGATTTTATTATCCGAAGATATAATTCACTAAATATAAATACATGTTCCCCCCACAACAACATGTCATAGTAATATTCCCCCCACCCCCACCCCACAACAGCATGTCATCGTGTCGGATGCTTGGTAGCTGACCAACTTAAATCTAGCGACGTAGTCAGTGTGAAGTCTCGTGAAAATAATTTGATCGATCGACGTCTGAAATATAAATATAGGAAGATTCAGTTTGTTTGAAAAGTGATATTATAGATTTAGTCACGGTTTTTGCGTTATTCGTCAATATGACAACCTAGAAAATGCACGCTTAATTTTTTTGAGGGGGCCCGAGGAAATGAAGCTTACCAAAGCTACGATTGAAGCATGTTCTAGGTGTGTAGCCATGATATGTTGGTATAAATTAAACTTAAAGTGAGAAAATAAAGATACAATTTATATCTTTAAATTATATCCTATCTTGAATAGTACATGCTCAATATACGAGATAGAGCAATAGTAGATATGTGATGAAAATAAAAATTGGATAAAATGCAAAATTGATTAAATAATCAATTGTTCAAACAAGGGTTGCACCTCAACTAAATGCCCACAATGCAACTGCAAGCACTAATTATTGTACCACATCAGTTAATAGCATTTCCACCCAATGGACTCAATCTCATATAATAACGCCTTCAATTTTTTAAAACCCACCCTTTAACCAGCACATGAATACCTTTACTCCCATGGAGCTAATACTATAAATAGTGTACCTAATGCAATAATTACGTCCTCTAAAATGCACACCTATCTCGGGCATCAGCTTTTACCCACTGAAAAAAACGCATTTCACACCATATATCTGCTTTAAAAAAAACAACAACGATAAGAATGAGGGGACATCCCTAACTAACCAAATTAAGAATTTAAAATCGAAAAATATCCCATATTAATTGTACTCGTCGATCCTGAAGAAATCAAAATTTTACATTTCAGAGTGTAATTTTTGTCAAGTGTGTATTTTCGAAGCCGTAATGATAATCACTGCTGCTAAGAGTAAAAATATAATAAATTCTAAACACGAACTTCTCTCGGCATGCAGACATAAAAGTAAATCTAAATACAGCCCATTATTTACAACTGATACTCCACCTCAATCCAATAGTCAAGTCGATTTGACTAATAGAATGCCTTAGATTCATGCATTAAGGAAATTCTTAATATTAAAAAAAATTTTTTCTCTAAATCCCTGTTTCCATACCTTTTTATGACTTCCCTAAAACTTTCATCTCTTCAAATTTTTGGAATACCTTTAAACTTTAGAAAGCGGGTAGATATACCTTTGATAATGACATTCGCTTAACACAACTATTACATTATAATTTTAATTTAAAATTCCCATATCGCATTTTAAATTAGACCCTCCAATTAATTTTAACATTCACTAAAATACAGTCTTTATTATGAAATCAGATTGAAAATTAGATTACGTGATGCAAGATTTTTTTCAATAAATGAAAGATTTATTATTTTTTTATTTTAATCATATATTTCGACATAAACATGTCACCTTCAGTGTGTATAGACATTTTCTCTATTTTTTTCTATTTTTTTTCATTATTGAGAAAAAAAGAAAAAAAATGTCTGTACACACTGAAGCTGACATGTTTATATCGAAATATATGATTAAAATAAAAATAATAATAAATGTTTCATTTATTAAAAGAATTATCGCATCGTGTAATCTGGTTTTCAATTTGATTTCATGATTTTCAATTGACGATGATTATAAGTAACACAACAGATTCATTTAACATTCTGTTTTTTAAATTAGTCCATCCATATATTTTTATCCCTATTTTTACATCGTTTTAATTATCAAGCATCATCCTACAATCTTATCCTTAATCTAACTATATCCTAACTTTATGCTTATTTGATTAATATTATCTCATCAATCTGTATAAGTTATTTTAATAAACACATTCATAATAATATATTCGCTAATACTCACCATTCTACTAACCTTTAAATTAAGTAAATGTATTTGATGAAGTTGCTTTGCCTCCTCGGAAAAATCTTTTTTTCCTTTCTAATCTTAATCTTTTCAAAACTATCCCCTTATTTTGAAGCTAGTTAGCTCTCCTTAAGCGTAAAGAATCCAAATTCTAGAACAGTTTCTCCGTCTGCGATTTGTTTAGCACTGTTACAATAAAAGTTTTAATCTTTAATTTATTTTTAATTTATTTCTATAAGCTTTATTTATACTAAAATACATATAAATGTACATTACGACTTAGTTGAATTTGCCCTAAACATATTATTATTATTATTATTAAATTATAACTTCTAGGTCTTTGACGATGCCTTCCTATACTTATAGGATGATTTTGCTAATGTTACTGCATCTTATCTATTGTTACTCACTGGCCTTTTGGCTAAGATCAAAGTGTAGTATCTGTTCCGATGGATACTGCACCCCATAGACTGGTATTGTCTTGGCCTTCGGGGCTTGATTTACGCCAGTCTATGGGTTGGTCCTGTGCAGTTCTAGGAGGTCCACCCTCCCAGGCTTCGCCTTCCCTCTTTGGGGAGGAGTAAGTTTATTGCTTACTGTCTGGGGCGCCCCTACCGGGGAATGCCGACGGGGCTGCCCAGGCAATTTTTAAACCCCACTTTCCCGACCCGACCTTGGGTCACATCTTACTTGTGGGAGTAAGATAAAAACTGGCCTTGTGCCTAACTCCTGGAGAGGAGTAAATCAATACTCACTTTTAAATGTTTTCCATAAAAACTATTTTTAAATTAAGACCCTTTTAATTAAATTTATTATTTTAAACTTAACTTCCTAATTATTTTTAGTCTACTATTCATGATCTATGTTGGCATTGGTTTTCTTCTAGATTATTGTAGACTTTCTTAAGACTTTAATCTAAGATTTATACCTTTAACGACCTCTCTTCATTTGAAATCTTCTGACTGTCACTCTTGGCAATTTCTCCTCCTTGGCTTCCCGTTTCCATTTCCCCCCTCTCCCCCTCCCCATAGTGTCAATTGTACCTAATTTTAGTTCCGCAAACTAGCTGACCTTTTTAAATCAGGTTCATCTCACCCTCTCCCTCCATTCGCCTCCATATCACCGTCCCTTCATCTCCCCCAGACCTGATATACACTCCGTTCCTTTCTCCTACTCTTCTTAATTCTCCCTTTCTCTTTATCCATACCTACTTGTATTACTCTTTGCTTTCCTTTCCCCCTTCTCCTTTTCCCTTTTGTCCTTTCTGCTTTTTTGTATTTATTTATTACATCTTAAATTTAGTGGAATTACAACATTTTTATTCGTTCCCAGGTTGAACAAACACTACCACTTTTTTACTCAGCCCTTCTGCTTTTTGATTTTTTATCAATTTTTTACCAACTCCTTCAGGGCATATATTTATGTAATTGTTGGTGATTCATTTCACTGCTAACGAACTTTCACCTGGATTTAAATACCTCTATCTCCTAGAATGGAACCTTCCCCAACTTCGTATGTCTGAATTACCTTCAACTCCTCACCCTAAACTTGCTTCATACTTTGAATCCTCGGATTTAATTAAATTAACTTTTCTTTGCTTCTTCAACGGTGATGATTTTCTTTGCATATTTTAAACTTTGTTAAATTGTTTGTATATTTTATATTTTTCATATTTTTATCTTTTCAAATGTTTGAATTATAGTAAATTTTACTGACTTATCAGTCGAATTTTCTCTGAGGATAATGAGCATATCTTTGAAAATCCATGGATTAAGGAAAAAGAAAGTTTTTTATATAACCCTTGTTTGAACAATTGATGATGTAATAAATATTGTATTTTATCCACTTATATATATATATATAGTATTAATTCTAGTATTTATAGAACCATTATTGGCTACATATTTGCATACATGTTTCATCTGCGATTTCATTCGAAATCCAGCTCTATCAGACCATCGTACCAACTGAAATAAGACAAATAGAAAAACATTCTTGCAAATCGGAGGAGAGAGTGAGGTAGCCAATAATGTTTGAATAAACAAAGAAATGTATACTAAAATACAGCTGTACATGTTATTGAGCACTATTTTATTAATACTGGAGTTTCATTGAATTAACATCTAGGAAAAAAACAACAATACAATCACATATATATATT
>OY744547.1:51134881-51357381 GCA_963556195.1 Sepiola atlantica
TTTATAATAGTTGTTTACAGCTGTTTGAAGGCAGTGTTTATTTTTAATTCATACATCAAACCATGATTTTTAGAACAAGATTCCCTAGATGTCCCACAGCATCCATGTCCCAAAAAGTTACAAATTCCACCAGAAACAAAAAAAAATCACAAGAAAAGATCAATGGTCAAATACTTCAGTAAAACCCATTAATAATCAAGATGATTTCCACATAAATTTTGGAGCGCCTTTTGAAATTGTTTGGGGGTGATTTGCCTATGAAAAGATGCATCCTGGATATTATCTATAATCTACCTCGTAATTGTGTTAATCTATTGGTATTTGTGATAATTTTATCTAAGAATTTTACAACCCTTTTTTCTAATGACCTTATGCAACGCGGTTGCACACACTAGATCACTGTGTAGAAGTTCGGACTAAATCAAGTAAGATTTTATAAAAGAAAGAATCACTTTGTTTTTGTCTTCCTTCTCAACACCGGCATTTTTTCACTTCTTACACTGTGATCGCCTTCTATGACCGTCTATATACATATTACATACAATGCTTGAAGCAAACTGCATCACTTTATTATACATATGTATATATATTGAATATAAATTCACAGATACACACACATGTATATATATATATATTGAATATACGTTCATAAATGCATACAAATATATATATACTGAATATATATTTACAGTGTATATATATACCAGTAGAGTACCCGTCCCAGGATGGGTATAAGCAATAAATATAGAATTAGTTTGTAATTTTAATGTGTTACTTTTTTTTGAGGGGGTATGGTACGGTTTCGGTGGCACCTTCCTAAATAGTAAAGTTTACAACAACAAAAATATACGTGCCCACTGTACTCACCCTGTTGCCTAGAATACATATTCCATAATTCATAATAAGTCCAATAGTTTAGGATTTTACCAAGCGCATACATGTTATTGGCACTCGTGCGCATGTACTGATTCTTTTAAAATTGTATGACTTAATATAACTTAAAATTTTATGTAGAGCAATTCTTTTCTCTATTATTTTTTTTGCATCTAATTTATTTTAAAGTTTTTACATGTGCGAGTTTGGGTGGGTTTACTCCTTAAATGGAAAAGTTTGAAAAGAAAAATAATGTTTGCGTGTTACTCACTAGGTTGCCGAGAATCTATATTCCAAAATTCACGATAATCGGTTTATTAGTTTAGGAGTTTATCCTCTACAATGAAATTTATGTATATATAAAAATACACATACACTTAACTTTATATATATGTACCCCCTAAATGTTAAAATAATGTGCCCATGTTACTCACCATGTTGCCTAGAATATATATTCCATGTTACTCACCATGTTGCCTAGAATATATATTCCATGTTACTCACCATGTTGCCTAGAATATATATTCCATGTTACTCACCATGTTGCCTAGAATATATATTCCATGTTACTCACCATGTTGCCTAGAATATATATTCCATGTTACTCACCATGTTGCCTAGAATATATATTCCATGTTACTCACCATGTTGCCTAGAATATATATTCCAAAATTCATAATGATCCGTTCATTATTTTAGGAGATTATCCTGAACATAGAAATATAGAAATATATACACATATCTAATTTTCCTATATATATAAAGTTAGGTATGCGGGAGTAAATAGTTCAGACAAAAAGTAAAATTAGTTCACGGAAATGTGAATAAGCAAGGTATAGTGAGGTGATTATTAAATTCCAATGACAAAAATTCAGTCTTTACTCATATCATTTATTTTTTTGCAATGGCAGAATTGGCGATGGTCTTACAATTGTTTTGCAACGTGTTATATATATATATATATATATAGGCAAAAATCAGGGTCCTATTTTTAAAAATTCATAATTTTTCTATTTATTGATTTTTTTAAATTTTTTTTTTAGAATAAGTAAAGGACCCCTTCCGAAGCAAGCATGAGCCGTATTAGCCCTAAGGAACGTACCCTCATTTAGAAAACATTATTTTTGCTTAAAAAACTCAAAACAGTGTAAAAAACAATACTTTAGTTTTTGTAAGTTTTAAGAAGTGTTTTTCGGCTAAAATTTGTTTTGTTTATTTCAAAAAATCTCGGAAGGGTCAGTCTACACACACATAAAGTTTGGTGAGTTTAACTTTTATTTTGTGGAAGTTATTCAAATTCAAGTTATTCAAATTTAAAGATAGGACCCTTATTTTGGCCCACCCTGTATATATATATTTCTATGTAAAGATAATCCTCTAGACTAATGAATGGTTCATTATGAACTTTGGAATATATATTCTAGGCAACATGGTGAGTAACATGGGCACATTATTTTTTTTGCAAACTTTAACATTTAGACGGTGCATGTATATAAAGTTAGGTATGCGTATATTTTTATATATATATATATTTCGTTGTACAGGTTGAACTCCTAAACTAATGAATCGAGCATTATGAATTTTGGAATGTAGCCGCTAGGTGTAAAGGTTGGTAATATTGCCTATATTTAGTTTAATTTAGTTTTATGTAAAGGGAAGCCCTTTGTGAAAATTCAGATACCTCCGATTTTTGTGTACGTTTAACAATAGGTATTAAACATCAATTAATAAATATTACCCAAATTGCAGTTTCTTTGGCGCATTTTGAAGGGTTTTTAGGAAGCATAATATGGCAAGCACCTTCTATTTGAAAGTTCAAATATTTCAGATTTGCATGCAATCTGATCCTTATTCATGAAACACCAATTAAGTAAGATTCCTTGAATTTCAATTTCTTCTTAAGACCCCTTAAACTTAAGCCTTAAATTATAGACATTTTCTAGAATCAAAATGATGTGATGGATTGTAGTCAAAATTGGAATAAGTATTCTAAACACACGGTTTAGTATTATGTATTGATTTTAATCCTCGTTAGGGGACATAAAAGTGGTGCAAAACTGTTCAGCCGGGGGAATTAATTTTATCTGTCCTGGGACGGGTATTTTTCTCGTTTTTTTTTTTGTAAAAGCAAAAGCGTTTAATCTAAAGACCTTATCTCTTTGGAGTCAACATGGATGAAGTTGAAAAACACAGTCGAGACCTGCGTGTTCTCTCTAGTTACAGAGAAAAGATAGAATATACATTGATGTGCATCCATTTGTAGTCACGTGCATACAAACAAAAGCAACTGCAAATCGTTTAATTCTGAAACGCATGAATGCACAAAATTTTAAATTGCTTCAAAACTACTTGCGTAGAATAGTCACACGCTGCACAGCGGATCTAGGACTGGCTTTAGACTTTAGCGCTGCTAAATGTTCGGAATTTTTCCGCACAGCGGCCATTGTTGAAACAGCATTAATTAAAGGATGCTCATTAATACGCAACGCATCTCTGTCTACCTCTTTCCCAAGGAAACATGATAATGAATATTTGGAATTGCTTATAATAAGAGAGAGGGGGAGAGAAGAGGAGAGGGGGGGAGGAGATGCTGGCAGACGTGGCAAGGTGAACTTCGGCACCAGCCGATAACCAGCTGTCTCCACAGAAACAAACTAAAATGTTCGAAGCGAGGAAGCTGCCAAAGAAACAGCACCGATATATGCTTATACTTAATCAATACTCATAAACGGCCTGAGTTTTCTGTTGCTTCTTCTTCTTCTTCTTCTTCTTCCCCCCCCCCCGCTCCTAATCAATGCCAGGCCAACTGTGGTCTTCGCTGTTTCTCATTCTTTGTCTCCGTCGGAATGGTTTTGTGGGCCGAGGCATCGTATCAAGCGTAGATAAACAGCCGCGGCAATCCAGGCTGGTTGTTATGTTGCCATATCGCAACGGGGCAGTAGAGAGAGTGGGGGAAACCGGCAAATAGAAGGAGCAAGAGACAGGGCGCCAGAGTCCGCAGCTGAAAAGAGCGGGAAGGCGTAGAGAGAGAAATAGATAAAGGGGTGGAGCCACCGAGTAAAAAGACAATGCAGACATGCAAACTCGCACGTAATCATTGAAAATGCATTTATTTACATCATGCAGAGTTTGTGGAGAGTTATGGTGGGAGTGGATGTTGGATAAATATTATTATTATTATTATATGTATGGCATAATCACGTTGACACACCAGTTCCCATTAGATCACCGAAGTTAAGCAACGTTCAGCCTGGTCAGTACCGGATGGGTGACCATTTGGGAATACCCGGCGCTGTATGTAGGAGGATGTTGACATCTTCCTCCGAAAACTGCAAAAAAAACTAACACCATCATCTCTCCTATACAACTGGCGACCACTTGGGAATTTGATATTCACATGAAACACACACACACACACACGGCACAATCACGTTGACACACCGGTTCCCATTAGATCACCAAAGTTAAGCAATGTTGAGCCTGGTCAGTACTAAATGGGTGACCATTTGGGAATACCAAGTGCTGTATGTGCTCTCCGCTTATCTCAGCATTGTTGCCAATCGTCCTGGACTTTTCCCTTGTCACTGGAATCAAGCAGTGCCGATTCAAAAAAGGTGTGGTAGAGGATTGCACAACCCTTGCTTCACAATTACACATGCAGCCACCCTTACAGGGGGTATCCATTGTCTCTCAAAACTTAACAGGAACCATGACTATGATTTACAACACTGTAAATAAACTATCATTATATCACAATAGCTTTTTTGTGTTTTTTAAGATATTTTTTTCTTGATAATATGATTATATTATTGGGGAATATGAATTTTGTCCACTTCTCTTTCTCATGGGCAAATGTTGAAGATGTTCTCTAGATATTTTTTTCTAGGGAGAGTTTGTACATGCGTGAAGAAGGAGACGACAACCGATGTAAGTCGTCTATTTCAGGTCTGGAGCGAAGGTCAATCCTAGAAGCTTATCAAAGCAGGGGTTTCCTCAAGGATTTATTAAGTTTGGTTTGGCTTGGTTTGGTTTGGTTTGGTTGTTTTATTTTACGGCATATCAACCCTCCCCGAGTTATTTAATGACGAATCCGGTCATTTTTGTGAAAGTTTTTATGCTTAAAGTTCATTATATGTTGAAGTATTTTTCATGGTGTTTGGTTGGGGGGATGGAAATGGGAAGGGGAGAGAGGAAAATTGTTGTTTTTTTTATTTTGGATTTTGCAGAACATGATTGAGTTTTGCAAAATGAAAAAAAAAACAATAAAACATCAATGTTTGGTGCATTTTAGGTCAGAAAGCCGGTATCTTCAGACAGCCTAATCTGGTAGCGCCAGGTTCCTCAAGGAAGCTATTCATTTCAACTAAAACAAAGCGAGGATCTGAGTGTTATTGGGGAAAGGAGAGAAGCTTGGTTTTAGAGGTATTAAAAGTAACAAGTCCCTATTTCCCCATTGCACTACGTACGCCAGGTTGGAAATGAGAGAATCAAAGAGATCTTGATCATCAATGCTCTTCAAAATGCTGCCATAGATGGTTTTGTCATATCGCAATGGGGCTGTAGAAAGGAGGGGGACCTGAAAATACAAGAAGCAAGAGAGAAAGTGCCAGAGTCCGCAGCAAAAAAAATAGGGCTGAAAGGCATAGAAAGAGAAATAGATAAAGGGGGGAAGCCTCCGAGTAAAAAGACAATGCGGACATACAAACTCGCCCGTAAATCCATTCATGTACATTATGCAAAGTTTGCAGAGAGTTATGGTAGGAGTGGATGTTTGTGTTGCTAACTGAGATTTCAGACAGAATAAATCTCCAGAAAAACACTAGATTTTAACTTTTCATACCTTATATAAAAATATAAGGAATATATATTATATTTTGAAATTTAAAAAAATTTTGAAATTAAATAAAATAATTTTTTTAAATAAATAAATTTAATTTTATTCCATTTGCTGCTGGTGACATTGATATTTACTGCAGTATAACCATATAACAACATTACCGGTCTTTCTTCAGAATATATTATGGAACACGATCACACACATTAGATCACTGCATAGAAGTCTTGACTAATCAAGTAAAATTTTCTATAAAAACAAAACAAAAAAACACTTGTCTTTGTCTTACTTCTCAACGCCGACATATTTCAATTTCTTGCATTGTGATAGCCTTCTAATACTCCTCTATATACGTATTACACACAATGCTTCAAGCAAATTACTTCTCCTTATTATAATATTTTGCGTTTTCTATAAATAGTTTTTAAATTTTAATCTTATTTAAATTGTTATTTGTCATTAAGTTTATTTGTACTTAATTTAAATGTTGAAATACAAACAATGAACTTAATTCCTGAACGTTTGTGTGTCTAATTAATCGAGAAATATAAAGTTTAACAAAAGATTCATAAAGTCGTGGTGGATTAAGGTTCATAGGGTTAGGATTAGGGTTCATAGGGTTAGGATTAGGGTTTATAGGGTCCCAGGATATTTTAAAATATTGAAAAATGTTTATTAAAATTTACAATGACTTCTATTCTGCATATATGATGTATGGAAGATAGCTTAAGAAATAGTATCATATGATGACTAGCTAGGAAATGAAAACGGACAGTAGGTTAACTGAAATTGCAGTTGTGTGGGCGGCAAATGAAATCTCTAGATTTTACAGGAAAAAACACTGGCCGCTAAATCCAAATTTTACTGGCTAGATCCCAAACAAAATCTCTAGATCTAGCAGGAGAACCGCTCAATTGGCAACACTATGGAGGAATACACCTCTGAATCGTACAATTTTGGTGGTTTTAAATTTATATTGCAGGTACGCCACAAAACGACTACTATCATTAAGAAATCCATAGCGAATTGTCACAGTTGCTGCCTTCTTTTGTTTGTTTGTTAAGAGAGTTGGACTTCTGCAGATAGTCCATATTTAAAATATATGTGTGTGTTTGTGTGATGTTTGTGTGTTCCCTATAGAAAGAAAGGTTAGAGAATCTACATAAAATCTTAAAGTGTATTCTTATGCAAAGTTTACTGGGTAAGACAATGAAAGTTTTCCTGAATCTCTAAGTGCACCCCTAAGGGGAATATGAAAGCATAATGTCTTAAAACTTTAAATATATTTTATTTTGATGAAACTAAAATCATATGTATAGAATTTTCTAGGGAAGACAATGGAAGTGTCCCCGAATCTCTAAGTGCCCTCCTAACCTAAAAGAGCTGGGAGGGGGGGGGGGGGGCGAACATTCTTTAAAACTTCAAATATATCCTATTTTTATGAAATTTGAATCATATGTATAAAATTCTCCGAGGAAGACAATGGAAGTGGTCTCGAATCTCTACGTTACCCTCTATGTGCCGAATATCTATATGCTCCCACCTATAAGTGACCTATTGGAACAGAACCCTCTTAGAACTTCAACTATGTATATCCGATTTTAATGAAATTTAAATCATATGTAGAAGACACTAATTCAGAGAGGTTTACAGCATTTTAGCTTCTTCTGATTATATTAGGGGACGAAACTGGAGGAAGTGTGGCATTAGAAGCAAAGAAAGTAATATACTGTTATGAGCATAGTGAAAAAGTACATAGTAGTGATCCTCATTCAATCCCGGGCAACGTCGGGTCTTCCTGCTAGTCTGATTATATAATTCAAGACTATGAATCCTGTCCATTTCTCTTACTCATGGGAAAGTGTTGAAACTGTTCCCTGGATACTTTGCTCTCGGGAGGGTTAGAACATACGTGAAGAAGGAGACAAAAAATGTCATCCATGGAATCGAGGGTTCTTTGTGCCAAATTTAGTGAAATTTTGCCCAATAGGTTTGGAGCCTATAAGTGTTTATCATTATAAGTATTACCATAATACAACCTGAGACACATCTGTAATCCCGATTCAATTTAATAAAGTAATCTTTAAATCTGTCTTTATAAAATGCTTCCATGAATGACGATATGTGTACATTAATAGTTTGGGGCTGCATTCAAATGTATACGGATGTGTGGGATAAAATGACACCTGTGACGAACGGATTTACCCTGAAGCTGCAGTGGAGTGTTGAGATAGGTCCCTTTTAAATACTTATTATTGTTGGATATATGTATATATAATAAGTAATAGGTGGTAGCGCTACACATCTCGAAACAAGATTGGGTTTGGGGCTACCAAGGCTCATACTGGAGTTATCTACATGGACCCATGGCGCAGCGGATAAGGGCGTTGATTGAAATTCACTTTTGAGTGAAGGTCTTCTATTAGTACTTCTGTCCAGTCATGGCTGACGGAATAAGAACAATCTACTCCTGTGGACTAAATAAGAGATTCGGTTTCAGGTTCTGTGTGGGGTTCAGAGCTAAGAAAGATTCCCAAGTTTAAAAAAAAAAATGCAATTGAAGCAGATCGGAAGTTACATCGGCCAAAACGTTGTGAAAAAATAACAACCAAATAATCCAAGTTTTTTTTGTTTCATAAAATTGATTTGGATGTGTCGCTTTTTTTTCAAGTTTATATATATATATATATATATATATATATATATATATATATATATATATACGGATAATGAAGTACTGAAATGATGAAATAGATAAAATTTGCATAGTTTACAAGTTTATTAACTCATAGTAGTAGTGTAGAAACAATGAATACAAATACAAAATGACCTTTAAGCCATGACTTTTCAAAGATAACGCTCTTATCGTCAGAATGTCTGACCAATAACAATTGAATATTAATTAATTATTAGACGTGAATATGTTGAAAATGCAAAAGTGAAAAAGTTTTTTTGAAAAACATTATAAGGAGAAAAATGTCTCACTGTAAGTCCTAAAACAGATCAAACACGATTCGAACTATAGGCAGAATATTGTATCAAATTTAAATGATCTAAACTGTTTAAACCGTCCAAGCAAAGAAGCCGAACAATGTTCTGTTATTTATATATATATATATATATATATATATATATACGGACATGTAGAAATACCTGGTATAGTACCCAAGCGCGATGCTACCCTACTCGACGAGATGGACCCGTAGATTTTGTTAGATCATCAATCTAAGAGACGGAAACTCTGATATAAAACCTACGCTCTACATCGTCTCTCAATGATCTTGCTTCGTCTTGTCACTGAAATCAGACTTTGTAGAAGGAGAGTGTGCTCTGCCTGCCGTACAAGCGCACAGCATGGCCATCTACATGTACAGATATCCCTACAAGACCCATGATATCCCATGGTAGTTGCCAACTAAACAAGTGTCAAACAGGGATTGTATGTAGCTATTCAAAAACGGAAACCAGTAGCCTTGTATTTCATATCTGCAGCAGGAGAGTAGAAAGTGGACATTGGGTTTACTTCCGGCAGCCTCGTAACTCTTGCTTCCCTTATTTTGTCCTTAAGTCCTAACATTACATGAGCGATATTTTTGACAAAGGGGGAAGAATTGCTGTTTTCTGAGTCAGAATCTATCCATCTAACACTTATTGTTGGCTAGTTTTTGACCTTGAAGTAGTATTTTTTAGCTCCTTACATGAAGTGGCTTCATGCTTTGTCTGGAGCGATTTCCATAAAAAAAAAAAATACTTGTAAAAATAAGTCTGGCTTGCTGAGCCATCTGTGTGCCCACAGGCGGGCATTGCATCTTGTAGTGGTGGCCTTTTCTGTAAAGAAGTGGCAATCACTATATATATATATATATATATATATATATATATATATATATATAATTAACTTGTTACAAATATCCAGGGGGTATGAATCCGAAGGAAGTTGAAACCGGGTTTATGAGAGTGCTCAATGAAAATTCAGAGCAAAGTATATTTTTTGTTGATGATTTTATTCCATTACTTGCGACAAAACATATTCTGTTTCGTTAACACTTGCAAATAGCATCAACTTCATCAGGCTACAATGGAATCCAAATGGCATAGGTCTTAAATTCACCTCAACAGGAAATTGAAATTGAAGATACATTGGACGGGGGGGGGGGGACAGAGATGGAGCTCTGTCTATAACGGGGACATGAGACATGAGAAGGGAGGGGGTACCCCAACAAGTCGTGTTTCAAAATATTGCGTGGGAGGTTTTCTCGTGTCTGGGCCATAGTTATCTCAATTCCAGCCGGGGCGACGGGGAGGGGGGGGGGGGCAGGGTGAATTAAATTTAAAATGAGAATAAAATTACAATTATAACCGTCATTTTTATTTTAATAGGTAATTATAATGTGGATAAAAATGTTTGATAATTTTAATTTAGGGTATTAATTGCTACTTCTGCATTCTATTTTTATTCTATTTTAATGTAGTTATTCATGGCTTGTTTATTATTTGTAGTGAATTTTGTTGTGATAATATTTTTTAATTGTGATTATATTATACTAAGATCAATACTAGTGGAATCATTTTATAAAAGAAGTTTAATGATGGTGTTACCAGTTTTAGCATTAACAAAACCGATTACAATAACAACAATGATAACAATGCCAATCATACCTACGATAGTCGCAGTGATAATAGCCTTAATAAAAATAAAATAATAAATAATAAAAAATAAAAAATAAAAATAAAAACCAAAATAACAAGATAATAATAATAATAATAATAATAATAATAATAATAATAATAATAATAATAATAATAATAATAATAATTATCACCATCATTACCATCCTGCTACTTGTGAAGTCATTGGGCGAAATAAGTCTACAAGTGATGGTAGGCTTTTTTAGTTCTACTACCAATGACAAGGACTTAAGTACCAGTCAATAATTAAGTGTTCAAGATAGTAATCGAAGGGTTAAGTAATTGAGATTAGATTAGTCTAAGTGATATCAGTGTTAATAGCTATCCCAGTTATGGGTTTATGTGGGAGATGATTTTGGTAGAATTGGTAGTATGACTGAGAGGCTATTGAGGCTGTGCATTATAGGTAGTACTTAGAGATTTGATGTTATTGGTAGTTTAGAGGGGTGGTTATATATTTATAGATTTATAGATTCATCAGGACTTGTTGGGATGGGGTTGGGTGGTAAATTTGGGTGCGTGGGTAGGGGGTTATAATGTGTTTTGGGGTAGTGTATAATGGGGGGGGTTAATGTTATCATTCATTTTTGTAAAGATTTTTAAAATTATGTGGGGAGTTGGTGTGGGGTTAAGGTGGGGTATGTGGGTTGCTAAGGAGGTAGAGTCTACTATGTTTACAGTTGATAGATGTCTCTTGTTTTCTATTTAGGAGTTTGTTTTTGTCCTTAAAGCGGATAATTTCCAGTTTTTCATTTAAACATAATCTACATGGAGAGTTTATTGATTTGCAGCTGCTAGATTTTTTCAAGATTTTCCACTTTATTATGGGAGTTTCTTTTTTGGTTTTTATTTTGTGGTAGTGTAGTGAAAGTCCAGTTTGGCCAGGATGGTCAGGGTTGTTGAAGGAGAGTTTATGGTTGTAGAATCTTTCCTTGAAGTTGTTACCTGCCAGACCAATATAATAGTTAGTCTGGGATGGGTTTTCAGTTGAGGAGATAGATGCCTCATAATTGTGCGATCACTGGCAAAGTATATTTTTTACGTTATTTTTTATGGAGGGTGTACACTAGTATATATATATATATATATATATATATATACTAGTGTATACGTTATTTTTTATGGAGGGTGTACACTAGTATATATATATATATATATATATATATACTAGTGTACACCCTCCATAAAAAATAACGTAAAAAATATACTTTGTCAGTGATCGCACAATTATTCATAAAAAATAACGTCTCAATCAGTGAAGTTAAATAAAAACAAATAAGAAAGAATAGAAACGTCTCAAACTGGAAAGTTTTTAAAAAAGAAAGGAAAAACGTATAAATCGGTAAAGAAATAAGAAAAGGACAAAAAAGAAAGAAAACGTATCATTATGGAAATAGAGTGAATAACTTCTTTCCGAATTCCTTTCAGAAGGCGAGCAGAGAGTCTTTGGCTTGCTATGGGCTTTTTCCCTTCCCTTGAACACGTGAAATGGTTTTGTCCGGCACTTTTTTACTCGTTAACATTAGTGTGACGGGATGGATATATATATATATATATATATATATATATATATATATATATACACACACACAAATAGATACACCGTGGTCTGTATTATATTCTTTACGGGGATGAAACGCGGACACCTTTCTTTAGCTTAATTGCCATAAATATATTGTCATAATATATATATATATATATATATATATATATATATATATATATATATTTATTTCTTTGATTCCCTTCATAATAGATGTATAATGCTACGCTTTTTCCTCTGAGAAAAGGGAAGAAAGAAGAAAAAACCCTTAGAAAATGAAGAATTGTGAAAAGAAGTGTTTAAGACCCTTTCCAATGTGTCTTGCTAAATTCCTACTTGTTGCATTCCCGTCTTGCAAGAATCTGTAGCCACTCGCCCTACCACGATTGCCATTAGTGCAGGCATCGGACCAATTCTCGCTGCCGCCGCCGCTGTCTGCAATCAAACCATTGAATTATTCAGTTGCATGCCCGGGATTATATAAGCCGTTGTGGATCCTGTGAAAACATCTCGGTCAATATATTCTCGTAGACTGACCAGCATCTCGCTACTTTTACTTTCCACGAGTTGCAGAATAAAAAAATAAAATTTTTAAAAAGAAAGGAAAAAAGAAAGGGGAAAAAAATGTACAAACAAAAAATTCAAGCCCGGAGATGACATTCAAAATGTTTTCCTTTTTTCCTGTTTTGTTTAGCGTTTTCAATGTTTCTTTTCTTGGATTGCATTGGAAACTGCTTATTATAACCAAGACATTGGTCGCTTTTTTTCAACAGCCGATACTGCTAACTAAAGTGCATGGATTTTTGCATTATTTAACTTAATTTATGTTTCAGAATTTGTAACATGAGGATGGATTATTTGGATTATTCGGACTACTGTTCTCATCTCAGACGTCATTCTCACAACGTTTCGGTCGATGTAACCTCTGATCTTGTCGAACTCGGGAATCTATACGGAATTTCGAATAAAACCTTTTATTTAATCCACAGATGTAGCTTGTTCTCGTCCCGTCACCCACGACCGGGTAGAAGTCTTAAGTCATTTGTAATTGTTTTCTTAGTATAACCTGCACTGAGGATTGAACCATCAACCTCCAAATGACTGTCGCTTACAACTAATTACTAATTAGCACATTTATCCGTTGCACCATGGGTTCTTGCAGACAGTATGGCGATACTAAGAATACAATTACGAATTATTTAAGACTTCTACCCGGTCATGGCTGACGGAGCGAGAGTAAGCTACCCCAGTGGGTTTTATCCGAAATTCTGTACAGATAATGTAATAGTAAAAACATGTTTCTCATAATAGTCTGATGTTTTTCTCTTTCTGACACGCAAATAAAATGTCTTCAACAATGAAAGAGGAAATACTTAATAAGAGTTAGTGCCCTTTATAACTTTACTAGAATTATCGCCCTTAACTACAAAACAAAACAGTAGAAATTGAAGCTGATTAAAGTCTAAAGACTTAGCTTACTTGATGTATTTGCATACTCCAGAGAGCTTCGGCACGTGCTTGAAACTAAAATTCTGTCACCTATCACAGTATTTGGCCAGTCTTTCAGCTGTCAGGAGCAGCATGCCAGTCTCAAGCCTTATCTGGTCGGCCCATCTCTTTGGTGGTCGTCCTCTTGATCTTTCTTGAATTAAATCTTCTTGATATTACTTCTTTACATAGCTGGAGTCTGGTAGCCAGGAAACATGTCCAAACCACGTTAATTTCTTTTTTCGAATAACGATAGATTGATAGATCTGTTAATATTAAGCCTCTTTCTGATATCTGTATTTCTTTGTTTATCCCACAAAGTTACTCCAAGGATAATTCTTAAACATTTCATTTTGAAAATACTGAGTTTTATTTACTCCTCTCCAGGAGTTAGGCACAAGGCCAGTTTTATCTTACTCCCACAAGTAAGATGTGACCCAAGATTGGGTCGAGAAAGTGGGGTTTGAAAAGCCAGCGCTCGAGAGGTGAGCACTCTGGCCATTTAAAAATTGCCTGGGCAGCCCCGTCGGCATTCCCCGGTAGGGGCGCCTCAGACAGTAAGCGATAAACTTACTCCTCCCCAAAGAGGGGAGACAAAGCCTGGGAGGGTGGACCTCCTAGAACTGCACAGGACAGGCGTGCAGTATCCATCGGAACAGATACTACACTTTGATCTTAGCCAAAAGGCCAAGAATTGAATTCGAAAATACTGAGTTTCCTCCTATGCTCTGCTATTATAGTCCATGTTTCACTTGCATATACAGCAATAGGGACTATAAAGACTTAAAGTTACAGGCGTTGATATGTTCTTCCTGCTCCATATCTTTTCTTTTAAACGTCCAAATACAGAAGCTGCTATGCTTATTTGTATGCTAATGTCAGATTAGAATCCTGGAACCAATGAGCCAAGAAACACAAAATCTCCGGGTTTTATTTTTTTTAAACCGTTTTGTTATCTATTCAGATATTATCTCCAGAAGAGGAAAAGATTTTGCACTTGCCCAGGGGGGGGGGGGGGTCACTTTCATCTCCCATTTCTCAGAAGAGACTTCAAGCTCAAGCAACACAAGAGTGTATAATGTGATTATACACACCTCAAGCAACACAAGAGTGTATAATGTGATTATACACACCTCAAGAAACACAAGAGTGTATAATGTGATTATACACACCTCAAGCAACACAAGAGTGTATAATGTGATTATACACACCTCAAGCAACACAAGAGTGTATAATGTGAGTATACACACCTCAAGCAACACAAGAGTGTATAATGTGATTATACACACCTCAAGCAACACAAGAGTGTATAATGTGAGTATACACACCTCAAGCAACACAAGAGTGTATAATGTGATTATACACACCTCAAGCAACACAAGGGTGTATAATGTGAGTATACACACCTCAAGCAACACAAGAGTGTATAATGTGAGTATACACACCTCAAGCAACACAAGAGTGTATAATGTGATTATACACACCTCAAGCAACACAAGAGTGTATAATGTGATTATACACACCTCAAGCAACACAAGAGTGTATAATGTGAGTATACACACCTCAAGCAACACAAGAGTGTATAGTGTGATTATACACACCTCAAGCAGCACAAGAGTGTATAATGTGATTATACACACCTCAAGCAACACAAGAGTGTATAATGTGATTATACACAGCTAAAACAATATCACTATGCAACAACGTAAAGAAATAGCAACAACAACAACAACTCTGAGAAAAGAAACTACCAAAATAAAGTATTTCAAATCAAACCTCTCTGAGGAAAAGTTTAAAATTGATCCCAGAAAAAAACCCTGAAGAGAACAAGTTATCTTGACCATTGTGTGTGTGTGTGTGTGTGTGTGCGTGTGTATGTGTGTGTGTGTCTAAAGGTGAGTTACATCTGCCAAAACGTTGTGAAAATAATCAACAAGATGTTAATAGTAGTTTCCTTTATATTTTAATCACACAAAATACATGCTAAAATATTCCTCAGTTTTAAGATTTAGTTATGTTTGAAAAAACTTCTATTTTAATTGTTTTACACCTACACCCGGCTCTTATTTATAAAATATATATCACTGTCACTTACATAACTCTCTCTCTCTCTCTCTCTCTCTCTCTCTCTCTCTCTCTCTCTCTCTCTCTCTCTCTCTGTTTATTAACAGTCAAAGATATTAAAGAAAGGAAAGAATAAAAAGATTGGAATAATTTATCGTAAACAAAAGGGAATATAACAAGATGTAGTTATATTATCTTGGCACACATCTGTCTGATGTTAGACAAATGGGGAAAAAAAGAAAAGTTCTTTGCAATTGTGGTAGGAAGACGAGTTCTTTCTGTGAATATCTTACAACGAGGAACCAGAGATTGGAGCTCAACCTTCCATGGAAATAACGATAGAGGAGAGAAAGACTAGCACCGTTTTTTCTGTGAGAAAAAGGCTGTCGAGAACAGAAGAGATCCTTCTTTTACTAGATTGCCAAGTCGGTTTTGATCTCTGTCAAGATAAGAAAGACTGCTCGTAGAGGCACCTCCCCAGATGTGTCAGCAGTACTCGATCTAAGGATGTATCTGACTCTTATACACATAGACGATTGCATCAGGAGTCAGATACTTTCTGGAGTGGTAGAATGATCCAAACAATTTTCCAGCAACTTTAGAAACAGATTAGATATACGTTTTTCATTTTAAATCTCGAGTGAAAGTCAGTGCTAGGAGCTCATCAAAACAAGGTACTTCCTCAAGGAGAGAAGGATTTCATCAAATTTAGAATTTTCTGATGTCTAATTTTAAGCTTTTTTATAATGTTGTGCCCATCACCATCATCGTTTTAATGTACAGGGAGGGGCATTATCCACACTGATGGGCCCCCGTCTAGGTAGCTAGGTAGCTGCACCCATGGCAGATCTCGCTCCACACCTCCAAGAAACTCTATTATAATGGTCAACTGCAGAGAGCATCGACGCTATCTGATCTCCCTGCAGCAGTTTTTTCTAAAGCAACTTGGGTCGGCCTCTTTCCCGCCTATCAGGGAATTCCAAATCTCGAGCTATCTTGATGGCACCATTGGATTGTTCCACATGTCCATACCAACGTAGACGTTTTTTTCTCTATTAACGACATCAAAGTCCACGAGGTCAATCTGTTCTTGCAGATCTAGCGAGGGGTCGAATCACGGTAGAGGCAGAAAAACACGTCAAGTTGTAAAATACATTAGAATAAGTAGAATCCGGTCGATGTTTATCAACGTTTTGTCTTCGTTCACATTTCAGCAAAAATATTCCCCTGTTGCTGTGGGAGTTGGCAGCGAATAAAGTGTTTTGTATCTTCGTGGCTTTTGTTTGAAAGTTGGATTTTCTACTTCGACAAGTGATCATTATGGAATTAATAACCCAACGTAGTGAGAAATGAAAAAAGAAAAACCGAAAATTGTTTATTTGTTCAAAGACTTTCTGAATATGTATTTGACGAGTAGGATTAATTTGCCGAGCAGAACAGTTTTGCGCCATCTTCTGGCTTCACATTGCAAATCTGTCTAACCATTGCCCTGTCGTTGCATTGCAATTGTTCCAGATCTGCTTTGACTAAAGGCTGGGTTGCACTTGCATGGAGCATTGCACTGTGAACTTAGGCCATGAGGTTTGTACGTAAGGTGACACGAGGTGCATCGTTTCTGCAGTTCACAGAACATTTATTTAATTTCCTTTCATTCACATTACCTAAAATCCTTCTAAACTGAGTTTAATTTTAATTTTTCTCCCAATCCAGAATGCCCCTCTTTGGGGAGTTAGATTCTCTTCACATTAAAAACCGACCTTGTGTCTAACGCTGCCCTTGTGGAGAGGCAGGAAGATAGGAACTGTGAGAAAGTAACACACACACTGAAGTAATTCAAATAAAACTTTTCCCGAGGAAAAGCTGAAAATAGATCCACGAAACAAACAAAAACTCTGAAGAGAACAAGTGATCTTGACCAGACTTACACACCTGGCATACTCAAAAAAGAAGCGCAACCGAAATGTAAACGTGGAGCTCAACTTACAATGACGCACATGCTGAAAGAATACAGAATGCTAAGTCGCATAAAAAAAGATGATACGTTAATACGAGAAACTTAACGGAACTCTTTGGAACAACAAACAAGGAAACACGCCTCGATAATAAAATATAATATCTACAAAATAATAAAATCTTCACACAAAACGTTTACAGACTATTTATTTCTAAAGTATAGGGTTAGGGTTAGGGTAAGGGTTATTTCTAAAGTATAGGGTTAGGGTTATTTCTAAAGTATAAAGTTAGGGTTAGGGTACGGGTTATTTCTAAAGTATAAAGTTAGGGTTAGGGTAAGGGTTATTTCTAAAGTATAGGGCTAGGGTTATTTCTAAAGTATAGGGTTAGGGTTATTTCTAAAGTATAAAGTTAGGGGTAGGGTACGGGTTATTTCTAAAGTATAGGGCTAGGCTTATTTTTAAAGTATAGGGTTAGGGTTATTTCTAAAGTATAAAGTTAGGGTTAGGGTTATTTCTGAAGTATAGGGTTAGGGTTATTTCTAAAGTATAGGGCTAGGGTTAGGTTTATTTCTAAAGTATAGGGCTAGGGTTATTTCTAAAGTATAGGATTAGGGTTATTTCTAAAGTATAGGGTTAGGGTTAGGCTAAGGGTTATTTCTAAAGTATAGGGCTAGGCTTATTTTTAAAGTATAGGGTTAGGGTTATTTCTAAAGTATAAAGTTAGGGTTAGGGTTATTTCTGAAGTATAGGGTTAGGGTTATTTCTAAAGTATAGGGCTAGGGTTAGGTTTATTTCTAAAGTATAGGGCTAGGGTTATTTCTAAAGTATAGGATTAGGGTTATTTCTAAAGTATAGGGTTAGGGTTAGGCTAAGGGTTATTTCTAAAGTATAGGGCTAGGCTTATTTCTAAAGTATAGGGTTAGGGTTATTTCTAAAGTATAGGGTTAGGGTTATTTCTAAAGTATAAAGTTAGGGTTAGGGTTATTTCTGAAGTATAGGGTTAGGGTTATTTCTAAAGTATAGGGTTTTAGGGTTATTTCTAAAGTATAAAGTTAGAGTTAGGGTAAGAGTTATTTCTAAAGTATATGGTTAGGGTTATTTCCAAAGTATCAAGTTAGGGTTAGGCTAAGGGTTATTTCTAAAGTATATGGTTAGGGTTATTTCCAAAGTATCAAGTTAGGGTTAGGCTAAGGGTTATTTCTAAAGTATATGGTTAGGGTTAGGGTTATTTCTAAAGTATAAAGTTAGGGTTAGGGTAAGAGTTATTTCTAAAGTATAGGGTTCGGGTTAGAGTGAGGGTTATTTCTAAAGCATACCCCTACAAAACGAATAAAACCATTCTTATACAAAACACTAGCAGACCCGACCCGACGTTGCCCGGGATTTAATGAGGAACACTATATCTTTTTTCACTATGCTCATAACACCATATTATTTTTTCACTTCCTATTACAGTCAGAAGAAAGTGAAATGTTGTAAAACGTTTTGAATTAGAGCCTCATACATATGGTTTAAATTTCATTAAAGTCGGATATACCTATTTTAGGTTTAAAGAAAATTCTGCCCCCATAGCTCTTTTAGATGAAACACATAGAGATTTGGCACATTTGAATGGTACATAGAGATTCAAGACCACTTCCATTGTCTTCCCCGGAAAATTTTACATATGTAATTTAAATTTCATCAAAATATTATATATTTCAAGTTTTAAAGGAGGTTCGGCTCCTTATAGCTCCCTTATGGTGCTACTTAGAGATTCGGGACCACTTCCATTGTCTTCCCCGTAAAATTTTACATATGAATACAGTTTTAGTATTTATGCACATTCTCTAATCTGTCTTCCTATAGTGAACAGACACAGACATTCACATTTATATAGATAGAGATATGTGGGGTTCTGGCATAACAAGGATTGCCAGAAAACCCAACAACCTAAAAAACAAATTAGTTCCATCAGTTAGAGAACAAAAAGAGGAAGCTAATAAAACTTGTCGATACTTTTGAGATGAACTATTTTTGTAAGACATCACACTGTTAAATAACGACGCTGTTACATAACGAACGCCTGCTGCTACGGTAGAGAGAATGATTGACTAATCAGGGTTCAAATGAATGACCCCAGCATATAAACGGAAGTTGAGGATATCACCTGAGTTCTGGAGAAAAGAGAATTCTATCTCTTTAAGACACTCGAACGAGGCAGTCACGCAAAAAATGCTCGTCTCCAGAAACCTCAGTGTGTGTGATGGTGGGCATGTACACTGTCTATCTCTCTCTCTCTTTCTTGAGAAAGACCAAGTTGAAATCTGCAGGGAAGCAGTCCCATAGGAATGTGTTTTACAGACGGAAAGCCCTTGCGAAGAAGCTCTGTTTATAGAAATTTTACATGATGCTAGGCACACTGACAAAGAAAGGAAAGTTTTTCTTCGTTGTGGTAATAAGACGAGTTCTTGCTGTGAATGTGTTACATGGAGGAACCAAAGATTTGAGTTAAGTCGAGCACCTTCTCTAGAAATAACGATAGAGTAGAGAGAGACTAGCAATGTTTCTTCTGTAAGTGTAAGGAACAGAAGAGAACATTCCCCACTAGATTTCGGAGTCGATTTTTGATTCTGTCAAGACAGCGAAGAGTGCTCTACGCAGCACCTCCCCAGATGTGGCAGAAGTACTCCATCTTAGAACGTATCTGACTCTTTGTTGTGGACCTGGGTAAAGCTGAATGAATGACACAGGAACACATGGTTTAAATGAACAAAGGTATATATTATATAATAGAAAGAAAGATATTACAAGGAGATGTTGCTCTCAACCGCCATTGCCGGTTTGCCTGGGAAGAAGAGAACAAGTGTCACGTGCTTCCCGTATTTATAAGGTGGACTAGTCCATTATATCTGTAGGTAGGTACAGCACCATAACACTCTTATATAGGTATTACTGTTTCATTTGGCATAATGGTTAGAGTTGAGTCATACCAAAGACTAAAAAATAATACTTGATGCCCCCATGCTTAACACTATTATTATAAAGTGAAAGATCAAGGGTAAATGGAGTAATGCTTAGAAAGGAGTTGCACCCTCTTTTACACTTGGGTGTGGTAGCTTATGAAAAGCGAGTCTTCGGTCTCCCTCGACTATGGTCGACCATTTTACTTCTTTTTATATAGGTATTACTTACTGGCTTGAATTAAAGTAGGTGGCCAAATTCAAGTATTACGGTTCATTCTGTTCTTAAACCAAAGAAGAACAGTATTTTTTCAGCCGCGCCACTATTGTATCATTGATCCAAAATGTTCATCTCAGCTGGTTAATAGTAAAACTACAATGAGACATCAGCAAAAACCGGCAAAAATAAATCTAATAATTTACTCAACACATGGCCCCCAAGTAGAAAAAAGAAATACGTTTTTTTGCTATCTTGCTAAATATCTCTTTTCTCTACCCCCGCCCCCATTCCCGTCATGCAATTCGGTCAACGTAGGAATTCAAGTGGATGCAAGATAAAATATTTATTTCAACTCTGACTGGAACTGGAAACGAAATTCGGATAATCAAAGTAAACAAAAAAGAAACGAATAAAAGCAGATATTTTTCAGATACGTCCATTTAATATGTACGTTTAGCCATAACAGACAGCTAAAGAATTCTATTTCAAACTTAAGCGTGACAGACCAACGAAAATGCTAGACAGACCAACGAAAAGATTATTTCAAACTTAAACATAACAGACCATGAAAATGCTATTTCAAACTTACGTTTGACAGACCAACGAAAATGCTATTTCAAACTTAAGTTTGACAGACCAACGAAAATGCTATTTCAAACTTAAGTTTGACAGACCAACGAAAATGCTATTTCAAACTTAAGCGTGACAGACCAAGGAAAAGATTATTTCAAACTTAAATATAACAGACCATGAAAATGCTATTTCAAACTCAAGTTTGACAGACCAACGAAAATGCTATTTCAAACTTAAGTTTGACAGACCAACGAAAATGCTATTTCAAACTTAAGCGTGACAGACCAAGGAAAAGATTATTTCAAACTTAAACATAACAGACCATGAAAATGCTATTTCAAACTTACGTTTGACAGACCAACGAAAATGCTATTTCAAACTTAAGTTTGACAGACCAACGAAAATGCTATTTCAAACTTAAGCGTGACAGACCAAGAAAAAGATTATTTCAAACTTAAACATAACAGACCATGAAAATGCTATTTCAAACTTAAGTTTGACAGACCAACGAAAATGCTATTTCAAACTTAAGCGTGACAGACCAAGAAAAAGATTATTTCAAACTTAAACATAACAGACCATGAAAATGCTATTTCAAACTTAAGTTTGACAGACCAACGAAAATGCTATTTCAAACTTAAGCGTGACAGACCAAGAAAAAGATTATTTCAAACTTAAACATAACAGACCATGAAAATGCTATTTGAAACTTAAGTTTGACAGACCAACGAAAATGCTATTTCAAACTTAAGCGTGACAGACCAACGAAAAGATTATTTCAAACTTAAACATAACAGACAAACGAAAATGCTATTTCAAACTTAAGCGTGACAGGCCAAAAGCAACTCTGGAATAGGGTTAGTGAGATGTTCAATTGGATAATGGAACAATGGAAAGGATTGAGAACAATAGTTAATTCACAGGATGACTCGAAAAATATTTGTTGACATTGGACTTGATAACGACCATGTTGTAGTCTGTAGGGAAACATTCCCATGGTAATGCGTTCCATAGGCAGGAAGTTCTTGGAACAAAACTCTGTTCATGGAAGTCCTGTTTGATCCTCTTATCAACAAAAATGCTATTTTAAACTTGAACTTGACAGACCAACGAAAATGCTATTTAAAGCGTGTATAACAAACCAACGATAATGCTTGTTATAACTTAAGTGTGACAGACCAACGAAAAATCTATTTAAAATTGAAGCATAACAGACCAAAGTATGACAAACCGGCAAAATATTATTTCTTAAACGTGACGGACCAAAAAGGGACTATTTCAAACTTAAGAGTGGCAGACTAACAAAATTAAAACAGGACGTACAAACAAAAATGCTATTTCGAACTTGAATGTGACATTCTATTTAGAATTAACTAAAGAAAATGCTATTAAAAATTTAAATGTGACAAACCGGTAAAATATGATTTCAAACATAAACGTGACAGAACTAAAATACTATTTCAAACTTTAGAGTGACAGACCAACGAAAATGTTATTTCAAATCGAAACAGGACATACCCACGAAAATGCTATTTAAATCTTGAGTGTAAGATACCAACGAAAATCCTATTTCAAACTTGAACGTTACAGACTAATGAAAATGCTACTTCGAACTTGAACGTTACAGACTAAGGAAAATGCTATTTCGAACGGAACCCCTTATTTTATCAATGGGGGATAGTTTGCTCTTGTTCCGTAAGTCGTTCCATTCCAAATTCCGTACAGATTCTCAGAGTTCGACAAGACGCATCTGAAGAAGATCCGGAGGTTACATCGACTGAAACGTTGTGAGAATAACATCCAAGATGAAAACAGTAGTCTGAATAATCTGAAAAATTCCGAAACATAAAAGAAATTTGTTTCGTAATAAAAGCTATCAGATGCTTTACGAAATGCTGAAATTTAAATCCCATGAATACTTTCGATTTTTTTCTTTTTAACGATGAAATAGACATGGTACGAAATAATATATATCCATATTAAAACAGCTGTTGCATGCCGATTGTTTTTCTCTTGAAAAGTCGGATTTCTGTTAAGTTTAATTCATGGACGGCGGCACCGGGGGGGGGCAGGGGAGGCTCAAGCCCCCCCACACACACACTTTTTGACTTGCCCCCCCCCCACTTTACGGTCATCAATAATGAAGTTATATATGCATGTGTTTAACCGGGCCCCCCACTTTTTAGGAGAGCCCCCTCACTTTTATAACTGTCCCGCCGGTCCTGTATTGGATTACTTTTGGTATTTTAATTGAATAAAATTGTTAAAAATTATACCACGGAGTATAAATGGGAAAATTCTTTGAAGTTGTGGTAGAAGATGAGTTTTTGCTGTCTGTGATGTGCATCTTTGTATGGCAAGTGGACGTGCTGATCATCACGATGCTGTCGTCGAAATAGTACAAATATCAATTATAACTTTCGTTTTCCTTGTTGGTTACCGTCGACTGATGCGATGACATACTTCGGAGATCACAAATCATAATAACCCGCTGCGAATTTAGTATAACTTTTATTCTATTGCAATCCTTTGATATATTTAACAACATACACTTTTCATACATGTTTCTTCATATATTATATATATATAATAATTAATATTTATAAATAAATATTAATTATTACTTACAGACATCGATGTTTCATGCTAACGCAATCTTCAGTGCAGGAAGTTAATTCTCAACGGTCGGCTGGCTCGAACTCTGATCACAAATCGCCACTGATTCGTAGTCAAGAGCGAATTAGCTAATAATTAAGGAGGAATTGAACTTTGTAAATACCGATAAATATATATATATATATATATATATATATATATATATATATATATATATATATATATATATATATATATATATTAGAAGAATACTGGTATCGCCAATAAATATAGCATTAGTTTTACATTTGATGTTTTCTCTTTCTATTAGGGTAGGGTACGGCTTCGGTGGCACTCCCCTAAATGGTAATGTTTACAAACCAAAAAAGAAATATACGTGCCTACGTTACTCACCCTGTAGCCTAGAATACATATTCCATAATTCATAATGATAAGTTCAATAGTTTATGTTTTTACCAAGCACATACATGTTATTGACACTCACGTGCGCAGTAACACCTTTTAAAATATATTACTTAATATAACCGAAAATTTGATGTAGAGCAATTCTTTTCTCTATTACATTTTTTGAAAGTTTTTTTTGGGTCTGTGCGAGTTTGGGTGGGTGCGCTACCATAAATGATAAAGTTTACAAAACAAAAAATGTGCCCATATTTCTCCCTGTTTTGCCAAAAATATATATTGCAAAATTGAAAGTGATCGGTTCATTTATTGAGAGGTTTATCCTGTACAACAAAACATTATGTATATATATATATATATATATATATATATATATATATATATATATATATATATGTAGTGAATTAGAATTTTTATAAATAAATTATAGAACTTATTAACTATTTTAAGAAATATTACTGAATTAAAATTTATAAATGTCCGCACAATTTTTAGGATGTACTAGCTTTGAACGAAAAATTCAAAATGGTGTATTAGTGGGTTCCTCCACGTGTGAGTTTGCTCTTTTTCTTTGTTTTTTGTTTGGTTTCACCCAAAAATGAACCACTGTATAGTGTAGGTTTGTTCAAGACACTTTAATCCAAGAACTTTTTACTCTTTGTGAATTTTTTCTGATAATTTTGTAATGTTGCAGAGACGATATTGACATAAAAACGTTGTTTGGCACGAGACAAATGAAACGGACCGTAAAAATATATCTCACAGAAATGTTATGTTTTTTGGAAATGTGAAAAACAATAAAATAAAATAAGACCATAGCTATTGGAATATAATATGAACTGACTTATATATATATATATATATATATATGTATATGTATATGTATCTATATATATGTATATATGTATATATATATATATATATTAATTAATTAAGTTCAAATATTAACAAAATGAACAAAACCAATACTTTTCAAAAGTGCTCAATATATATTAGAGCTTTTATATTAAAACTATATTTATTTTAATATATATATATATATATATATATATATGTATAAACATGCACATACCTTACATTATATATATGCACCCCTTAAATGTTAATATTTACACAAGAAATAAGGTGACCATGTTACTCATCATGTTGCCTAAAATATATATTCCAAAATTCATAATTAGTCTGCTTTGGAATTTTTTAAATGAGGGTTGATAATTTGTAGAATTTTGTATATTCGTACTACTGTTCTCATCTTGAGTGTTTTTATCACAACGTTTCGGCCTATGTAACCTCCGACCTTCTTGAGGTGTACTTTGTCGAACTCGGGAATCTTTATGAAGAAGGTCGGAGGTTACATCGGTCGAAACGTTGTGATAAAAACACCCAAGATGAGAACAGTAGTCCGAATATACCAAATTCTACAAATCATAATGATTCGTTTATTAGTTTAAGAGATTATGCTGTACATAAATATATATATATATATATATATATATATATATATATATATATATGTATATGTATGAAAGACAGAAAGGAAAAACAATTAAACACAGGAATGCATTAAACAAACTTAAACGAGTGTTTAATTGTTTTTCCTTTCTGTCTTTCATACACGACTTTCCATTTGATGATATATCGTGCATATACATATATACACATACTTAACTTATATATATATATATATATATATATATATATATATATACAGAGAGAGAGAGAGAGATTTATACTAACAAATTTCTAATTTGACAACAATGCTCTGATAACAGGGATCTTCTGTTTACTACTTGGATGTGTTCAAGTACGCTTTTTGATCCTTTGAGAAACACGTGTTAGCTTTCCCTTTCCTTTGAAACTGACAATGGATCGCACTCTGTCATCATTGAATTTGCAAATTTATTTATTTATTTATTTTACAATTTTTTTAATAACTTTTATGGAGTTTAATTTTTGCTCTGGAATCTGATTCTCATAAGAATTGATCTGAAATTTATAAAATAATTGCTTTTTATATTATCACACGCACAGGGCTAGAGGTGCCGACTGTCAGCTCGATGGTTGAGTTTAAACACCGGCTTGAGGCACTAACTTGTCTAGCCGCACTGAAGAGCTGTGATACAGCGAAACACTCTGTATGTTGATGACATATATATATATATATATATATATATATATATATATATATATATATATATATATATATATATTTATTTGAGTTTGAATTATCTACTGGGGAGTTTGAATTACCTACTAGATACCATCCTCGAGTGTCTTCAAGGGTTTGTCAGGATAAGCTGACATAAGGATACTTCACCCTACAAGTAACCTGACCAAATATTCAAAATAACATAGTATTCGAAGCTCAGATAAGACCCCCTCGACCCGGCGATACACCGTTACCTCAAGACTAGATGAATTCTTGTCCTGGAATCCGGTAAGACCAAGAGACCACAAGAAAGATATACTATAACATAGTTCACAGGTCAATTGGAGAGGAAAATCAATATTCTTAACTTCTTTACTAACTCAAGGTTTTAGAGGTAAAAGAGAACATTAATTAAATACTCGAATATCTATGTATCTCATATAGAGATCAAGTGTTCGTCCCAGGAAGGGGACCCTTGATTTCTGAGAACTTCGACTGAAGTAAAATGAAATATATATATATATAAGTCAGGTTCATATTATATTCCACTAACCATGTTTTTATTTTATTATTTTTATTTTTGTTTTTATTTTAATACATTTCCAAAACACATAACATTTCTGTGAGATATAGTTTTTACCGTCCGTTTCATTTGTCTTGTGCCAATATTCACATAAAAATGTTGTTTGGCACAAGACAAATGAAACGGACCGTAAAAAATATATTTCACAAAAATGTTATGTGGTTTGGAAATGTGAAAAAATAAATATAAAAATAATAAAATAAAAACATGGTTATTGGAATATAATATGAACCTGACTTATATTTGCTCTGTTTTCACTAATTGACAATCATTGATCTGAATCTTTTAAGGAGACTGCAAAGTAAAAGGACACTGATAGTATATGCTAATACATATATTGTCATTAATAATTATATATATATATATATATATATATATAATTCATGTAATTGTTTTATTGGTTATAGTATCGTTGCTTACTATATTTGTTATTGTCCACTTCCTAAGTGATACAGATTAATGCAGAAGATGGCATTGTTAGTCGCCCTTAACTTTAACGTATTTTTCGTTAATATACATATTTTTATTAATTTTTATACGTACATGAAAGTAATCCATGGACACGTGTTTCTGGCTTTCACACAAGGATCGAACATTCGATGTTTATGTCCATAGTCTGGCGTTTTACCTCCGAACTATGACACCTTGCCTGGAAATAACGCTACCATCACCAATAAAAACAATTACTTAAAATACATTAGATATTTAGATGATAAAAACCGTACATATGTCAAGTTATTTGTAATATAAAACGTTTATTTATTATTTGGTCTATTATTTTTCTATTAGTGGGACCCCATAGAAATTCCACGTTGCTTTTTTTTTTACATCAATCTGAATAATTTACTGTTAATAATTATATCCCTTTTGAAATTATGTCTGTCATGGGCAATATTGGTATCGGATAAATGGTAAGTTAGATGTCTAACTTACCATTTATCCGATACCAGCGTCATCCAACGTCACATTGCTTCACATAACAAAAGACTACAGTCAGCCGATATACGGAATATATTAACATCTAACACCAAAATCATACACAAAAATAATTGCATAAACCGACTTAAAATATTCGAAGCAATATCTATTAAAACCAAACAGTCCAATATTAACAAAATAGCTTTCGACACCAGTACTAACATACTAAACGTATTTCATAATTAAATGAAAATAAAGTAATAAAATAAATAAAAAATAAAAATGAAAAATAATAAATAAATAACAATAATAATAAAAATAAAATAAATAAGTAAATAATAAAACCAAATAAACAAACAAACAAATAGAATAAAATATAATATAACAAGACAAAAGTAAACATACAATAATAATCAACTTAACCACACACCCTGTCTTTTCCTTTATTCACATTTCAAGATATCTATAAAACAATAACTCAAGTCTTCTCAATTATAATAATAAAAAATTACTCCTGAGGACGACCGAGAAGGTCGAAAGCGCTAGAGAAATGGCTGAATTACGAACAATCGGCGAAATACTATATAAACTACCACCCGAAACCCGAACGATTGCTCGACGATTCGAAAACCTCCCAAAAAAGCTATACAAACGCGAAAATTCCATGTTGTTTAACAAAGCCTGTTTTAATTATATATATATATATATATATATATATATATATCGTAAGCTATGAAAATATATTTATGGCAATTAAGCTACACAGAGTCTCCCGCGTTTCATCCCCGGGGGAAATCTTCAGGCTAAAATGCATGGAATTATTTTTGCCGGGTGTTTTTATAAACACGGCTAGCTAGTTAACCAATCAGATTCTTTGTTGTTCTCCCAGCCAATCGTTGGGCTTCCCACGAACAAAGGTCCAGTTAGTGTTACTTCCTATATCCTGTTCTATTGTTCTGTTTTCTATAAAGTGACCTATATCCTGTTTCTTTGTTGTATCAATATAATGGGTGAACTTATTTTAACATGTGGTTCCTTGTATTTCTATTTTAGATTTTAGTTTTTAAATTGTTAGTTTTTAGTTTAGTTTCTTTTACTTATTTGTTTATTTATTTATGCATTGTTAGCTTAAGGTAAATTTATTTCTGTGTAGGCAGCTGTTTTCTATCTCCCTTTTACAGTTTAATAGATTTTGCGGGTCTTTAAAGTTTAGGATTTCAAATTTTTCATTTAGACATGATCTACATGGACTGTCTAAATTTCTACATGTACTGGCCTGTCGTATTATTTCCCATTCAATTATTGGTGAGCGTCAATTTTCTTTGAGCTCCCAATAGTGGTTTGCTAGTGCTGTTTTAATCCGACGCTCTCTGTTTTTAAATGTGCTTTTGTGGTCATAATATCTGGTTTTAAAACTTAAGGAGGTCATACCCATGTAGTTTTTCTTGTTATTCGGTCTTTTCTTGGCAAATATTGTTGCTTGGTATAAAATACTTTTGGTTAGGCATTTATTTTGTAGTGGACAAAGTGTACGGTTTAGACAGTTACGTCTTTTCTCTTTATTGCTAACTTTTTCATTACTATTAGTGTTTTGTTTATTTCTATTTGTAGTGTTGATATTTTTGTTCTTTTTAGTGTTATTTTTGCTATATTTATCACTTTTTTATGTAATTTGTTATTTTTTCCTCCTCTCTGCTGTTCTCTTTTAGTATTTTGTTATTGTGTGCCTTAATTATCATTTCTAGGTTTTCGCAGCGACTGTAGGATAGTTTTAGGTTATTTTTATTGAATATTTTATGCAGGGGATTGGTTACGGGGAAGTGTTTTTCAATCAGATTTAGGAATTTTTGCCCAGTTTAGTTTTTAGCATCTGGTTATAGGGCGGGGTATAGTATATTGACACAACAAAGAAACAGGATATAGGCCAATGTATAGAAAACGGAACAATAGAACAGGATATAGGAAGTAACACTAACCGGATCTTTGTTCGTGGGAAGCCCAACGATTGCCTGAGAGAACAAAAAAGAATCTGATTGGTTAACTAGCTAGCCGTGTATATAAAAAACACCCGGCAAAAATAACTCCATGCATTTTAGCCTGAAGATTCCCCCCCCCCGGGGATGAAACGCAAGAGCCTCTGTGTAGCTTAATTGCCATAAATATATTTTCATGCTTACGTATCGAGCACTGTTGAAGTAAATACTGAACATTGATACATAACGAATTATATCTCCTTATAAAATTTTTTGTAGATACATGAAATAGTAATATATACATTATATATATATATATTATATACACACAAATGTACACATGTATATATACACACACATATAAATGCATGCACATATATATACACACATATATATGCACACACATGCACATATATATTTATTCATATACATATATATAGTGTGTCTGTGAAGGAACGAAAGACAGGCATACACATAGGCATAATTAAAAGATACACCATCATTTAAATATCATTTAAAAACAAGCAGCTTAAGTTAAATATCACGAACAGGAAATATAAATGGAGCAAACATTTTTAAAGGTTGTTTTTTGTGTTCAAACTTTAATATGGAAACCTAAGCTTACTTTTTTTTTGTATTTAAATCTGCTTCTAATTTTGTTTTCAAGGTATCGTTAGTAAATATTGGTGGGTACTTTTGTTAGTATAAATATTAGCTGAAATAGATTTGCTTAGATAAATCTGGCATTGTATAATAAAGAGGATATATTCTAGACAAAGATCATAAAGATGTCACATGTTATCCGAAAAGGAATCACAAAGAGGTCAAACGTTTGAGTTTTTTTTTGTATAACATTAAATCGTGAGAAAGGCAGTCGATAATATCTATTTCGATATGACGTAATTTCCGTTTTACCAATATTTCTGAATTAATCTAATTGCTAAATATTGGTGTATAAGTTTGTTCGTATAAATATTAGTTAAATTAGATTTGCTCAGATAAATCTGGTGTTGTGTTTTTTTTGTTTTTTTTAACATAGTTCACCTCAAACAAGGCAGGCCGCTACTGTAGACGTAAGGGGCTACTGAGAAGAAAGAAATAGGGGAGACGGTTTGGGGGGGGGGGGGGGTGTCAACCTAAATTGGGATCTGCGCAGCGAGATGTCTGTTTACATTAGTTTTAAATCTCTGTATGTCTGTACTGTCGGGGAAACAGGGAGCAGGGAGGGAGTTCCAAAGGCCAGCAGCACGAGGAAAGAAGCTATTTGAGTAGAAGGCTCTCCGACATCTGGGGACCTCCACAGTGAACGAATGAGATTTAGTTGATTGTCGAGTTAGTCTAGGGAATTTACGTCGAGGTGGCACCAGAGTAGCCAATTCATCGGAGCATAATCCATTGAAGTATTTGTAAAACAAGAACAAGGATGCTACATTGCAGCGATGGGACAGGGACTGGAGCTTGGTTGACAGTGAGGGAACTATTAGGTTGGCGATTCTTTTTTAGACCTTGTCAAGGAGGGAGAGACTAGTAGATGATGCACCAGCCCAGATGTGACAACAATACTCCATGCATGGGCGGATAGTGGCTTTGTAGAGATACAGGATAATGTCAGGTGTGAGGAGTTTACTAGCACGGTAGAGGGAGCCAACCTTCTTTGCGGCAGCCTTGGCAATGTATTCAATGTATTTGTTCCAATTCATGTTACCTGTGAAGGTTAGGCCGAGGAGTTTGAATGATGAACTCTCAGGTATGGTGCTATTTGCCATGACAATCGGTGGTTGGAGAGGTTCCTTGTAGTTATTGAAGGAAAGGAGCTTTGTCTTAGCGGCATTACAAGTTACCAACCATTTATGACCCCAATCCACTACAGTCTGGAGGTCATTTTCTAAAGATTCAGCCATTGCCTCGGATATGATCGCGTTGGTTTTGCCAACATGGCGAGAGTAAAGAGTGGTGTCGTCAGCAAATAAACCAATCTCAGACTCTATGTCATCAGAGAGATCGTTTATATAGATCAGGAACAACAACAGTTCAAGGATAGATCCCTGGGATACACCAGCATTTATGTCATGTGGCTTAGATGAACGGTCATCGAGGACAACCTGGATTTTTCTTTTGTCTAGGAAGGATCTAATTATATTAAGTAATTGCCCAGTAATACCGTATGAGCGTATTTTCAGGAGAAGCCTTTTATGCCATACCTTGTCAAAGGCCTTGGATATATCAAGCGCTACTGCCCTAGCTTCTCCTGCCTTGTCGAGTGTATGATACATGCATTCAGAGATGACCGTTAGGATGTCTGCAGTAGATCGTGCTTGTCTGAATCCATACTGGCGGTCAGAAAGAAGTTTAGCATTAACTAAGTGCCGTACTATCGCTAGATTGATTAAGGATTCAAAGATTTTAGCAAAGATCGGCAGCAGACTGATTGGGCGATAGTTCTGAGGATCGGTTCTATTCCCAGAACTCTTGTAGACTGGTACCACAGAGAAAACAGAGAACATTTCCGACATAAGGGTTAAACTGCGTGACAAATTCTTATATCAACTAAATATTGTGAGAAAGGAAGTTGGTAATATTTGGTATGAAGCAAGACATACGAGAAAAAAAGAGATTTGCAGGCGTCATTTTAGTCAGTTTAGAAAAAGCGACCGAAAGAATGAGTTAATTATTCTGATAATCTAACGCAGATATCATTAAGCAATGGGCTTAAAAATTAAATAATCGACTGTCTCTTTCTTTCCTCACTCCGATTTTAAAAATTGCAATGTGCTGGGCGATCAATGGCTGAATAAATCTTTTATTTTCTAAGATCGCACCTGATACTATGGAATGGCTCCCACCCCCACAACTAGGAACAGCAGGAGAGATTATCAAGTAATTAAGGAATAAATAAAAAAAGCGACACTATTACAGTTAGATATTGGTAGCCTTGGTGGTCAAGATAGGAAATTTTGAAATATGTGGGACAAAGTGGAAGTCTTTCAGTTCCGGTGAGAGGAGTAGAAATAAGAGAAAAGTAAAGACAAAGAAAAGGAAAAACCGGAAAAGGAAGTAGAAGAAGAGTTAGGTAGGGACTGGGAAAACAAAGTAAATAAAAAAGAGTTAGTTGGACTGAGGAAGGAGAGACGACAGAATTTGACGAGAAGGGTAGCAGACGACAGAGTTTGTCTTAGATGAGATTCAAAAGGTGACAGTTGGTAGACTTAGGTGCTCAATAGAGCTTCAAGCTCTGCCCCCTTGTAAAACCTTCTTAGCAAGAACTCGTCTTCCTACCAACACTGCAAAGAACTATCTTTTCTATAAAATTTATTTCTAAGAGTAATATTTTCTAAGAGCAATGTTTTCTCAGAATATAAAATAATCATCCTACCTATAGGATTCCATTTGACACATTTATTTGGCATGGTTGGTATGCCGTAAAACAAACCAAACTTTTATTTCCATTCCACATCGGTCTGACCCAGCATGTTACTAGCATTAATGGTGTAAGAGATTTGAAAATCTCCAAATATCATCTACTCAAAACAACAGCCGACCCAGTATTTCCATGATAGGTGCTCAACTGAGTTTCAAGCTCTGTCCACTGCCCGGTCAGTAAGACCGTCTCAGTAAGAACTTGTCTTCTTCCAACACTGCAAAGAACCCTCTTTTCTTTCTCTGTGTACCTAAAATCAAACAGGACTTCCATGAACAGAGTTTCTTTCTAAGAACTTCCCACCTGTGGAACACGTTACTACGGGAATGTTTCCCTACAGACTACAACATGGTCGTTTTCAAGTCAACAAATATCTGTTGAGTCTTCCTGTGAATTAATCATAGTTCTCAATCTTTTCATAGTACTGTTCAATCATCCAACTGCAAATCTCACTAACCCTTATCCTCGAGTGGCTTTTGGCCTTGGTAAGTGGTGATCCATTATTATAGATAGATTGTTTGAATTTATTTTTATTTTGCTTAAAGTGAATTAGAAAAAAGAAAATCCGACTCTCTTTGCCGAAACGTAACAAATGCCACTCAATGGCAGGTGTATGACCCAGCAGGTTCTGCTTAGTAAAATTAAGTCTCCACCAGTGACATTGGGTATCCCGTTTTTATAATTGTTGTTTTAAAAGCTGTCATTTGCTGCACCAACTGGCGATAATTCGGGCTTTCCACTGGTTTCTGCTCACGACTCGTGTTTATCAAGTAAAGAAGACATGTCAGGCCTGGCGGGAAACTTTTTTTTTGGTGAGGTGTGGAGCAGTGGGGGCAGAGAAAAAAAAAAGGAGGGAGGGGCACACAACCACGAACTGAAGATCGGTTTTCTCCACAAATGTTTTCAAAGCATGGAATGTGGAATCAGTTCGGTAAGGAATCGTTTGCGAAAACAGATCTTGTGTCAATATTACACGAGTTAGGTTTGTTAGCTGTCCGACCTGACCTGCTCTTTGCATGGACAAACAACTCAAAATCCGTGTTGGGAGGGACATTTCTACTACCCTTAACAAACACACTCTCGTTTATTTTTACCTCTGCAAAAACAAGGTTATATTTCAATCAACGTCTGTCTGTTAGCAGTTTTACATTATAACAACTCATCGTTTGTCTGTCTGTTAGTAATTTATATTACTAACATATACCGGAAAAATATTGTGAACTGTTTAAAAAAATGTAACAAAAAAAAAAAAAATATCTATATACAAATTATTTATTTCACACCTATATGTTACATATTCCAGAAACGTACCAGGGTTTCATTGACATTGACATATAAGTCCCTTATAATCCATCACAAAATGAAGACAGCTTGAAAACCCGTCTTTATTTCGTAGGTCGCCGAAGATTTGGGATGGATTATAAGGGCTTTTTCTAAACAGAAATGGTCTATCCATGTCGATGAAACCATGGTACATCTCTGGAATATGTAACGTATAGTTTTTAAATAAATAATCTGTATTTAGCTCTAACATTCTGACGATCGAGCACTTTATTGATTTCTTTTGAACATACCCGACACATGAAATATATTTTTTTATATTTATATATCTTTTTTAATATCTTTATTTCTTATTTATTCATTTTATTATTTATTTTTCTATATTTATTTTGTATTAAAAATTCTATATACTATATATTATGATTATTAATAATAATAATAATAATAATAATAATAATAATAATAATAATAATAATAATAATAATAATAATAGAGTAGTATTAAAATTATGTTTCCTGTAATAAATGGATATATATATATATTTTTAAATAATACTAAAATTTGATGTTTTTCTTGCTTAAATTCTATTTGTGATGTTATGAGGGATGCTGAAGAAGTAACTTTTTTGGAATCATCTAAAATATAATACAAAATAAAATATTCTAAATCGTTTTAGAAACGATTGTACACACAATATTGTTGTTTGGATTCTTGGAACTGATATAAATAATGTGCTAATTTTATTTATCTCAACCTACTTTATTTATATATATATATATATATATATATATATATATATTAAAGAAAGAAAGATGAAGATAAAAAATTGCATAAGATTACATTCTTCAATTTTTCAAAGTGAAATGGAACAAGGTAATATTTATTTATTTATTATAAATATCACATTACCAAATTTTATCCTCTGACGAGAAGAGTTTTATCTTTGAAAAGCCATGGTTTAAGGATTAATGTTACTCCTTTGCATCTGAACTTTCGATGTAATAAAATTTGTATTAATTTCATGTAACTTTACGTAATTTCATGCAATTTTTTATCTTCATCTTTTTTTCTTTAAAATTGATTGCTCTACTCAACGTATTGAGCTTTACTGTATCGCGATAGATCCCTTTACGATACTTCACTTATCGTTAATTCTATTATCATTAGTATATATATATATATATATATATATATATATATATATACATATATATATATATATATACATACACACACTAGAAGAATACTCGTCTCAGGATAATTAATTCTCGAAACAGAACAGTTTTGCACCACTTTTTTATCCTCTGACATGAATTAAAATCGAGGTATAATGATACTAAACCTTATATCTAGAATGCTTATTCTAATTTTGATTAAAATCAATTACATGAATTTGATTCTAGAAAATTCCTCAAATTTAAGGCTTAAGTTTAAGCGATCTTAAGAAGAAAATGAAATTCAGGAAAATTTTTATTTATTGATGTCTAATGTCTATGGTTCAAATTTAATGCAAATCTGAAATATTTAAATTTTCAAATAGGAGGTTGTGCCCATATTATGGCCACAAAAACCTTTTAAAATACTAAAAAAAATCTAAATATAGCACACAAATCACCCACTCTTACAGCTATCAGCTGTGTTCTGAAATTCATAATGATCGGTTAATTAGTTTTAGATGTAATTCTTTACATAGAAATATATAAACATATATCCATAGATAACTTTATTTATCTAAAGATATGTGTGTGTCTTGTTCATATGTGCAATCTTTGATTAAACCACTGTAAGGCAAAAAAAAGTGCACAAGAGCATTTTTAATGTTCCGCATTCAAAAAATGGTTTCTAGACGAAATGCCTGAATAAATAATCCAACCAATTTGGCGCCACATTCTGCAGACATTTAACTTATTTCTTTATCTCGTGTTATCTTTTTAATCTTCTTAAAATGGACAGGAAAAAAAGGATGATGGGGCAAGCAGTTGCCATTGGCAACAAAATTGCTGTTAAGCAGGTGCAGATGAAGCAAACTCCTAACGTCAGTGCGACATTTGCAATCTGCTCCACCCCATAAATAATTGTATTTCTTACCAAATTGGTGCTTTTATTATATTGGTAGTGTATGTCAGCTAATGGTTAGTTGGTTGGATTATATTTGTAGTGGGGTTTAACACGTTAACAGGATACATCGTAAGCAAAGGATCAACAGGGTTCAGGCACTTAACGTTTTGGAAACAATCTACCTAGCATGGGAACTAAAGCTTACAGGAAATTACGTCAGACAAGGGATTTGAGAACGCGAGATTCTTCAGTCTTGATGGAGAATGCAAAGTAAGCGGACTATTTTAGGAGGTCTAAAATTCAGTTTTTAATGAAGCAATGTGCTTCTAAGTATCTTCTTCTGTCCTTCTCTCCTTCTCTGGTCCACCCCTTCGTTGTTTTAGGGCCCAAAGATGAATTCAGCAAAATAAAACATATTCTTTCATAAGAATCTGTTGATTGATTGATGTTTGAAAAGATATGTTATGGTGTAAGCTGATCTACCTATTTCAGGAGTACAGTGTTGTGACCTTGCATGCCGGTAATAATCAAGACAAACACAGTTGTATAATTAACAAAAGTATGTTACAGAAAGTATGCGTCCGATTCTGTGGCCATAACTGCCACGTCGTTTAGTCGTGTTGTGGCCTTGCAGGCCGGTTATAATCATGACAAACACAGTTGTATAATTAACAAAAGTGTATTAACAAAAGTATGTTACAGAAAGTATGCGTTCGATTCTGTGGCCATAACTGCCACGTCGTTTAGTCGTGTTGTGGCCTTGCAGGCCGGTTATAATCATGACAAACACAGTTGTATAATTAACAAAAGTGTATTAACAAAAGTATGTTACAGAAAGTATGCGTCCGATTCTGTGGCCATAACTGCCACATCGTTTAGTCGTGTTGTGGCCTTGCAGGCCGGTAATAATCATGACAAACACAGTTGTATAATTAACAAAAGTGTATTAACTAAAGTATGTTACAGAAAGTATGCGTTCGATTCTGTGGCCATAACTGCCACGTCGTTTAGTTGTGTTGTGGCCTTGCAGGCCGGTAATAATCATGACAAACACAGTGGCATAATTAACAAAAGTGTTTTAACAAAAGTATGTTACAGAAGATACGCATCATGAGTCTGGGGTCATAACTGCAACCAATAGCAGCATCTACTTCCTTCTCATGCAGGAAGATGTGACACAAGGTCGGAAGGTGGGGAGAAGCAAGCCGGCACCCCTAAAGAAGGAGCACTCTGGCCTATTAAAAATTACCTGGGCAGCCCCGTCGGTATATCCCGGTCAGCCGCCTCAGGCAGTAAGCAATAAACTTACTCCACTCCAAAGAAGGGAGGCAAGGCCTGGAAGGGTTGACCTCCTAGGACTACTTAGGAGGAATGCCTCAGCTTAACAGATAAAAGGCCACCAAAATAGCCCAGTTTCTGCTGGACTGCTTGTTGAGATCGGATCCTCGACTGGTATGTATCCGCTATCGCCACTGGATGGTAAATGAATTGCACCAATAGCGGGATTTACTTCCTCCCCACTGTAGGAAAATGTGGTACAAGGCCGGAAGGTGGAGAGAATCAAACCAGCATCCCTATTGAAGGGGCACTCTGGCCTATTAAAAATTTCCTGGGCAGTTTCGTCAGCATTCCCCGGTCAAGGCGCCTCAGGCAATAAGCAATAAACTAACTCCAACCCAAAGAGGGGAGGCAAGGCCTGGAAGGGTGGACCTCCTAGGACTACCCAGGACGAATACCTCATAAAAGGTTACTGAAATTGCTCAGTTTCTGTCGGACTGATTGTCGAGATCGGATACTCGACTGGTATGTGTCTGCTATCGCCACTGGATACCAAATGAATGGTGCCAATAGCTGCCACAAGTTTAGTCATAACTGTATTTATTGTGTCTGGGTAAGTCCATTTATTCCTGAAGTAGGTAGATCAGCTTATACCATAACAATATGAAAGACGTTTATTTACCAAGTATGTTCCCTCGGTCTGGGACGATCAGCTAAAGTGTGTACAAGAAGAACATGCAGCAAGCGAAGGTAGAAATACAATTTGTGGACTTTGGTGTTTCTGTAATAATTAGTTGCTGCTTGTTTGACACAAGGTTGAAACGCTCGAATACTTGTGGGGACAGTTCATGACAAGAATCTGTTGACATTGGATTTGAAGGCGCCTGACAAGGAGTTAGAATGATTATAAGTTGAATGATGAAGAATATTATGAAAGGATTGAAATTGATTAATGGAATCAATGAAATTTGATTACTCATTGGAATGGTTTATGACAAGCTGGGTAATCTGTAGGGAAGTAAACCTGTGGTATCGCCTTCCACAGACGGAGAGCTCTTGCAAAGAAGCCCTGTTCCTGGATTTAAAGACAGTTATATTGTAATCAGCAGGGAAGCAGTCCAATGGTAATGTGTTACAAAGATGGAAAGCCCTTGCAAAGAAACTCTGTTCCTGGAAATTCTGCCTGACATTAGGCACTCGAAGGAAGAAAGGAAAGTAGGAGAGTTTTGTTTTTTTGTCATTGTGGTAGAAAACAAGTTCTTGCTGTGAATGTCTTACAAAGATGAACCAGAGATTTGAGCCCATTTACCAAGGTTTTCTGTCAGTATCATCTTCGCTACATTGAAAAAACATATTAGTATAAGTCCCTGATAGATAGTGGCTTTAGATACCTCTGTACCCCCTGAAGATAGCCAGAAGATACTATGGTTAGGATACACATGTAAAGTCCAGATAGATAGATGTAATCATACTATCTGTGGGGCTTATCCAGCCAGAAGAGACTCATAGTTAAGGAAAATGGATCAACATTTAAGTTAATAAAGTATATTTTAAGATTAAATCATTGCCATCTCTTTTTTCATGATTTCCCGCTACACTGAGATACGAAACGTGATGAGGACAGCATCACTGTTGCCCATAAAAAAGAGAGATACACAACAACTAAGCCAAACACAAAATAAATATTTGCAGATATAAAGTACTTGAAGCATAAAATCTTTTACCAAAATCACCTGATTCGGCATTAAATAACTCAAAAAGGGTTGATATGCCATAAAACAAAACAACCAACCCTCATAATTTTCTAGCTACACTGAGATACGAAACATGATGAGGACAGCATCACCGTTGCCCACAACATATGTCAATGTAGACTGACGTGGGTGTGCCAAGTTTGAGTCCAGTAGCTTTCATTTATGGATGTTGGCAACCTTGCTGTTACCCCTCGTGTAAATGTCTGTCACCCATCAGAGTGCATATAACACCCTTTTGTCTCTTTAGATTCGGTTCCCCATATCAGAAATTCTTACATCTTCTTTGAAAATTGCTTTCCTTGCGTAACTTGAGTCTTTTTTTCTAAAGACATCTTATCTCCCGCCCCTGCATATATTTTTTTAATACATTTCTTTGACACATTGTAAATTGAATCTTTTGTCAAATTCTGTTTTCTAGAAAGAAACGACCCTTGTAAAAAAAGGGGGGGGAACGTCGGTGGGTGGTTGTTAGGGGTGGATGTGCTTTGAAAGAACCACCATGATATGTTCACAACATTCTTTAAATTCATCCCGCTACTCCTTTGACAAATGAAATGCTTCACGGTGGCACCACCGTTTGTTATCTAAATAGGAGCTATTCTTCTCATTTCCTGCTATTTTAGACAACGCACTCTAGTGACAATGGAAGGAAACACAAAACGTTTCAAAATCGAATGTTCCTTAAGGTTCTTAATTTCTCCACAACCATGGTATCATTTGCATTTATACTGGTAGGATACATTCATTTGTTTATGCTTCTTTTGTTTATTTTTTTTCTTCATATGATTCTCATGTATTCGCTTTTTATATGGAAGAAAACACACAACGTTTCAAAATTAAATGGCCCTTAAGGTCCTACATTCATGTCTCAGTTGCATTTGAGCTGTCCATTTCTCCATAACCATGGTATCATTTGCATTTCAACTAACAGAATACATCCCTTTTTTATGTTTATTTTTGTTTAAATAGCTTTTATATGCCTTTTCATATAGTCACTTTTTATATAGTTTCTTTGTTTACTTTTTTATATGCTTCCTATCATTCGATACTTTATTTCCTGTTATTTTAGACAATGTAAGAAAACACAAACGTTTCAAAATCGAATAGACCTTAAGTCCCTTTATTTCTCTACAACCATGATCTGATTTGCATTTGCACTGTTCAATTTACTGATGCACTTGGATACATTACAGTTTTTTCTGTTTTTATATGATTACTATCAAGAAGACCAAATGTTGCTTGGGATTTAATAGGAAACTTCCATGAGCAAAGTTTCTTTCCAAGAACTGCCCGTCTGTGAAACATAATACCACATTGCTGCTTCCCAGCTGACAACAACATGGTTTTTTTCAATTCCAATATCAATTCTTGTTGACCGTCCTCTTAAATAATCAAATTCTGCCCAGTTTTAACCATCGTTACTAATCCTCACAAACTAATTAATCCTTATCCTCGAGTGGCCTTTGGACCTTGATAAGCAGTAACTTGTTAGTACATAAAAAAGGAACACTATATCCTTTTAACTATGCTCATAACACCATATTACTTTCTTTTTTTTTGTTTTACGTTTCCCCATTTCGACCCCTACTATAGTCTGAAGAAACTGAAATTTTGAAAAACTCTCTGAATTTTTGTCTTATATGGTTTAAATTCTTTTGAAATTGCCTTTCTTTGCATAACCATCCATAAGCAAACCATGGTTTAGATTCTTTTGAAATTGCATTTCCTTGCATAACCATCCATAAGCAAACCATGGTTTAAATTCTTTTGAAATTGCTTTTCTTTGCATAACCATCCATAAGCAAACCATGGTTTAAATTCTTTTGAAATTGCTTTTCTTTGCATAACCATCCATAAGCAAACCATGGTTTAACTTCTTTTGAAATTGCTTTTCTTTGCATAACCATCCATAAGCAAACCATGGTTTAACTTCTTTTGAAATTGGAATTTTCTCTCGTAAACTTTGGCTCAAGGAAAATATACCGAGATTAAAGTTAACTCTTAAATGCTTTTTGTTTCAAATATGACACATTCCAACAAAATGCCTATTTAATATAATAGTCAATGAAAATGTGTTTAACTGCAATGACACACCCACTATATAGGTAATCAGTATCTTCCATGATGAAATCTTTTTTAAACCAATATAAAAAATAAAGAAATTATGGGTTAATAGAGTATATTTAAAGAGGAGTTTGGTTGCAGTCCCCTTCTTCATGTATGAGCATGTTAAATGTTACCTGTCCAACAGAAAACAAAAACCACAGGAGAAGGGTGTCAATTCTGATCCCGAGAAGTGCACAACACCCATATACCCCAGCATGGTATATCGCAGATAATTGTTTTTGTAATTGTTGTGGGGTACAAATCACCCCTATTGAAGAACTAATGGAAGCAACCATCTATAATAAATACCATGGTTGCAAAGACTCAAACAGAGGACATTCCTATTCATGTTTTACCGCATGTTAGGAATCCAATCATCTCCTACCACATTTAGTGGCGTTACTGTATTGCTATGAATAAATACATTGTATATTTTAACCTGTCACAATTTGTGGTTGTTATCTTTGTGACCCCTAGCACGGGTCTACAACAGTAATATTATCTGAATGTATTCAATAATAATTCGAACTGCCAACATACAAATATAAAAGAGTTTATTACCATAAGTGAACAATGCTATAGCTAGTTACAAGTTGGGTAACTGGCTTGTAATGTATATGGGGAATGGCCCGGCTGTACTCGTACTACCGTCGTACTCCTCAAGGCTAGTATATGCTAGGCTATAGTAACCCCTTAAATAATCTAAACATTTCATGTCTCTCCATCTAAGGCCTGTCTTCAACCCTAATCGGCCAGGTTTCACTTCTATACATCATCACACTGTGTACACATGCCTGATAGATTCTTGCCCTGGTCAACAGTGAATCGTAATACTTGACATTTTTTCTTCAAACTTGTAATTCAAGCCAAAACTTACTTCCTATTCATTATCCGAATGTATTTGATAATAACTCGAACGGTTAACATACAAATATAAAAGGGTTTATCACTGAAGTGGACAATGAAATAGGTAGTTATAAGTTGGGTAAATGGTTTGTAATGTATATAGGGAACGGCCCAGCTGGACTCGTACTACCATCAAGGTTAGCATCATCCTCGTGGATATGCTACTCAGGATAGTTCATTGTATAAAGAAAGGGGGGGGGTCATTACTTTCTCTACAACAGGTTTTTTTTATAGAACTATATTCCTACGCATTCTATAAGATATACTGAAAAGATATAAAATCGAGTGTTTGCATGTGTGTCTATGAGTTGGTTAACAATTGTGACCAATCAATCTTAACAAAACAGTAAATATGACCTTGTTTGGGAGTAGGATGTTAGTGATGAGCACGTTGTTGACAACATCCAAATCTGCAGTGTCTATCACACATTGGCAACACCCTTCACCTTGACTGTAGGCATCTAACATAAATGACATCATATATCTAACATGTTATTTTGTCAGATTTTCAAAGTCAGACTCAAATAGCATTTAAGCTGACAAACCAAACTTCGTTTCTGACTAGTCAATTTTCATTTGTTGTACCTTGTTATTGACAATATACTTAGCTACAGTTTTTTTTAAATATTACTTAGTCCGGCCCAGATTACACACAAAGTGGTTCAAAATCTCTAAGTGCTCTCCTAATCTAATGGACCTATGGGAGGGGGCGAATCTCCTTTAAAACGTTAAATATATACTATTTTGATGAAATTTAGGTGCTGTTATAGATGACGCGCCTGATTTCCGTGACTTCGCGTCAGCAACGATCGGGCAGGTCGCAGAAGCGACCGAGAGTCGCCGAGATGAAAACGCCAAGCGTTAATGGAAGACTTGCAGGCGATAATATAAGACGAATAAATTCAAAGAAAAATACATAGATAAAAAGATAAAAACCGAACAAACTGTAGGGTGGGGGGTAAAATGAACCATTTTCAATCAAATGTGTAGAAAGAAAAAAATTTTTTGTCAATGTTTTCTTTTTCATTTGTTTCGTTGTTTTTCTTTTTTTTCTTGCTAACATAAAACAAAGAAAGATAGAAAAATGGGTTAGGTTTAGGGTTAGGGTTCCCATTAGGGTTAGGGCTCCTGTTCTTAGCGATAGCCAAACCCTGCATTGAAACGGTCAAGCTCTAACTGGCAGACGCTAATATAAGACGAATAAATTCAAAGAAAAAATACATAGATTAAAATCATTTTTTTCTTGTGAACATAATTTTTTTTTTTTGGGGGGGGGGGGTAAAATTTTGTCAGTGGTTTTATAAGATAAAAGAAAGAAAAAATGATATTATTTCGTCAGCGCTCGGGCGCTTCCGCAACCTGCCCATTCGTTGTCGACGCGAAGTCACGAAAATCAGGTGCGTCATCTATAACAGTATCAAATTTATATCATATGTATAAAATTCTCCGGGGAAGACAATGGAAGAGGTCCCAAATCTCTATGTTACTCTCTATGTGCCGAATATCTATGTGCCCCACCTCTTATTACTTGAAATCTGTACATCCGATTTTAATAAAATTTAAACCATATGTATAAGACACTTATTCAGAGAGTTTTCCAACATTTCAACTTCTTACAACTACATTAGGGGGGACGACGGGAAGGCGGGGCAGTAAAAACAAAGAAAGTAATATGGTGTTATGAACAGCATAATAAAGTACAGGGTAGTGATCCTCATTAAATCCTGGGCAACGTCGGGTCTTCCTGTTAGTCTTCTATATACATAAAACTCAATTTTTATGTGTTCGTGTGATGTTTGTAGGGTCCCTATAGAAAGAAAGATTAAAGAATCTACATAAAATCTAAAAGTGTATTCTTATGTAAAATTTACCACGGAATTCAATGGAAGCGATACCAAAGTGCGCCCTTAAGCATGCTATGAGAGCATAACTCGATTAAACCTTCAAATATATTTTAGTTTTAGGAAATTTAGATCATATGTATCAAATTTTCTGGGGAAGACAATGGAAGTGGCCCCGAATCTCTAAGTGCCCTCCTAACCTAAGGGAACTATGAGGGCCGAACGTATTTTAAAAGTTTAAATATATTCTATTTTGATGAAATTAATATCTATGTGCCAAATATTTACGTGCCTCCACCTCTAAGTGACACGCAGGAACAGAATCTTCTTAAAACTTCAAAGTGGATGTGTTTAGTGTTTGTTTTATGGATTGAGACACATCCAGACATTTCCAAAAAACACCCACATCCCATGCCGGCTTATATACTGTCCCATGCAATGACTGCCATCAATTTTACGTGGGAGAAACACAACGTGAATTAAAGAAACGATTATATGAACACAAAAGGGACATAAAAAACAACAACCCTCTCAGTGCACTTTTCTCCCATGCACTAGAACATGGTCATGCATTCAAATTTGAACAAGCCAAAATCACAAAATACATCCACAACAAATCTCGGCGAAGATTATTGGAAACTGCTCTCATCACCGCCTCCACCACTATCAAGCAACGAAATGGCTTCTTTAACCTATCACCCTTAATAAGCAAGATCATCCTTACAGAACAAAGACTCTTGCCTGATCATAGATAACATTTATTTTCATCTCTAACCTTTATGACACTTTTCCACTTACTCACACCCTTCCTTTTTCTCCATGAATCTTCACTTTCTCCTTACTCATTCCGTTTTTTCCCTCATATTTTTAACACTGCAGTCCAATTAAACTTTCTCATGTTCCAAATATTTCAAATATTCCATACCCACCCGTTCAATTACCTCCCTCCTCCACCCCTCCACTCCCTCACTCATTGCTATCATTTTCCAAATATTTCAAATATTTCATACCCTATCACAACAAATCCTCCTTCTCCCCCTCACCCATTCCCCCTCTCAACTATTTCTCTCATACCCTCACTCTTCCATACCCCCTTCTTAAATTCCCTCATTTTCTCAAAACGCTCTCTAAGACCATAACTTTCGCCCATCCACCAAAATCACAGCACCCCCTCGTTCTCTACCCATCCTCCTTTTCTCTGCATACACCCCCCACACACAAACATTCCAACTTACTTTTTCCCCTTCAATCTTGACCGCAGCCATCTGGTCAAACACCTCCCTCCTCCCTCTCCTCCACTCCCTCTCTGCCATCCACTTTATCCCTGCTCATCCCCCACCTCTTTCTCTTACTACCAGCCACAATAGTCCTTGCTCACCCCCATCTTTCCACCTCTTCCCCACTCATTTTCTTCAACATTCATTTTTATTCTCCACCAAGTACGGACGTCCACCCAGTAGTGGCCATTATTTTATTTTATTTTTTTCCTCCCAATATGTCAACCCTACATATATTTGTACTTGCATGACATTTTTCTCTATATTATCATCCTGATGAAGTCTTATAAATAAAGACGAAACGTTAATGTACACATAAAAAACATCCATTTTTTGGTTTTCCTTTTTCATTTTCCCATATATATATATATACAATATTTTTTGTGTAATTTTTTACCATATCAATGTTATAAAGGAAAGATTCACGTCATTTCATAAACCTTATTTTTTATTCAGCATACAATTGTTTCGGCAACAAGATATTTGCAAAATGCTCCTGCGCATTCATTTCTTGGTGTTGCTAAACTGTTCTGTTTAGGGAATTAATATTACCCATCCTGGGACGGGTATTCTTCTAGTACCCCCCTGTACCTGGTAAAGCATTCACCCTGAGCAGTTTGAACTGGCTTCCTCCGAAGGAAGAAGTTTCGTGGGAGTATCAAATTCATAAGTGATCCCCAGTCGCATGTATATCCCTGTTAGGGGAGATGACGACATTAGGTTTTTGCAGTTCTTGCAGGGAGGTGTCGACGTCCTCCAACATACATATCCTTTATATATATATATATATATATATATATATATATAACGTTATTTGTGTTGTTATTGTTAGTGATAAATGACTGTATTGCAACTACTGGTACTTTCTGCTCCCTGAGCATTTGGGAGTTTCCTCCTTTACATGAGCAATGACGTGTACATGCATTATATATATATATATATATATATATATATATATATATATAGAACAGTTTTTCATTATATTCCAATAACCATGGTTTGTTTTATTACTTTTATTTTTATTTTTTCCACATTTCCAAAAATTCCAAATTTCTGTGAGATATATTAAACGGCCCGTTTCATTTGTTTTGTGCCAAACAACATTTGTATGTCAATATCGTCTCTGCAACACAAAACAAATGAAACGGACCGTTAAATATATCTCACAGAAATTTGGAATTTTTGGAAATGCGGAAAAAATAAAAATAAAAGTAATAAAACAAACCATGGTTATTGGAATATAATGAAAAACTGTTCTATATTTTGCTCTGTTATCAATAATTGACAAACATTGAGCTGAATCTTCAAAGGAGACTACAAAGTAAAAGGATCTGATGATATATTATAGTACATATATTGTCTTTAATAATTAATTATATATATATATATATATATATATATATATATATATATATATATATATAAATATATATATATATATATATATGGGTTCGAATTCTGTCATAGTCTTCCAAGCTGGTGAGCCGTGGTAACGGTGAAACACGTGTCCGTGGATAACTATTTATATATATATATATATATATATATATATATATATTTATATTGAGATCTACCTGAATTGATCCAAACATTCTACTTGTGATTTAAATCAGCCTGAATGGTTCACAAAGCAGGAATCAGGTTTCTACGAAGCGAAAGAGAGAGGGGAAATTATTCAGTGATGCTCAAAGGGATGGGAGTGGGGGTGTTAGGCCTTGCTAATATTGGGGCAGGACATGCATAAGTGTATGAATTCTTGAACGTTTTGTATACACATTGCAGATTCTGACATGGCTTAAGGTTCACACGTGCTCAAGCATACCTCGTAGAGATGATTCAAAAAAGCACTTTATGAGTCACGTCTTCTTCGAACAAGAGAACCTTTACTGATAAGACAAACAGCTTTTTCAAGAGTCTTTTGGGATATATATATATATATATGTATATATATATATATATATATATATATATATATTAGCAACAACTATCTTTCATGGATCCAACACACACACTATATATATATATATATATATATATATACTAGCAAAAACTATCCTTCATGGATCCAACACACACACTATATATATATATATATACATATATATATATACATATATATATACATATATATACATATATATATACATATATATATATATATATATATACATATATATATACATATATATATACATATATATATATATATACATATATATATACATATATATATACATATATATATACATATATACATATATATATATATATATACATATATATATATATATACATACATATATATGTGTGTGTGTGTACCTATAGTTATTAATATGCAGCGACCGTCTTTGTGTAGGGAGAATGAGTTATTTCCACAACGTTGAGTGGATGAGAGTATGTTACGTATATATATATATATATATATATATACAGGGTGTTTTAAAAGTCTTGGGAACATAACGATTTTTAATAACTCAAAAACTATTAGGAGTTGAAAAATGAAATTGATACCGTTGGAAAGGTTAAAGTTTCAAGTTTTGTGGGGAATCTTCAAAGTTGCTCAATATGAGCACCATTCGTCACAGGGCAGACATCTAGTCGATAGTCCATATCCTGCCAAACGCGTTCCAGCATCTTGACGTCAATGGTTCCCACAACTGCCGTTACTCGAGCCTTTAGTTCGTCAATATCTCTTGGAAGGGGCGGCACATAGACTTGTTGCTTGACAAAGCCCCAAAGGAAAAAGTCACACGGGGTAAGATCTGGAGACCTAGGAGGCCAGGGCATGAGAACGTCATCACCTCGCCCAGATCTCCCAATCCATCTACCAGGCAGCCTTGTGTTAAGAAACTGCCTTACTCTAAGACTCCAGTGTGGTGGTGCACCATCTTGTTGAAAAATGAAGTCATCAGATTCTGCTTGTTCCAACTGAGCCATTAACCAGTCTTCCAGCATGTTGAGATAGGATTCACCAGTGATAGTTGCCTCTTCAAAGAAGAACGGTCCATAGACACCTTTCTTGGAAATTGCACAAAACACGTTCACTTTTGGTGAATCTCGCTCGTGCTCAAGAAGTTCCTGAGGATTCTCAGTACCCCATATGCGAGTGTTATGCTTGTTAACTTTGCCATTCAGATGGAAGGTCGCCTCATCGCTAAAAACAAGCCGGTCATCAAAGCCGTTATCTTCCAACTTCTCTTGCATTGCAATGCAAAAGTCACGGCGAAGTGGCTTATCAGTGTCCTTCAACTTTTGGACCAACTTGAGCTTGTAAGGTACCATTTGCAGTCGTTTCCTTAAGACACGCCAGACAGTTGCTGGAGCAAGCTGAAGTTCCCTGCTGGCTCTTCTCACTGATTTACGGGGGCTCCGCTGAAAGGCTGTCCGAACTTGCTCAACTGCATCTTCTGAAGTTGAAGGGCGACCTGTTCGCTTACTTGGGCACAAACACCCATCTTTCACAAATTTAGCATGCCATCTGACAATGGATTTCCTTTCAGGGGCTTCTTTTTTAAATTTCCTGCGAAATGCACGCTGAACACATGTCCACGATTCAGTCTTTGCAAATTGGAGGACGCAAAATGCCTTGTCTTGTTTAGAGAACGCCATTACTGTACCTGGAAAGATTACACGAAAATCATTAGTATGACCAAAGACTTGATTAAGCAAGCTTTAAAATGGCACCAGTTTCATTTTTCTACCTGGAATAGTTCATGAGATATACGCATTTGTAATGTTCCCAAGACTTTTGAAACACCCTGTATATATATATAACCGCTGTTGATATTGAAAGACAACAAAAATAAAAATACACAAAAAAGGGACTGTTATAAAAATGCTGCTAATATTTTAAAATTTTCTTCTAGATTCAAACGTTTTTATTTTTAATTTTTATCTTTTTAACTCTGGCCCCAGTTATGTTTACTCTCCTTCTTTCTTTTTCATTTTTTATTTTTGTTCTCTTCTTTCTTTCTTTTTTTCATTCTGAGGATAAGAGTAATTCTTTGAAAATCTATGAATTAAAGGTAATTCTCATATTTTATTATATTCCTTGTTTAAACACCTGATGATTATAATGAACTTGTAAAGTATGTAACTATATTTTTTGTTTGATTATTTCAACATTTCCTATAACAATGCTCTATCCCCAATATCGAGCATCTCGCTATCACGATACGATCTAATATGAAATAATTATCTTTATAGTATTAATATATATATATATATATATAAGCAAACATTGTTAAAAATAACAGAATTTCTCTGTTTAATTATAACTTTTATAATTTTCAATTTTTCTCATGATCTTTTTTGTGTTAAAGTCAAAAAAATTAATGTATGTTCCATAAGCCACCATCCGCCCATGCATGGATTATGTTTATCGCATCTGGGCTGGTGCACCATCCACTAGTCTCTCCCTCTTAGACAAGGTCGAATAAAGAGTCTTTAATTTGATACGTCCCTGGAGAAAAGAAGAGAATTGTTTTGCACCACTTTTATGTCACCTTACAAATATTAAAATCAAGATATAATGATACGAAACCTTATGCTTAGAATCCTTATTCCATGATGTTGATTCTGGAAAATGTTTAAAATTTAAGGCTTAAGCTTAAGGGGTCTTAAGAAGAAATTAAAATTCATGGGATCTTGCTTAATTTATGTCTACTAACTATGGGTCAAATTTAATGTAAGTATTTAAATCTTTGAAAAGGCACTTGTGCCCATATTATGCCCCTCCTAAAAAAAAATTAAAATAACCCTAACCCTAACCCTCCTAAAAACCCTTTAAACTAATCGAAAAAAACTGATATTTGAGAAATATTTATTAATTGATGTCTAATAACTATGGTTAAAATTTCATCAAAATCTTTGCCTGGTGATACCAGATCAGGCTGCCCTGTGGCTCCCTGAGACGAAATTCACCTACATTGACGTTTTTTGTTTTTTTGTTTGTAAAACTTAATTATGTTCTACAAAACCAAAAACAAAAACAACAGCCCCTCTCCCTTTCTCCCTCCCCTTTTTTATTTTTCCTACCCTACTCCCGGTCCTGGATATGACCTTAAACTACATCCGATGGTGAGATCCGGCTTACGGACTTTGGGGAATGTGAAGCCTCCTCTTAATTACCATTGCTCCCAGGTCCACCCTGACCCGGAGTGGTAGTACCTGTTAGGGTCCCAACTATGGGTTAAATAGAAACAGATATTAAAAGGGGAAAGAAACAAAAAAGAGAAGAAAACAAATATACTTTAACAACCAAACCAAACACCATCAATAAATATTTGAACGTGTGAGGAACTTGAAGCATAAAAACTTTCACCAGGATGACTGCATTCGGCATTGAGTGGCCTGAAAGGGGTTGATGTGCCGTAAAGCGGGACAACCAAACTAGGCACCATGAATAAATATTTGAAGATATAAACAACTTGAAGCATAAAAACTTTCACCAAAATGACTGCATTCGGCATTAAATAACCTGAAAAGGGTTGATATGCCGTAAAACAAAACAACCAAAATCTTTGCCCCTTTGTATATAACTAAATTAAACTAAATATAGCCTACATTACCCACCCTTAGGTCTAGCAGTTGTGTTCTAAAATTCATAATTATCAGTTAATTAGTTTAGCCGTTAATCCTGTACATAACACAAGCAAACCAAATGAATGTTTTTTTCTAGCCTTGTAGAGGGAGTCTACCTTCTTTGCAACAGACTAAATAACACAAAAAGTGTTGATATGCCGTAAAACAGACAAAAGAAAACGAAGCCAGTCTTTTTCATTTATACTTATCTATTAGTAGCACAATTGGGCAGATACATATCTAGGTTGGATTTCCTTTACAACAATGTAATTCTGTCGTTTTTTTTAGATCACGGAATGTCTTTATGTCGTCAACACAGGTTCGATCAGCATCTCAAGTATTTTACACAAACGCCGCCATCTTTTTTATACATAAATTTATTAAACAGAAAGATCAGTGAGAGAGATTAACACTTAGAAGTGTCGGGCTACTTACGTTTTTGGCTAAGATCAAAGTGTAGTATCTGTTCCGATGGATACTGCACCCCATAGACTGGTATTGTCTTGGCATTCGGGACTTGATTTACGCCGGTCTATGGGTCTGTCCTGTGCAGTTCTAGGAGGTCCACCCTCCCAGGCTTCGCCTTCCCTCTTTGGGAGGAGTAAGTTTATTGCTTACTGCCTAAGGCGCCCCTACCGGGGAATGCCGACGGGGCTGCCCAGGCAATTTTTAAACCCCACTTTCCCGACCTGACCTTGGGTCACATCTTACTTGTGGGAGTAAGATAAAAACTGGCCTTGTGTCTAACTCCTGGAGAGGAGTAAATCAATACTTACGTGCATGAGAGAGAGAAAGCGAAATAGAGAGAGAGAGAGCGAAAAAGAGAGATAGAGACATACAGGGTGGGCCAAAATAAGGGTCCTATCTTTAAATTTGAATAACTTGAATTTGAATAACTAACACAAAATAAAAGTTAAACTCACCAAACTTTATGTGTGTGTAGACTGACCCTTCCGAGATTTTTTGAAATAAACAAAACAAATTTTAGCCGAAAAACACTTCTTAAAACTTACAAAAACTAAAGTATTGTTTTTTACACTGTTTTGAGTTTTTTAAGCAAAAATAATGTTTTCTAAATGAGGGTACGTTCCTTAGGGCTAATACGGCTTATGCTTGCTTCGGAAGGGGTCCTTTACTTATTCTAAAAAAAAAAAAAAAAAAAATCAATAAATAAAAAAGTTATGAATTTTTAAAAATAGGACCCTTATTTTTGCCCACCCTATATATAATATTAGCTTCTATATTTTGCACTCATTAGGTTGTATCGTGCGGCCCTTTGCCCTCAATGGGGCTAGAATAAGGAGTGACGCTTTTCACATCTTCTTTATTTGAAACGTCACCAGGAAAGAGGGAGAATATTCTCTACCCGGAGGTCACGTGATTTCACAGACTTCCGTTTAACCCCTAGGTGTCACTCAAACTTTTCCATTGAAACTTACAGCCTTGGTTTAGTAACTACAGTTTTACCTTCTAAATAGCACAAAAAGGGTCGATATGCCGTAAAACAAAAGGGAAATCATACTTATCTATTAGAATCACAGTTGAGCAGATATCTATCTAGGTTGGATTTCATTTGCAACAATGTAATTCTGTCGCTTTTTTTTTTTTAGATCACAGAAGCTGCAGAGTTTCCTAATTAAAACAGAAAAGTCTTTTAATGTCTACATTACATTTTTATCTCGCATCGCAGGAATTCTGCCAATTCCCGAAAGATAACGATTTCAAATACCAAATTGCATACAGGTTTCTAAATCTACGGCTTCTCTTCGGTATGAACACATTTCTTGAAAAGATAATTCACTTGGAAGCTGATATTAAATATCTTTTCAGGACTTGAAAGAATTTCTCAGTTGTTTTTTTTATATTACAATAACGTAGTATTACGCTAGATACAACATACCGGAATTGTAGATTGTCTGCATAAAGGGTTGATATGTCATAGAATAGACAAACCACAGAGAAGGAAGATCGATTCTGTTTTGGGGTTTATGACGTCAGAGTGACCAGACATCTCTTTTAAAGTCCATCGCTCTCTTTGTGTCACAAAACGATGAGCCGAGAAATACACACACACACACATCTTTTAGTGATAGCTTCGGTTCTGTTCATCATAAGCTCACTACTTGGCCCATAACATAGTCAATGAAGTCCTGCATCTTACACGACGTTTACTTTAACCTTGACTAAAATGTTCGAAATTTTTACAGAATTTCAACTTTCCCTTTTTTCCAAATTTCATGCATGGCTCTGATGCTCTCTGATAACAGGAACAACTGTTAGATAGCGAAGTGGGTGCCGGAGTTAGAGTGTCCTAAAAGGTGGGGAGAGGGGGGCTAAAAGCGGAAGTCGAGAAATCACGTGACTTCTGCGAGAGAGCGGTTCTTTCTCTTAGTTTGCCGACAACTGACCTGAACAGACGCGAGACGTGGCTGTCCCGGCTAGCCTTGGCAGAGGGGTGGGGATGGTGGCATACAGATAGCTAAAAGTCGTCATGTCTGTCTCTATGTAAATGGTATCTCTCCATCTCTCCCTCTCTCTCTCTCCCTCTCTCTTCTCCTCTCTCCCTCCCTCTCTCTCCCTCTCTCTCCCCCTCTCTCTTGTTGACACGCATTTCAGTTTTCCGTCTTTATTCTGTTTAAATAAAACTTTTAAAATCAAAACAGTAACAACAGGGTTTTCAATCAACAGCCGATGAACAGCCGAGTTTCGCAACGTCAATGGCCTGGGTTACAACAGAAAATGTATGGGTATATAATGTTTATACACCCGTGGCGATAAGCAGTATGCTACACAACCGTGTAAAATTTAAGCCTTATCAGATAAATAGCTTTTGAGTAATCAACGTTTCTATGGCATAACTTCAGGAATACTTCATACAATATGGAGAAGTAAGGCCCATATAAGACTTTCACCTATCCTTACATTGTAAGGTGAAGGCATGCAGTTCCACGACTTACTTAAGTTCTTGTTATATAAAGATAAATTTAGGTCCACATGTTCACTTCAAGTCATGAATCCTAGTTATGTGACTGCAAGGCCTTTTAAAGGTATTGCCTTAATTTCTTTCTTTGGTACTTTCACAGATTAGGACCAACGCTAACCCTGACCCTAACGATGGGCTCAAAGTTAGTGTGGGTCCTAATCTGCGAAAGCACCATTTCTTTTTTTAATATTTACAACCACTCGCATTTTACATCTGTTTATGAAATGACTTACAATTGTTGCAGGACTCACTTGATGTTTGTTTCATCAAAATAAATGATCGGAATCGTTTCCTACTCCTTTGGAAATCTGATATCAGCAATCTTCGGAATTTACCGGAAGGATTAGACATGGAATATGAAAACTCCCATAAAAAAAAAAATCACAAAATTTCACGCCAAAAAAAAAAATGGTTTACAATTTTAAAAAAGATATGTTCGCTGATTTAACAAAGTTTTGCTATAATAGTTAGAGTGTTGATTAATGGTGTCAGGCGCCCGGGGTTCAATCCTTGGTCGAGTCATACCAAAGATTTTAAAAAATGGTATTGGATGCCGTCTTGCTAAACATTCACCATTATAAGATGAGGATCAAGGGAAAGTGGAGTAATCCATTGGAAGGAGTTGCGCCCTCCCCTACATCTTGGTGTAATAGCTAATGAAAAGGGAGCCTTTGGGTGGCCCTCGACTACAATTGATTTATTTTTGTTTTATGTGTGAAAACACTGAAGCAACTTCTCACACCTGCCAGTATCCTTTACCTCTACAAAGCCACCATCCGCCCATGCATGGAGTATTGTTGCCACATCTGGGCTGGTGCACCAACCACTAGTCTCTCCCTCTTATACAAGGTCTAAAAAAGAGTCTTTAATCTAATAGGTCTCACACTGTCTAGCAAGCTCCAGCCTCTGTCCCATCGCCACAAAGTTGCATCCTTGTGTATGTTTTTACAAATACTACAATGGAATGTGCTCCAACAAACTTGCTGCACTTGTGCCCACCCCTCTCAACATGAACACCCACCCCGACCAACCTGTCAATCAGCAAAATCCCACCCCTTCACTGTAGAGGTCCCCAGATGCTGAAAAGCTTTTTACTCTAATAGTTTATTTTCTCAAACTGCTTGCCTTTGGAATTTGTTTCTAGCTCCCCGTTTCCTCGACGGTACCAAAATGCAGAAATTTAAATGCAATGTGTAAAAGCATCTTGCTGCACAACTCCAACTTAGGATGTTTATTTACTCCTCGCGGAGTTAGGCACAAGGCCAGTTTTATCTTACTCCCACAAGTAAGATGTGACCCAAGATCGGGTCGAGCAAGTGGGGTTTTAAAAGCCAGCGCTCGAGAGGTGAGCACTCTGGCCATTTAAAAATTGCCTGGGCAGCCCCATCGGCATTCCCCGGTAGGGGCGCCTCAAACAGTAAGCAATAAACTTACTCCTCCCCAAAGAGGGGAGGCAAAGCCTGGGAGGGTGGACCTCCTAGAACTGCACAGGACAGGCGTGCAGTATCCATCGGAACAGATACTACACTTTGATCTTAGCCAAAAGGCCGAGATTGTCTGGCCTTCTAATTCTCAGTAGTCCCTGACGTCTCAGTGGCAATGTGCCTTGTTTGGTGTGAATATAAGTAAAAAATATATATATATATATATATATATATATATCAGTTGGCAAAATCGTGCAAGAAATAAGAATTCAGAGATAATAACCAAATGTCTGTTTGGCCACTGGAGGGCGATAAGTTAATGGACCGACATGCTCTGCACACCTTAATGTCCAGTTTCGATGGGATAAGCTGATTTTTCACTTTTTCTTTTTTTCAAATCAAATTTGGACAAGTCAAGATGTTTGATATAGAGTGACCCAAAAAATATGCCACCGATAGAATCGTCAATAAAATTTTAAATCTTTTTTGCAATCTAACTATATTTGGTACAAATAAACTTCAGACTATGCCTGACTTGTCCAGCAAGTTTCAGTCATGAATGTACAACACTCTTTGTTTTATCATCATTCAATGGTATGCCCACCTGAATATGACATGCATACTTGTCAATATCTCTGACACACTCATCCCTTGGCAATGCCTGATATTGGCTGTGATGGTCTTCTTTAGTTCAGGAATAGTTTGAGGATAATAACAAGCGGACAAGAAATGTTACTGTCTGATAAAAAGAAAGAAGCGTAGTACTATGTTACAAATTAAACATTATAATAATGACGTATCCAATATAGAATATTGCTGAAGAAATATTTAACATTGTTATTTATCTCGTTTGAATTTCACATCCACGTGTGAACAATTGCAAGGACTCAATAATGTACATTTCAACAAGTACCTATTTACTTACCTTCACACAAGTCTAGGGATTGTTTTGATAGTATCTGTTCTGAGACTTCACTTCATCTTTCTGTCCTCGGGCAGTCCTTTAAGACTCAAGACATTTTTGTCTTTGTTCCAATCCACAGTGCTCCGTTTTTCTTTTTAAACCGATCTTGTGTTTAACTCTGCCCTCGTGGGGAGGCAAGTAAATAGGAACAACTAAAGTGTTGTTTGTACCAGTCGGTGATACGTCCTCGACAATCAGTCCAACAGTGGCTTTGTTGCTGTCAGGCTGAGGTATGGTTCTGTTGAGTCCTAGAAGGTCCATCCTCCCAGGCTTTACCTTCTCTCTGAGAAGGGTTTTGTTTTTTGGCTAATTTCCTGCGGCGCCCCTACCGAGGAATGATGACGAGGCTGCTCAGGCATTTTTTATAGGCCAAAGTGCACTTCACCTAGTGCGCTGGCTTTTCAAAAAGCCAGCTGACCTTGTGCCTTACTTCCTTCAGAGGAAGTAAATACAAATAGGTTGCAGATTGAAGGAGAGTAAGGTCGGATAAGTGTGAAGCGCATTCAGGATCCCACCTCTTAATTAGAGACGGTGACCAAAGTTTTCCCTACATATCAGTGAACAACGATAAAACAAAATACGTTTGGGGATGGGGTCACTCTATACCAAATCAAGGAAAGGGAAATTCTGAAAATTTTCTTTTGATAAAAGTATAACTTCGACAACAATAATGATGGTAAACAACAACTTCCGGTGTGTGTCTAAGCCATTAAAGTTTCATTAGAATTTGTAGAAATAATAAAAAACGGTTCAATTTTTTCTATTGTTATTTTATTTTATTTTTTTTTGGTTTGTAGCAGTTACATAATCACAATCTATTCTCTTTAGCACGAGCATGTTCTCACTCGCAGAGTGATTAATACGTGGTTCGGTTAGAACACACTTGCATGTTCTCACATGCGGAGTGATATATACGTTTTTCGATAAGAACACTGTTTTGCATAGGAGGCAATTTGCGCTTCAGTCTAAATCTTTTTCTCGCGCATTAGGAACAGTCCGAGTTTAAACGTCTACGTGATCAGACGTCATATTTCCTTCCTCGCCTCTAGCCATGACTTAGGCTAGAGACGAGATGAAAAACAAGGACTCAACCTTTCTTGTATTGAACATACATATCTATGGACTCAATATATTTTGTATTCCTGCTTTTCACAACTCTTTCCGGGCCATATTCGTTGAGTTGAAACTGTTTGAATAAAATTGATTTAAATTGTAGAAGAACAAGTTTGTCGTCCTTTTAATCAAAACTTGGTAACCCGTTTTCTTGATACCCAACAAGACCAGAAGGGTGGATGTCTATGCAGCAACCCCTACTACAAAATGGTGATCCCAGCATCTTCTTTTATTCTACAGGTTCAAGACTGCAAATAATATCAAATTCTTGGAATTACTTACACTGCTAGATTACTTTTGTAATCGATGTTTATTCTCTACTAGCAAGATTACCCGGCGTTGCCAGGCGCCACTAAAAATAAAATAGAAGAGATTAAAAAGTGTAACATATTTCTATTAAACATTCTATCTGTCCTTCTATCTTTCTCTCTTCTCGTCTCCCCCATTTTCCTTCTCTGTATTTCCAACACCCTCTTTCTCCTCCGCCTATATAGAGTGAAAACAATAAAACTAAGGAGGCCTCTATAGCGCTACTAAAACCATCCTAATAAAACCAAGGAGGCCTCCAGAGCACGACTAAAACCACTCTTTCCGAGATTCTTGCCATCCATTCCTCCCTTTGAAGAGAAATAGTCTGAAGAGAACGTTAAGAAACAATAAATAAAATCCAGAGTTAGCGTCTAATAATTTTGAAATGAGTCGGCATTTTCTTTCCAAATTAGTACATAATAAGATTGAAAATGCCTGAAAAAAAAAACGACCCCCTCCCTGACGAAACCTGGCTCAGTTGACCCTCAAGAATTAATACTTTTTAATTTTTTTTAGATATTATTCATCCGGAGCAACGCCGATCAAGAATATACCAACTTTGTGGGTCTTTGTTTTGTAATTTGGGACTCTTAGCTGGACACACACACACACACACACACACACACACACACACGCGCACACACACACACACGCGCACACACACACACACACACACACCTGCCCTTTTTATATAACAGATTATTAATGTTTTGTGTATGATTTGTATTATTCGGACTACGATTCTCATCTTGGTTGTTATTTTCATAACGTTTCAGCAGTTGTAACCTCCGCCCTTCTTCAGGTGCATCTTTTCCAACACGTGAATCTTCATGTCAGACTCGGGAACTTCTACAGAATTTCGAACTGCACCCTTTATTTAATCCATGGAAGTAGATTGTTCTTGTTCCCTCACCAATGACCGTGTAAAGCTGTTAAGTCATTTGTATTTTATTCTTAGCTATTTTCGCCTGCACTGAGGATTCAACCTCTAATAGAAAAATATGCACCTGCAGACTGTCAGAGGTTACATCGGCCGAAACGTTGTGAACATAACAACCAAGATGACAATAGTAGTCCAAACTATCCAATTTAATTGTGTTTCTCTTATAATTGTAAATAGAAAAGAGTCGCACTTACCTCGTTCATTCAGGGCATTAACATCCACTTTTCGTGATATAAACAGATCCACCATGTTTTCATAACCCTTCACACAAGCATAATGCAAACTAAAAAAAAAGAAAGGAAACAGAGAAAGACATTTCATTATCTTATAATAATGGAGATTTGGTGTCTGTGTGCAACTAAAACACTTCTCAAATATATCTATATTATTACTTCATATTTATACATTGCTAGAAAAATACCTGTCCCAGGATGGGTAAAATTAATTTTTCGAACAGAATTGATTTACAAATTGTATGTGTCCTTACAAAAATTAAAATTAAGATATCATGATACAAAACTTTATGTCGAGAATCCTTATTCGAATATTGATCAAAATCCATTAAAATGTCTAAAATTAAGGCTTCAGCTTAACTGTTCTTTAGAAGAAATTGAAATTCACGGATTTTTGCTTAATTCGTCTTTAATGATTATGGATCAAATTTAATGTAAATCTGAAATATTTGAATGTTCAAATGGAAGGTTGTACCTATATTATACCCCCTAAAACCCCTTTAAAACACACCAAAGAAACTGAAATTTGGGGAATATTTATTAATTGATGCCTAATACCAATTGTTACAATTTCACAATAATTGGAGATATCTCTTTGCATAAAACTAAACTAAACTAAATATAGCTCACACTACCCACGCTTACGCCTATCAGCTGTGTTTCAAAATTCATAATAATCGGTTAATTAGTTTAAACATATACACATACATAACTTTATATAAATACAGATGGCCGCCGTCGTCCATTAGATTATTTAGAGATTCAAGTTTGAACTCTTTTTTACCTTTCAATTTTTTTTCTCCTCCTTTCTCTATTTTACTTCCCCCCCTCTCTCTCTCTCTCTCGTTTTTCTCCTTCAATCCCCCTCCCTGTCTCTTTTTTCTTCTCTTTATTTCCTACCTCTTCTCTTTCCTTCTTTATTTCCTTCCACTTTTCTTTTTTTCTTATTTTCTTTCTTTCTTTCTCCTTCTCTTGCTCTCTTTTTTCCTTCTTCTTGTTTTCCTTTTCTCTCCCTCTTTCTTTCTCTCTCTCTTTCCCTCCTTCTTTCTTTCCACCTTCTTAGTCCTCAAAGTCAACGCAACAGAGCAGATGGGATTTGAACTCGATGTGACCGATTATTATGCAGTTCGCTTCGTTAAAAGTTATGCCACTTGCACCTCCATTGACGATATTCTATTTAATTTTTAAAAATAACGAAGAAAAAAAAAGCCGAGAGAAAAGTTTTCCCACCATAGTTTTTTAAAAAGTTTTGTATGCAGAAAAGAACATTTTTTGCGTGGGAAAAAGGGGTGGGGATAGGAAGTTTGGAACTGCTGTCTAATATCATTTATAACAGTTGTTAGATTTCAAACAGCAGTTTCTTCTGTGTCTTTTCAACTAATCAGGGAATATAAGAGTCAAAAGGGGGCAACAAAAACAAGAAAAAATCGTGGTCACCAAAAAAAAAAGAACAAATTGTCGTAAATCAGAAACATTGGCTTCAGGGTAAAAAAATAAATGGTTGGTGCCTTTTGGTTGGGAAAAAGGAATAGATGAACTGAGAGAGTGGGAGGAGAGGAGTTGAAAAAGGGTGTGAGGAGACTAGAGTGATAGGAGACAGAAGAAGGTAGGAGGAGAATAATGGGAGAAAGAGTGGGAGAAGAATGATCAGAGAGAATGCGAGGAAAAGAAAGAAAGCGAAGTTGGAAGAAAGAGGGATATAAAAGGGTGGGAGGAGAGGGAAATGGTAGGATGAGGAGGAGGAGGAGAGAATGTGGGGAAGAGGGTGGGAGGAGAATGATGGGTGACGGATGAAGGAGAAGAGAGGGTGGGAGAAAGAGCGATGGAAAAGGGGTAGGAGGAGATGGAAGATAGTAGGGTGAGACGGGGCAAGGTAGGAGGAATATGATGGGAGAGGGTGGGAGGAGAATGATGAAGAATGATGAGCGAGAGTAGGAGGAGAAGGTTAGAGAGGGTGGAAGGAGAAAGTAAGAGAGGGTGGGAAAAGGGATAGAAAAAAGGTGGGCGGAGACAAAGAGTGTAGGAGGAGAAGAAGAGGATAGGTGGAGGAGGGCAAGGGGAAGGGGAGAAGAAGAGGAGAATGTATGAGAAGAGAATAACGAAAGAGGGTGGGAGGAGATGAGAGAGAGTGGGAGGTGAAGGGAAGAAGAGATGTGAGAAAGAGGAATGGAAAAAGGGTAAGAGGAGAGAGATGGAAAAAGAGTGGGAGGAGACGGGAGAGGGTAGGAGGAGAATGATAAGAGAGTATAGGAGAAGGAGAAGAGGGTTGGAGAAAGAGGGAAGTAAAAAAGAGATGAGAAAAGATAACGGAAAAAAAAAGAGAAAGAAGGAAAGAAAGAAAAGGAGAGGTGGATTTGCTAGAGAGAGAGAGAGAGAGAAGGAATGATAAAATGGGGAGGGGGAAATGTCAGAGGAAGAAGAAGGTAAGAAAAAGACGAGGAGGAAGTTAGAGAAAGGAAAGAAGAAAGAAAGGAAAATAAATAAAAGGGAAGGAAAGAGAGAACAAGGGAAGGAAAGAGAGAGAGAGGGGGAATCAAGAATGAACAGGAGAAGTAAAGTGAAAAGAAAAGAGAGGAGAGAAGTGACAGAAATAGAGCGTTAGAAGTGTAATAGAGAGGGGCAGGAGAGAGAAAGGCATGTAGAATTCAAAAGAGGGAATGAGACAGAGAAATGAAGAGAGAGGGGGGCACGCCGAGGAATAGGATGGGTAGAGAGAGAGGGGGGGAGTTGAGATTAAAAAGGATAAACAGAAATAAAAAGAAAGACGTTGAGGAAGAGATAGAGAGAGAGAGAGAGAGAGAGAGAAAGAGAGAGAGAGAGAGAGAAAGACAGAGTATGGGAGGAGGAGAAAGAAAGAGGAGCTGAGAGTAAGAAAACTAAAAGCCGAAAATCGTCTTGTTCAGCGATCAAGAATTACCGAATTCAAAAGAATCTTCAGCCGGACTTGTAAACAATACCAACTCTAAAACTAATTAGATTGGATGGAAAAAGAAAATTCTTTGGAAATTTGTGAAAAGGACGTTGAGGTTGGAAGTCGGGTTAATAATTTTATTAAATATTCATAAAATAATCAAAATTTTATTAAATATTCAGATAATTATTTTTGGTATGTTCGCTCTGTTGAATTCTAAATTTTTCAAGTGATAAGAAAAAAGCGTAAAGGACATTCTAAAGACGTGTCCGTTCAGCTATAAAAATGCTATTTCAGACATGAGCGTGACAAACGAAAAGTCTTTTATAGAAGTGATTGAACGATTTTCAAATCAGACATGTGCATTCAATCGCTGCAGAACTCAAGTTTGACAAACCGACGACAATGTGTTTTTAATTTTAAGCATGACAGACCAAAGAAAATACTATTTCAATCATAATCATGACAGACCCAAGAAAATACTATTTCAATCATAATCATGACAGACCCAAGAAAATACTATTTCAATCTTAATCATGACAGACCCAAGAAAATACTATTTCAATCATAATCATGACAGACCCAAGAAAATACTATTTCAATCTTAATCATGACAGACCCAAGAAAATACTATTTCAATCATAATCATGACAGACCCAAGAAAATACTATTTCAATCTTAATCATGACAGACCAAAGAAATACTATTTCAATCTTAATCATGACAGACCAAAGAAAATGCTATTTCACTTCCATACATCATACCTAACAAACTCTTTCCTTACTTAACACTGATAACGCTTTGTTGGTCAGTGAAGACAAAAGTTCCGTGAACCTATTCCATCAACTGCTAATCCTTAATAGATCAAATAAAATGTTATTTCAACCTTAAGTATGAGAGACCAAAAAAATTCTATTTCAACCTTAAGCATGAGAGAACAGAGAAAATACTATTCTAAACGTATTCACAACACACCAAATAAAATGTTATTTCAATCTTAAGCATGAAAGACCAGAGAAAATGCTATTTTAAACTTAAGCATCACAGACTAGAGAAAATGCTATTTTAAACTTAAGCATCACAGACTTGAGAAAATGCTATTTTAAACAGACACAACAGACCCAGGCGAATGCTATTTTAACCTTAATCATGACAGACCAAAACAAATGCCATTTAAAACTTAATCATTAAAGATCAATCTCCAGATAGTCTGTCATAGCAAAAATGCTATTTTAAACTTAGGTTTGACAGACAAAAGAAAAGGCCATTGCAAACTTAAGCATGACTAACCTGATAAAATACTATTTGAAGCTTATACACAACAGACCAAAGAAATGTTTTTTCAAACTTAAGCTTGACAGACCAGAGAAAATCCTATTATAAGCTTATTCAAAACAGACCAAAGAAAATACTATTTCAACATTAATTATGACAGACCAGAGAAAATGCTATTTTAAACTTATTCACAACAGACCAAAGAAAATGTTATTTCAAACTTATTCACAACATACCAAAAAAAATGCTATTTCAACATTAATCATGACAGACCAAAGAAAATGCTATTTCAAACTTATTCGCAACAGACCAAAGAAAATGCTATTTTAAGCTTATACACAACAGACCAAAGAAAATGCTATTTAAATCTTATTCACAACATACCAAAGAAAATGCTATTTCAAACTTATTCACAACATACCAAAGAAAATGCTATTTCAAAATTAATCATGACAGACTAAAGAAAATGCTATTTCAAACTTATTCACATCAGGTCAAAGAAAATGCTATTTTAAGCTTATTCACAACAGACCAAAGAAAATGCTATTTCAAACTTATTCACAACAGACCAAAGAAGATGCTATTTCAAACTTATTCACAACAGGTCAAAGAAAATGCTATTTCAACATTAATCATGACAGACCAGAGAAAATGCTATGGTAAACTTATTCACAACAGACCAAAGAAAATGCTATTTCAAACTTATTCACAACAGATCAAAGAAAATGCTATTGCAAACTTATTCACAACAGATCAAAGAAAATGCTATTTCAAACTTATTCACAACAGACCAAAGAAAATGGTATTTCAACATTAATCATGACAGACCAGAGAAAATGCTATTTCAAACTTAAGTATTACAAATCAATCTATACACAGGGTTTGTCATGGCGATGCTTTGACACATTTTAATTATGTGCTTATTTCATGTTGAGTGATGAAAATGTTATTTAAAAATGGCCACTCAATGGCCGCTCACTGTCTCTCATAGAGATTTGAACATTCATTTGGGAAAAATGTTTTGCATCGATTAAAAAGCTTCATATTTAAATTTCATGTGGATGACCTTTAATCATGGATTAATAATTGTAGTTTATCAATTGTTTGATTTTATCTTCATTGTACTTTAGCATTTTTCTGCGTCTTTAATGATAAAATCGCTTTTTTAATGAAATTCAAATTTAATTATAAAAGAGAAAAAAAATCAATGGAAACAAGTTTGTCTTTTTGATTTTACTAAGTTCACTGTCGCAATAAATGGATCCCAAAAGTGTTTGCAACCAATCAAAACGTTCTTTATATATAAAGTAGCATGGCTACCCGGCGTTGCCCGGGGTCACGGAAAACAAAATAGATGAGTTAAAAAGTATGTTAAACATTTCTCTTTTTTTTAAATCCACGGAAACCATGGGAGGAAGTGATAAAGATAGAATTGAGAGAAAGAGGGATAAATGAAGACCTGGTCAGAGATAGGTTAGTTTAGAAGTTCATTTCTTAAAGATGTTCAACACATGCCAGTAAGTAAAACGAACGTTAAACCGAATATGATGATGAAGTCTGAAGCAGAAAGTATCAATGTTTGCGTGCTTCAAGGATCCATTCTCCCTGATCTTCATTAATGATATTTTAAGATTACTCGTTGACATCTATGCAGACGACATAGCCATCTTGGCAGCACTTCAGAAGAGTATTGATGATCAAGATCTTTCTGGCTGTCTCTCTCTCTTTCTCACTCTATCTCTCCATCCCTCTCTCTCTCTCTCTCTCTCTCTCTCTCCCCCTCTCTCTCTCTCTCTCTCTCTCTCTCATCTTTGTTCAGCTCTGATTATTTTCTACCCCCCATTTTTAGTTTTTATATTTCCATCATTTTCAGTTCAGTATGTCAAGTCGAAACATGTAAAATGCATTCAGCACTGTACCCCCCCCCCCCCGCCCCGCCAGACACCCTGATTACATATAAATGGCGTGTAGAGTCTTGAATGCTAGATAAAAGAGACACAACCGTCGGATCTATCTAACTAGCTAGCTACAAGAATACGCGGATAATATGAATCTCCCTAACAGAACAGAATTGCACCACTTTATGCCCCTATACGAAGATTAAAATCAAGATATAATGCTAATAAACCTTATGTCTAGAATCCGTATTCCAATTTTGATCAAAATCCATTACAAGATTTTCATTCTAGAAAATGTCTAAAATTTAAGGCTTAAGCTTAAGGGGTTTTAAGAAAAAAAATTAAATTTCAAGGAAACTTACTTAATTAGTGTCTTACGAGTATGGATCAAATTTAATGCAAATCTGAACTATTAGAATTTTCAAATGGGAGGCTATGCCTATATTATGAACCCTGAAAACACTTTAAAATATCCCAAAGAAACTGAAATTTGAGGAATATTTATTAATTTATGTTTAACTTCTATTGGTAAAATTTTTATTTTTAAATTAAAATTTCTATTGTTAAAATTTCACAAAAATCGGAGAGATTCAACCCCCTTTTCACCACATTGCATAAAACCAAAATTAAACTAAATATAACCCATATTACCCACCCTTACGCATAGCAGCTGTGTTCCAAATTTCATAATAAACGGTATGACATTATTTTAGGAGTGAATCCTATACATAGAAATATATAAACATATATACATACCTAACTTATATATATTGGCTTAAGGAAAGAAAAATAAACACTAGTTTATTACTGATTACACCTTGCATTGAACAATTGAAATTTGAAATAAATTTAGACAATCGTCGCATATTTATCACTCTTTTTTCTTCTATCTCTCTCTCTCTCTCTCTCTATATATATATATATATATATATATTCAAGCAGGAAGACCCGACGTTGCTCGGGATTGAATAAGGATCACTACTATGTACTTTTTTATGCTGTTCATAACACCATATTACTTTGTTTGTTCTTACTGCCCCCCCCCTCCTCCCGTTTCGCCCCATAATATAGTCTGAAGAAGTTGAAATGTTGGAAAACTCTCTGAATTAGTGTTATACATATGGTTTAAATTTCATTAAAATCGGATTTACTTATTTAAAGGTTTAAGGGGTTCTGTCCCCATGGGTCACTTATAGGTGGGGGGGGGGTACATAGAGGGTGACGTAGAGATTCGGGACAACTTTCATCATCTTCACCCAAAAATTGTATACATATGATTTAAATTGCATAACAATAGGATATATTTTAAGTTTTAAGGGGTTATGCCCTCATAGACCCCTTAGGCGTGCATTTAGAGATACGAAAAAAACTTCCATTGTCTTCCCCAGTAAATTTTACATAAGAATACACTTTTAGATTTTATGTAGATTCTTTAACCTTTCTTTCTATAGGGAACATACTAATAAACATTCACAACAAAAACTCGTCTATCTACAACCACTGTTAATAAATTCTCTTTCTCCCTTTGTGTACCTAGAACTAAACGGAACTTCCATGGGCAAAGTTTCTTTCCTAGAACTGCCCCGTCTGTGGAACACAGTACCACGAAGCTGCTTCCCGGCTGACTATAATATTGCCGTTTTCAAGTCCAATGTAAACAAATTCTTGTTAAGTCGTCCTTTTCAATTTCTCTACCAGTTACAACCATCGTTATAAATCCCCTCAGTATCACACCGTCTACGTGTCCAACCCTTTATCCTCGAGTGGCCTTTGGGCCTTACGGAAAGGTGATTCGTTTGTATAAAAAGCAAACAGAAAACACACACACGCAGACATTGAGTTTTATATAGAGAGATATATCCCCAGTTGCATTTATATGTGTTTAACATTAAATGGATCTTCATATATACAAATTCCTAACTCACGTACATTTGTATGTGTCGTGTAGAAAGAAATCATAAATATTGTATATCTACATAAACAGTTATATTTGTCTCTGTAAATACTGTTATCCAAACACATATATTTTGCAAACCGAAATTTCCCATAAATTACAGGCATAAGAGTAAAAGATAAAAATAAAAAGAGATCCACGTGACTGATTTACACACAACTCGCACTTTCTGAAACATTAAAAAACATTCATCTTGAGAGTCATTCCCCTCTTCCCCCCCCTACCACCACCACCATCATCATCAGGTTTACGCCAATTTTACATGCTGTCATGTGTTGGACGGCTTCTAGAATGATAGATAAAAAACAGATTTTCATTTAAAAACATACTAAAAGGAAAGTGACTCTTTGCCTTGGTGATCGTGCTTGCCTCACAAGATTTGGAGAGTAGAGTTATGTCCATTGGGCATTCCAGATAGAGACACTCTTGGATCGACACGTGTTACAGACCTCTTTCTCCAAGTAAAACGTTTTAGACTAAGAAGTAATTCTTTTCTTTGCTTGTAAATGGAGAATAAATGTTAATTGTTGATTTATACAAGAGTTTTATTCAATTCTTCTTTATATACGTCTTATATCTCACAAATACCACCACTACACATTGACTTCCAAACTAACCTATCTCTGACCAGGTCTTCATTAATCCCCCGTTCTCTCAAACCCATCCTTCTCACTTCCTCCCATCTTTTCATTGGCCTAGCCTTGCCAAATGACCCTGCTACCTCAACTGTTCTACATCTACTAACCCAAGAACTCTCATCCATTCTTTCAACGTGGTCATACCAACGGTTTCCTGTTCTGCACACGTCTCCCTATACAGTCCAGATTTAATCTCCCTCCAAGGTCATAAGATTTAAGCCTATCTTTAACACTCACATTACACATCCATCGTATAATTCTCATATCATTCCTCCCCATACAATACATATCATCACTGTCCAGGTTTCACTTCCATACATCATAACATTACGCACACACACCTAACAGACTATTTCCTTACTTGACAGTGGTAACGTTTTGCTGGTTAGTGAAGTCAGATGTTCCATGAACCTACTCCATCCACTGCTAACTCTTGCAATCACACTAGCACCAGCTCCTCTCTGTGCTCAAATGGTATCACCAAGGTAATAAAACTTCTGAACAACCTCAATAGCTTTACCATCAAAATAAAATGTCTCAACATCCGTCTCTATTGTCTTAAACCCAAATTAAATTGGAATTTGGATAAGCAAAATGAGCCATGCTTGCAAAAGAATGAAACAGTCATCTTTTTCTTTCTGCAATTTTTGTGTCATTTCATTTTTTTAAAAAGATTTTTTACGATGTCTTTATACACCATGTTTGACTGCTGAAAAATTCATTCAGGTTTTAAATCATAGTTGGAAGCACTTGTCTTTTTCTAGTCTCACGGAGGAGCTGTGATATGGCGAGACAGCTGTGTATAGATGAACTAGATCTCTATATAAAAAAACAATTTTAAGCTGTTGGCCAAACATGGATTGGGACGACGGCTAGAAGTTTCTTTCTGAATAGCCGTCTAGGTTTTAGGCTCTTCCAGTGGAATTACATTGTGAGCACAAAAACGATATTGCTGTTTGAGGATAATTGAAGTTATATAGCTCATGTTAGCTCATAGCTATATCCCTATATTTTATACATGAATCCTCCATAACATTGTCATAATTCTTCGCACGTACCGCTGTTGGAAATGTTCCAGACATGGAATTTTTTGCTTTTAAAAATTACGACATGAAAGATAGAAAGTGCGGGAAATTCACATGCAGATATTGTAAACTGGTTCTATCTCTATTTATATAAAGTTAGGTATGTGTATATGTTTATATATTTCTATGTATAGGATTAACTCCTAAACCAATTTGGCAATCATCATGAATACTGGGACACAGTCGCTAGGTGTAATGGTGGGTGATGTGGACTATATTTAGTTTAATTTGATTTCATGCAAATGGGGCAAAGAGGCGTAGATGCTCTTCATTAAAATCATAATACCTTTTTAAACTCAACTTATAAATGTAATGAATTTTATTCAAATTGAAAAATGGAGGAGATGAGAAATTTTTATTTATATAAAGTTAGGTATGTGTATATGTTTATATATTTCGATGTATAGGATTCACTCCTAAAGTAATTAACCGATCGTAATGATTTTTAGAACATAGCAGATATGTGTAAGGATGAGTAATGTGGGCTATATTTTGTTTACTTTAGTTTCATGCAAAAAAGGCAAAGAGGGAGTGGAAACCCTTTTGTGAAAATTAAGATATCTCAGATTTTGGAGAAACTTTAAACAATAGGTATTAGACATCATATAATAAATATTCCTAAATTTCAAGTTCTTTGGAGTATTTTAAAAGAGGTTTAGAGGGCATAAGATGAGAATAACGTTTTTTTGAAAATTAAAATATTTCAGATTTGCATTGAATTTGATCCATAGTAATTAGACACCAATTTAGCAAGATTCCCTGAATTTCAATTTCTACTTAAAACGCGTTTAAACTTAAACCTTAAATTTTAAACATTTTTTAGAATCAAAACCATGTAATAGACTTCGATCAAAATTATAATACGGATTCTAGACATAAGTTTTAGTAGCATTATATGTTGCTTTTAATCTTAGTAATGGAGCATAAAAGTGGCAAAAACTCTTCTCTTCAGGCAATTAATTTTATCCGTCCTGGGACGGGTATTCTTCTAGTATATATATATATATATATATATATATATATATAAAGAGGTGTACTAAAAGCGAACTTTTAGGAAAGGTAAAACCCTATTGTGAAGAGTATACAGCTCAATATCCAGGATAGAGCAGGTAGAAATGAAGGAGAGTGGAAAGGAATTAGAGAAAGCAAAAGCCAAATCAAAATTCAATTCAAAAGTTCAAAGCAAGGTATAATCCGCAAAAAGGCAATTTATTCAAGTTAAATTTTCCTTAAGCCAGGCTTTTCAAAGATCAAAATCTTATCATCAGAGGAAGTCGCTGGGATAGATAAGTTGGCAATGGCCAAGATTTAAAATTTGAAAAAATGAAATAAAATAAAAATTGTAGGGAAGGAAACGTAGGGCAAAACTGTGCCAGGGTGCAAGCAAATGTCCGATTGCCAAAAAGTCCGGTGTCGAAGAGTCCAGCGGAGAGGATACGATGTAGATAGGTAGGTCGTTAGAGGCACGAGAAGTAATGAGAGAAGTTTCAAAGTTAAACTCCAAGAAGCCACAACTTCAGGTACGGCGAAAATAGAAAATCCAGGAAGGGTAAAAAGTCCAATAAGAGGTACATCGAATGTACCTCTTATTGGACTTTTTACCCTTCCTGGATTTTCTATTTTCGCCGTACCTGAAGTTGTGGCTTCTTGGAGTTTAACTTTGAAACTTCTCTCATTACTTCTCGTGCCTCTAACGACCTACCTATCTACATCGTATCCTCTCCGCTGGACTCTTCGACACCGGACGTTTTGGCAATCGGACATTTGCTTGCACCCTGGCACAGTTTTGCCCTACGTTTCCTTCCCTACAATTTTTATTTTATTTCATTTTTTCAAATTTTAAATCTTGGCCATTGCCAACTTATCTATCCCAGCGACTTCCTCTGATGATAAGATTTTGATCTTTGAAAAGCCTGGCTTAAGGAAAATTTAACTTGAATAAATTGCCTTTTTGCGGATTATACCTTGCTTTGAACTTTTGAATTGAATTTTGATTTGGCTTTTGCTTTCTCTAATTCCTTTCCACTCTCCTTCATTATATATATATATATATATATATATGAAAAATCTAAATCTATATATATATATATATATACTTATATATATCTATATATCTATATACTTATATATATCTATATATCTATATATACTTCAAATATATCGTATTTTGATGAAATTTAAATCATATATATATATATATATATGAAAGATTTTCTGGGGAAGAGAATAGACGTCGTCCCAAATCTCTACATGCCCCTTAATGTGCTGAATCTCTATGTGTTATATCTAATGGCTCATGGACGCAGCACCCCTTTAAAACTTAAAATATGTATATCTGATTTTATTGAAATTTAAACCATTTGTAGAATACACTTATTTAAAAAGTATTCTAAAATCTCAGTTTCTTTTCGACTATATTAATGGGTGAAACGAGGGTGCAGTAAAAAAAGAAAACAAAAGAAAATAATACAGTGTTATGAGCATACTGAAAAAGAACAGCGTTCTTCATTAAATCCCGGGAAACGTCTGGTCGGGTCTGCTAGTATAACTGTATATGTAAGCACATTATTATCCTGTGAAACATATAATTCTAATCCATAGATTTGTTAATATCTCTCAATACTCGTGTGGAATAAAATAATTGAAGATGCGGAGGAAATAATGGGTACCTGAAGAATATTTACGATTTTGCTCAAATGATTAATCGATAGATTCACAACAACATTTTATCGAAACGATTATTAGCAACGATGACAATGACAAGAGTTTACACATTAACAAAACAACATTGCCATCTCGCATCGATAAAGATTCACTTACGGCCATCATTGAAAGACAATTTTTATACAATTCAAAGAGGAAATGGTTTTAACTGTCGCCGTTAGATTAAAAGTTTGTGAATCTGAAATAAATCGATGACAAAAATACAGGATTATTCGGATACGCCAGTTCAAGCCATCAAAGCTTAAAAAACTTACCAGCATGTAAGGGGTATTCACAAAACACCATTGAATTGGGGCAGACAATTCAAATGGTCAAAAATCGTTTACATAAGGAAGCTATAGAGGCAGCACCTCTCTTTAAACTTCAAATATATCCTATTTTGATAAAATTTAAATACTATATGTATAACATTTTCCTGGGAAGACAATGGAAGTGGCCCCGAATCTCTAAGTGAGCTATGGAGGATGAACCTTCCTTAAAACTTAAAATGTATCCTATTTTGATGAAATTTAAATCATATATATAACATTTTCCGGGGAAGATAATGGAAGTGGTCCCGAATCTTCACGTGCTCCTCAATGTGCTGAATCTATATGTTCCCTCTAAGGGGGCTATGAGGGCAGAACCCCCCTTAATAACTACAAATATGTATATAGTATTTTAAGGGGTATTGACAAAGCACCATTGAATTGGTACCTTTTTGACTGGCGTTTTTCAGTTACGTCTGATTAATGAAACCTGAGGCATAGCATGTTCAATCTTTCAGTAAATGTATAATATTTAAATAAACAAATATTACACATTCTTATTCACATTGAGATATTTCAAAGCAATCAGAATAAATTGAAAGGTAAAACATCAGGTAACTGAAATCAATGTTGAGGTTGGCTTTTTTGTTATAATGCATGGAGTCCCAGATTGAGTGATGACAGGGCAGTCAATTATTGGTTGCTTTAGCAACGTGGTTCCCCATATAAAAATCGTGCGCCAGAAGCCCACTTCTTCTTTTCCCTTTTTTGTTTAATCTCTGATGCTACAACATCCACGGCGTTTATTGTGTCCAGATAAGCTCTGTGACATGTGGTCTGTCAATCAGACCAGTTCTGTCGACTTCTCCCTACACATCTTGAAAAGTCTGACTTTTCATGTATTAGAAATAATACCCATGGAATTGCTAATAAAATTCACAATCCTTTCTGCAATTTAACCATTTTTTTATGGAAGTCGCTCCAGACAAGGCATGAAGCCACTAAATAAAAAGAGCTAATCATAATAATAATAAGGGAGAGGGAGGTAAGAATCACTTCAAGACAAACCAGGCCTGAGAGAAATCTCACCATCCGCGTTCAATCCCCTGGACTCCAAACAGGCTAGCCAAAAAGTAAGCCCTTCAAGAGCCCAATAGGAAAGGAAGGGGTTACAAGGCTGGCTGACAAAAACATCTACCCCTAAACTGGTTAAGTGGCTGTTCAGAAACCGGTGTTTTTACGGTGACACCATAACCATTATTTTTTAGTATACCTTATAATATAATGGCATATATATATATATATATATATATATATATATATATATATATATATATATATATATATATATTCATGTATCCACATAGAATTTTATAAGGAGATATAATTTTTTATGTATCAATTTTCAGTATTTACTTCAACAGTGCTCGATACGTAAGTAGAGCTGGGTAGTAAGCTATGAAAATATATTTATGGCAATTAAGCTACACGGGAGTCACTATATATATATATATATATATATATATTATATATATATATATATATATATATATTATTTGTAGCTCCTAGAAAAACCTGTCTAGAAGAGCACTGTAAGTGTAGTATTAACACAGCATGACGTCGTTAGCTATAAAATGCATCGTTCCTTTCATTAAGTAGAACGCTCTTATGACGTCAAGCCGCCACATAAAGTGTTAAAATTATCACCGTTTATTTGCTGTTCAACATTGGCCGAGTGGTTCGGGTGTCGGAATTTGAGTTGTAAAATACTCGTAATACGAAGTTTCGAATCGCATGACCGGTAGTGAATAGTCATATCTCTATGCTGATGAGTCCCGATTATAAAGGACGAAACGTATACGTACATAAATAATAAACAATAACAAATATATATATATATATATATATATATATATATATATATATATATATATCAACTGTAAATATTTAAAAGGAACTTATTTTGTATATGGCATAATCGTGTTGACACACCAGTTCTTGTTAGATAACCGAAGTTAAGCGACGTGGAGCCTGGCCAGTACCAGATGGGTGACCATTTGCAAATGCTAGATGCTGTATGTCATCTTCCCATGACCGAGATATACATACGGCTGGGGACTGCTTGTGAATTTGAAATTCCCTGTAACCTTTCCCCTATCGAGGAAGCCGGCAGAGACCACCCTGGGCTAATACCACACCAATTATTACCGGTTCGTTTCGTTTTATTTGGAACCAATTAGCTTCAGTCTACGTCTGACTTTTCCTCCAAATTTCAATCATGAATGTCCAACAGTCTTTGTTTTATTACCGTTCAATGATATGTGGAGACACTTGGGTGATCGTCTCATCAGTACTTAGCCCTTCCAATTTTTATCTGTGGAGTTATCTCAAACATAATGTCTATCAAAACCATTCTCAGACTATTCCTGAAATGAAGTAAGCAACCACATCCCAAGCGTCTTAATCATTGAATGGCGATAAAAACAAAGACTGTTGGATATTCATGACTGAAACTTGGTGGACAAGTCAGGCATAGACTGAAGTTTATTTGTACCAAACATGGTTGGATTGCAGAAAGGATCGTGAATTTTATTAACGATTCCATGTGTCGCATTTTTTTGGGGGGGGGTCACCATATACTTGTAAAGTTATATGTATATGTTCATATATTTGTATGCACAGGATTCACTCCTAAACTAATTAACCGATCATTATTAATTTTGGAACACAGCTGCTAAGCATAAGGGGATCGTAATGTGAGCTGTATCTATTTTAATTTAGTTTTATGCAAAGAGTGTAGTAGGGGTTGGAGCCTTTTGTGAAAATTCAGTATCTCTAATTTTTCTGAAATTTTAACAATTGGTATTAGACATTAATTAATAAATAGTCTCCAAATTTCAGTTTCTTTGAAGTATTTTAAAGGATTTTTAGGAGGTCATAGTATGGCACAACATACCTACATAAGATAACTTACACCTGGCGTATGTCCTCATTCTGGAGAGGTTATAATATGAAGCTATGTACGATAACTTCTCCGGAACGAGGACAGAAGGCAGATGTAGTTTCTTCATCTTTTATTCATCATCCCTAAAAATGATGGAAGCAGGCTTCCTAAGAAAACAATACAAATAGGACACATATTACTAATTCATTCATACATACATCAATGGATATATTACAATAGATTACAATGGTTGTCCTTAACATACATCAATGAACAGATTACAATGGTTGTCCTTAACATACATCAATGGACATATTACAACAGATTACAATAGTTGTCTTTAACATACATCAATGAACATATTACAACAGATTATAATGGTTGTCCTTAACATACATCAATGGACATATTACAACAGATTACAATGGTTGTCCCATACATACATCAATGAACAGATTACAATGGTTGTCCTTAACATACATCAATGGACATATTACAACAGATTACAATGGTTGTCCTTAACATACATCAATGGGCATATTGATATCTATCTAGAGTCAAAGAAACACATCTATTCACAATTGAGCAACAGTCAACTGCAGACAGCTGCATTCAGTTCCTAGCCCCCAACATTTGTCCTTTTCAGGACAAGAACTTGCAAAGTTCTACTGGGAATTCTACAGTTTAACATTGAAGATTGAGCTCCAACAAAATTGTTGCTTCATTTTGATCTTAGCGCCAAACTAAAGAATTTATGAAAAGTCTGTTCTTTAAAAGCAACGGTGCTGCTATTTAATGTCCATTATTTAGTCCTTTGGAAAGGTTTAAAGTTCCATCTTCTTAAACTACAAAAACAAAATTCTCTATAGGATTGGTTAAAACACATTAAATAAAGAGTTCTTTGATTTTTTTTTTTTTGTCATCCCAAATTTTAAAAGTCTGTAATGAAGTTCCTGAAAGTGATACAAGGAACGGTTAGAGTCTTTTAGAATCTGTTTCCTGGTGATAAGGAAATGTAAAGAGGTCAATAAACCAATAACAGACAAATGTTCATACATATGCTTACGTATAATCATCCCTACTAAAATAATAGACATTTTGAATCAGCATATTTACTTATATGTTCGTAATTTCTGCTAACAGTCACTTCATCAAAGAATGCTTGCCTTCCATCAATTAAGAACATTAGCGAACCGGAAGTGAACAAGCAAGCTCGTATTTTTTTCTCAAATTGAGCAAATAAGAAAAATAGGTAGTAATTATTTCGATGCTTATGATGTAAATAGTTTATATATATATAAATAAATATTAAATTATTAATACCTACAGACGCTAGCATTTCAAGCTTATTGCTCTCATCAGTGCAGGAAAGTAACAATTTCAGACGGTCGGGAGGTGCGAACTCAGTTCACAGTATCAGCTTAGAATATGCAAGCAGTCGCCATATCCACTCGGCAAGCGGAAACTGTCACGTAATTAAAGGAAATTAAGATCTATATGTACCTAGAATTGGGTAGAGATAGAAGACCAGTCGAGAGTGTTTTATGAACGTATTCGGAACATTGCATTAGAGCTTTTTGACAGTCTAATTTTAACATCCCCGAGAGTGCTCAACTTTAATTTCTCAAAGGAGCTTTATATATATATATATATATATATATATATATATATATATATATATATATATATATTAGAGAGAGAGAGAGAGAGAGAGAGACATAATTTTGTTTTCATGTATTATAAAATAATTATTTTATATTAATTCCTAATGCGATAAAAATATTCTCATTCTAACAATTATATATCTGCCTCAATTTATATTTTCCTTCTGAAGAGAGCACTTGTTTCTTTGAAAAACCTAGGTTTAAAGGACTTTTCTATAATTTATAATATTCTTTGATGTACTGTTTAAATTTATTATACTTGTAAAGTATCTACCTTTACTTTTGTTTATGATCATTCTTTCTCTCTCGTATATATATATATATATATATATATATATATATATATATATATATATATATATATATATATAAGTCAGTTCATATTATATTCTAATAACCATGGTTTTATTTTATTATTTTTATTTTTTCACATTTCCAAAAAACATAACATTTCTGTGAGATATATTTTTTACGGTCCGTTTCATTTGTCTTGTGCCAAACAACATTTTTATGTCAATATCGTCTCTGCAACACTACAATATAATCAGAAAAATTCACAAAGAGTAAAAAGTTCTTGGATTATATATATATATATATATATATATATATATATATATATAGTAAGCTATGATAATATATTTATCGCAATTAGGCTACACAAAGGCTCCCGTGTTTCATTCCCGGGAGGAAACTTTAGGCTAAAATGCATTTTAGCCTGAAGATTCCCCCCGGGGATGAAACGCGGGAGCCTTTGTGTAGCTTAATTGCCATAAATATATTTTCATAGCTTACTACCTAGCTCTTCTTACGTATCGAGCACTGTTGAAGTAAATACTAAAAATTGATACATAAAAAATTATATCTCTTTATAAAATTTTATGTGGATACATGAAATAGTAATATATATATATATATATATGGGAAATGAAAAAAGTAAAAACCAAAAGATTTTTTTTTGTTGTTTTTTTTATGTATTCATTAACGTTTCGTCTTTATTTGTAAGACTTCCTCAGGATGATAATTTCAAGAAAAATGTCATGGAAGTACATAAAAATATTGGGTTGACATGATGGGTTAATGAGAAGAAGTAGTAGCCACTACTGGGAGCGCAGGACCAAGGTCCGGGCTGATAGAAGTCGGTTCCTTTCTCATATATATATATATATATATATATATATATATATCCACACACAAATAAATACAACACCTTGGTTTTTATTATGGATGGAGCATGGTGTAAATAGTTCATTATATGAACATAAATCAAATTTTATGCTTCACAATTGTTTTTTAGATCGACCTGAAAAATGTCGGAGGTTACATCGGCCGAAACGTTGCGAGAATAACATTCAAGATGAGAACAGTAGTCCAAATAATCCAAATAGTAAATCAATTTCATTTAGATTATTCGGACTACATTTAATTTTTTTTTTTTTACTAATGAGTCACCGCTTATCAAGGCCAAAACCAGAAGAGGATAAATGCATAATAAGATGGATGACTTTCAGAACGATTCATTTTAAGATGAGTAATGTCTGAGATACATGCTTTTCTATTTACACATGAGTCACAACTTAACTTAAATAAAATAAAAATAAAAGGGGGGTTAAGTATCTAAGAGTGAAACAAAAACAGGAGACCTTAAGCGTCTAATATTAACACGGGGATCATCATATATATATATATATATATTAGCCTGAATATTCCCCCCAGGAATGAAACGCGGGAGCCTCTGTGTAGCTTAATTGCCATAAACATATTTTCATAACTTACTACATATATATATATATATATATATATGTATGTATAGTTCAGCAGCAAGCCGTTGCCATACTCCATTGGTTAACATCTGAGAACCGCAGAATTGTTCGCCGCGTCGAGAGATTGACACGAAAGATTGTGAAAAGAGAGAGCTCCGTGGTCTTCAATGAAGCTTGCATATATATATATATATATATATATATATATATATATATACTTGATTTCTGAAGTTACGGCGTGGTTGGAGGACCAACCTGGGATGTTCTAAAAAAAACGGTGTCTAGAGCTGCATCAAACAATGGGATAAATGCATAACTACCTATGTAGAGTAAGACTAATAACTGCGCCAAGTTTCATTAATCTACTGCTATGGGAAATGGGTCAGGGGCATTACTTATTGAACGCCCCTCATATAGCTCTTTCAATTTCTCGTATTTGGACTGGCACTCATCACCTGGATTAATCTTCAGTCAACCCTCTGGATGTCTGTCCTGATTATGTTTTTCAAATTGTATGACTTGAATGGATTGTATAGATTTAACAAAAAAGTATGTTTTTGGGTTGATATATTTGATGTTATATATTTTTATGTATTTTTGTATATATTTTTATATATTTTCAAATCTTAATTTTATTACCAGTAGTGTTATAACTGCGGTAATGGTCCTCTGAAGAGAAGAATTATCTTTGAAAACTCATGAGCTAAGGACTTTAAGATACTTTGCTTGAACTTTGAATTCTAATAAAATTTGATTGACACCTTATTTTATTACTTCATTTTATATTATATTATATATATATATATATATATATATATATATATATATATATATATATATATATATATATTATAATATTATATATATATATATATATATATATATATATATATATACAAAAAATGATGAATTTCGATAGGAGCTTGATGTAAAATAGCAATAAACAATCCTTGTCATTATGATGAGTACCAGTGTAATTATGCTTTGCCAGTGTTCGCTTCACTGTATATCTAAATATATTACTAAAATATCCATATAAAATCATAGAATTACGTCAGAATTATCCATATAGTAATATGCTGAAGCATTTCATGTTCGTACGTACATTATCACCTTCCACACACATTTTTTAAAAAGTGCAATCATCTAATTTGAAAAGATGTTGATTGGCGATTAATCTGATTGATTTGTGATTATTCTGATGTCGCAAAGGTAAACTATTCCGACCGTAACCAATTTTAAAATTAATTGTTCCAAAATCAAATTATGTCGTTCTGGCGTCTAAAACAGTACAATTTTTAATGAATAGATTCTAAAAAGTGATATTCTTTTTATTTGATTTGTATTTTGCGTTTGCTGATCTGGAGAAATCTTTTGACAGAATGTTGTGAGAGGTTGTCTGGTGAGCTTTGCATAAACTAGGGGCAAATGAGTGGTTGCTGAAGATTGCACAGAAATGATCCCATTCGTGTTAGAATTAACGGCACTTTTAATGACAGCTTAATGTTAAAGTAGGAATACATCAGGGTTCTGTACTAAGTCCGTTGTTTTTCATTTGTGTCTTAGAAGCATTTTCCAGGGGGTTTCATATGGGGTGTCTAGAACAGATGTCGTATGCTGATGATTTAGTACTTTCCTGTATAACAATGGAAGACTTACTTGTTAAGTTAAAGACTTTGAGGAATGCTATGGAAAGTAAAGGTCTGAGAGTGAATGCTACCAAGTCCAACGTGATGATCAGTGGTTGTCGTATTAGAAAGCTCTCCAAAAAAGGAAAGTCCCCTTGCTCAGTTTGTGAAAAGGGAATCGGGTGTAATTTAATTTTTGTTGTTCCTGTAAGCATTGAGTACATAAGAAGTGCAGTGGAATTACTGGTAGGTTGAGAGACGATAACCAATTTTTGTGCAAAAAGTGTAAGAAACATGGATGAGAACTTAGATGTGAACAAAGTATATATTGATGAAAAAGTTATTGAGGTTGTCAAGAAAATGTATTACCTTAGTGATACCATTGGAGCACAGGGTGGAGCAGGTGCTAGTGTAATTGCAAGCATTAGGAGTGTGTCGAGTAAGTTCAGGGAAATTCTCCCATTCCCAACCAGCAGAGCTTTGCAACTGTCGACCAAAGGAAGAGTCTATGACGCATGTGTGCACAGTGCGATGATGTATGGAAGTGAAACCTGGCCAGTAAGGTTTGAGGACATGCGTTGCATGGAGAGAAATGATATGAGAATGATATGATGAGTGTTTAATGTGAGTGTTAAATACAGGCTTAGTTCTGATGACCTCAAAGGAAGATTAGATCTGGACAGTATAGAAAGATGTGTGCAGAAGAGGAAACTTTGATGGTTTGGCCACATTGAAAAAAATGGATGAAAATTCTTGAGTTAGTAGTGGTAGAACAGTTGGGGTGGCAGATTCAGTTGGTGAGCAGGTTTCGTTCACAGAAGAAGGCAAAGGAAAACATGGGAGGAAGTGATAAAAATGTACATAGAAATATATAAATATATACACATACCTAACTTTATATAGAGAGCGATAAACCAATGTTTAATTGCTTATTTTTGATGAAATATTTTCCATTTAATATTTTTTTTTAATTATTAGAGAGACGTAATTAATGTTTAACTTCATCAACGAAAAACAATTTTTAGTGAAATTCAGACGACATTTCGTACCTCACAAAAATCAACATACGGAGAGAAATTGAATGCTGACCATCATCCTCGAGTGTCTTCGGTCTCTCTTACAGAGGTTTGTCAGGATAACCTGGCATAAGGATACTTCCCCCTACACATAAACCCTGACTAAATATTCAAAATAACATAGTATCCGAAGCCCAAATAAGATTCCCTCGACACGGTTTTAAACTTGCACCTTCACCAGACAAGATGAATTCTTGTTCTGGAATTAAGTAAGATGAAGAGACCACAAGAAATAATACTATATCATAGTTAACTGGTCAATTTGGTAGAGAAAAATGAATGTTCTTCACTTCTTTACTAATTCAACATTTGAGAGGTAAGGAAGATCTTTAATGGAACACTCGGATATAGCGATCAAGCGTGAGCCACAGGAAAGATCCCTTGATTTCTGAGAACTTCCACTGAAGTAAAAGTAAAAAAAAAAATCTAAGAACGATAAAGACAAACAATTCTAAAGTATTTTCATTTATCATTATCGTAATGTTGAACAACAAAATTTGTTTAAATTTCCTTCTGTGTTTGTCGCCATTTTTCCTTGCTACCATACACTTATCATAACGTCCAACGTTGCCCCGGCAGAGATAAACTCAATTATAATTTTTTTAATTTAATTTAACTTACTATTTCATCTCTTTAATATTTTATTTGATCTCCACCCGGGCAACGCTAAGTAAGTACAGATAGTAAGTAATATATTCACATATTGGAAGTAAATGTTTATTTTCATTGGATATTTCGATGGGTATGGAGACTTGCTTTTATTTAAGAAAAACAAGCCGTGCGTGCGTGGTTCCCCTCTGTATGTAACTCGATGTTGCGAGTGTAAAATGCAATAAATTTGGGCAATTTGGGGCATTTTTGACCCCCCTTTGACCCCCTGGGGGCGCAAACCAGAATTTTTCTGAGGTCAAGGATGCTCATTTTATATCCAGAACAATTGCCTCTACATTTTGGCCAAGTTTCAGAAAAATTGAATGATGGATCAAACGTTATGGGAGAAAAGGGTCATTTTTTGCCATTTCGGGGGCTTTTTGCCCCCTTGGGGGCGCGAACCAGATTTTTTCCAAGGTCAGCGATACTTATTTTCTATTAGGAACAATTGCCTCCACATTTTAGCCAAGTTTCAGAGAAATTGAATGGATGGATGAAACGTTATGGGGCAACAAATGTCATTTTTTGCCATTTCGGGGCCTTTTGACCCCCTGGGGGGCTAACCAGATTTTTTTTCAAAAATCGGAGAATGTCACTTTCTAACCTGACCAAAGTTACAACTTCATGCAAAATTTCAGAGAAATTCAATGGATGGTCGCGGAGAAAAATCTGGATGGACGGAGATGCCTCAAAACAAAAAATAGAGTAAACACAACCAAAACAGACCAAATTAATTTGTGTTTGAAAACGCTTGCGCTCAACGGTTCTAATATCTGTGAAATACAAAGTAAATATTAATTTTCGGTGGATTTTTCGATAGGTGTAGAGACTTGTTTTTACTTAAAAAACAAAAAAGTGGAAGATCACTGCTCACATCATGTTGGTCTGCAGTTTCAACTTGTTAGGGGATATCTTGCTTTTGCTTGTTGCTGGATATCAACATTCTGAACCGAGAGAGGGATCTAGCTGTCGTACAAATCTAGATCTCTATATTAACAGATACTCGTTCAGAGAATGACATTGTGGCGATGGAAAAGTTGCGATGCGTGTGGGTCTGACAGTTACTGATCTGCACGCGGGCAACATCAGGCCTATCCTAACACTGCTTTTTTTAATGAAAGTGTGGTACTCGTCTGAGAAGACGTTGCAGTCATCATATGCAAGATCAGCGACTGACTAAAGTCGAAGATATATCAGACTGTTGTGAGACCCGTTGCTTTGTACAACCTTGAGTGCTTACCAACAACAAGGAAGACAGAGCAAAGATCCGCTGTTATAGAAAACATAATGATCTGCTGCATCTCAGGAATTACACTGCTCGACCACATCTGTAATTACGACATCCGAAATCACTACGGCATTGCCCCGATTGAGGTCAACATGTTGAAATAGCGGCTCCGATGGTTTGAACATTTGATGAGGGCTGACGATGACACCATCACAAAACTGACTTTTACATCAAAAGTCGCCGGAAAGTGACCAATAGGAAGGCAGATGATGAAATAGGCAGATGCCCTGCACAATGATCTCTGTAAAACCGGCGTTCACCCGGACCAAGCCTGTGATTGTGCCAAGCGGAGACAAGAATCCATTATCGCGGACTTCGCCGTTGCTCAGGGTTAACACAAAAGATGAAGAAGAAGAAATGCATAGGCAGATAATCATATCATTTAAGCTAATAGACTCCATCATTTTAATCAAATTGTAAATTCGATAAAGATGCACCGACTGACATTGATTATATTTTCAATTCAAACCCACAAATAATAATTGAGCAGTAAATTTACAATGCCCAGTTATAATGTAGATGGCAAAGCTTTGAAAAGATCAGGAGACACTAAGTCTTAATGCGCCAAACATTTGAAAATCTAAATAACAAAGATAGGGATAATACACTTGATAACATCTGCAATACTAAAAAAAACAATTTTAGTAATTATAACAATGTTTCCTATTATCAGATTGTCTCGGCCAGACTATATAATGTTTTAAATAAATTGTAGTAAAGTACGTTATTATATTGCCAATAACATAGAACAACAATAACAAATGAAAATTGGCTCGTCAGAAACAAAGTTTGATTTGTCTGCTTAAATGCTGTTTGGATCTGACTTGAAAATCCAACAAAATAACTTTATATATTAGATAGAACATTGATATATATATGTATATCTAGGCAGCATCTTCTCTTGCAGGCAAGTATTGTTGAATATAAGAGACAACTCATGTCTAGATATCCTTTGGTAGATCCTTTCAATAGTCCGAATTAGGATCTTAGTTTCAGAGGGGAATTGGCTAATGAATTTGCCATAGTTTGGATTTGTTTCCAAAGTAATTTCGGACCCATCCGGGTCCATCTTCGGGGGAATGAGGTTTATCATGTATAGACCATGTGTTAGTATTTATAGAAGGTTTTTGGAGGAAATTATGTACTAAGTACGAAACTATGTTAGAGCTATAAACATTTTAGAATATTATTACTGATATTAAAGTTAATTCTATTAATTAGGTTTTTTGGGGGGTTTTATATATAGGGCTTCTAATATATGGAGTTTTTGTTTGTTAGTACTAAATTCTATGATTTTTGTATTTTCTACAAAAAGTTTTCTGAATTCCGATCGGGGGCAGGAGTGGTTGTTAGTTAAGTGTTGGGCTATGGCGCTAGTATCAGACAAATGCAGCGTCAATCTTCTCGATAAAGTCGTGGTAGTCAAACCTATGTATATGTTTTTTTTTCTTGGGAGACAAATACAAATTATGGTAAATTCATCAGCCAATTCCCCTCCGAAACTAAGATCCTAATTCGGATTATTGAAACGATCTACCAAAGGATATCTAGACATGAGTTGTCTCTTATATTCAACAATATATATATATATATATATATATATATATATATATATATATATATATTAGCTGGCCTTGCCAGCTTGCTATCACTTCACAAAGTTCGCTACTTGAAATACTTGAAACGAAAATATTAAATATTAACCATTTCATTCATAAGATTGTTGTAGACAATGCATTTATTAATATAAATATATAAACCTCAACATTTATTAATATAAATATATAAACCTCAACATTTATTCATATAAATAGATATTAACATTTTGATCATTTCGATCTTTTAAATAAAACCGAAATGAACAGAAAAGGAAAATCAAGTCACTGTGTGTACATGCGTGCGCCTGTATGTGTGTCTGTATGTATGTGTGTGTGTTCTCTATTTGGACTTATTAAAAACAATTAAAAATATGTGGTGTTGGTCGCTAATGGGAGAGAGAAAGAAAGGAGAGGGTCAGTCAGTCATCCTTTCCCCTTTCAGAACTCTTATGCCTCGTATATCTCTCTAGTTAATTTAGTTCAAATTACTTTCCCTGAAAATCAGCAAATATTTTAAGAAAGGTTTAATAATTTATCTTTTATGTATTGAATTACTTCAATTAATTACTGTTAATATCGACAAAAATATTGCATATATATGGAAAAAAAGAACGATAAAATTACGAATGAATAACACTAAACATCAATTAATTAGGAACTGTTTAAAAAATAGTTATGAAAATTAGGCATGGAAAAAGTTCTTTGGGGCTTTCGGCTCTACGATATGTATACAGTATTTTTAAATATACTGTATTATTGATTTAAATAGCCCTAACCCGTTTTGATGGTAATATAGGAGTGATTAATGAAAAAAAAATCGCATTTATTCATTTAAATAAAATGATCTTATGGACAGCCAAAGCAGGAAGTACTGTATTTATTGTCATACGAATAATGACCTCTTTTTGTATAGCTTTTAATTCCTTTGTTCAACAATTTTTATTTGTTTGTACATTTTTAAACTTAATGTAGACAAGTTCGATTTAATTCTTCAATTTAAAATGAGTTATGGAGATATTTTCACACTCCTTTGTGTCGCATTGTATAGCAGCCGTTCTCCATCAAAACCTTACAACTGGATGCCAGGTGACCCCACACATATACATGCACACATATGTATGTTTGAGAGAAAGCATGGTTTGTTTTTTTTATTTTTTAACGTAGTTAACCCCAAACAAGGCAGGCCGCCACTGTAGACGTAAGGTGCTACTGAGAAAAAAGAAAAGGGAGAAGGTTGGGAGGGGGGCAACCTAAATTGGGATCTGTGCAGCGAGATATCTGTTTACATTAGTTTTAAATTTCTGCATGTCAGTACTGTCGAGAGAGCAGGGAGGGAGTTCCAGAGGCCAGCAGCACGTGGAAAGAAGCTATTTGAGTAGAAAACTCTCCGGCATCTGGAGACCTCCACAGTGAATGGATGGGATTTAGTTGATTGTCGAGTTGGTCTAGTGAATTTACGTCGAGTGTAGTGTCCTTTTTCAAGCAAAGAATTAGAGTCTTTCTAATATTGAGTGGGTGCTATAATCATAAAAATGTATGTTAAACTAAGTTGATTATAAAAGAAAAGGAACGGAGTGATATGTTGAGGATATTTCAATAATATTATTTGCTCTTAATTAAAAATGGCAACAAAAAAATATGTTTGGATTTCTAGTGAAACTTTTGAAAAGACGAAGGATGCCTGAATGCTTATGGCATCATTCAAAGATGACCTCACTTTCCGTGAAGATTGGGGAGAAAGAAAAGAAAAATGATTGTCTTCCGGAAAATTATACGCGAAAAAGGCAAGGTCAAAACCATGGCAAAGTCTGAGAGAAGGTGAATCGAGTTCATGTGTTCGGTAAAGAAATAACGACAGCCAAATAAGGAAATGCTGGCAGTGCACTAATAAGAATATTCCAAAGACTTTTGGATATCAGAGAGACATGAATCTGGGAGGGAGGGGAGCAGAGAAGATGAATGAGAGAAACGGAGAGGGAGGGGAGGAGAAAAGAGTGCGGGAGAGGGCACATTCTTCCAATCTAACATCAAAGTATTTAAATGCACCAATTTAGTCAAATATAACAGTGTTATTTAACACTATGTTCTTTTTTAATAATATTCCATGTTCTGGTTGATAATTGTTACATAATTAGATGATGATGATGATGATGATGATGATGATGATGATGACGACGACGATTAAAAAATAATAATAATACTAATAATTTTTAAAAATTAAATTTTTTTTTTTTTTTTAATTAATTAAAAAAATATTTTATTTATTTATTTATTTTTTATCTGGTGCCATAAGGATGAAACGTATACGTATGTAGATAAAAAATTATAATTATATATATATATATATATATATATATATATATATATATATATATATATTATAATTTTATTATCTACATACGTATACGTTTCATCTTTACGGGAATCGTCAGTGTAGATAAGAATTATTCATATCGGTCGCTGGACTCGAACACGAGTCATATTTCAAATTCAAATTCCGATGTCTTAGGCCACACGACCGTTATCAAAAACCCGGTAAATCAGCGAGAAATTAAACCTATTTAAAGGCAGCCGTCATCAAAGTGTTCGAATACTGAGTCATGTTTCAAACTCAAATTCCGATATCTTATCTCACACGGCCGTTATATATATATATATATATATATATATATATATATATATATTACAACTTAGAAAGATACAAAATAATGACATATTCATCATTAAGTATACAAGTTGCAAAAATTCACCATCAACAAAGTTTCAGTGTACACTCGTTTCTGAGACAAAAAAATGTTGTTAAGTCTTCATCAGCACAAATTAGAAGGAAAGTCATCCACATTTCGCCAATAGTCCAGTCAAACGTACGTTCTCCCTGTAAAACATTCACAACAAAACCTTGTTGCGCTACAACCACTGAAAATATATTTCCTTTCTTCCTCTGTATAGCTAAAAGTAAACGGAACTTCCATGAACAAAGTTTCTTTCTAAGAACTATCGGTCAATTGAACACAAATCACGGGGCTGCTTCTCATCTGACTACAACATGGTCGTTTTCAAGTCTAATGTAAACAAATTCTTGTTGAGCTGTCTTCTTAAATAAGCAAATTCTGTCCGATTTCAACAATCGTTAGCAATCATCACGGTGTTTTCTCACCGTCCACCTGACAAACACATTAAATCTTATCCTCGATTGGCCTTAGGACCTTGATAAGCGATGGCTCGTTAGTACGTAAAATAATGCACCTTCTCATCGCATTTTCTTGTATATTTCTGAATGTTCTCTATTTTAAACCATCTGATTAAAGTCAAGATTGTCAGTGGATTTTTTAAAACTTTAATTCAGCCCACTAAGATGTAAGGGGCTACTGTGAATTAGGGGCCATATTGATAGTGAGAAGTTGTGCATCGAGATGTTTGTTCACAGCACTTTTGAATTTCTGCATGTCTGTGCAGTCAAAGAAAACGGGGAGCAAGGAGGGAATTCCAAAGTCTAGCAGTTCGAAGAAAGAAGCTAATATAGTAGAAAGCCTTCCGGCATCTGGGGATCTCTACAGTGAAGGGGTGGGATTTACCTGACTGTCAGGTTGGTCGGAGGTATTTATATCGAGGGGGCACCAGTGCAGCAAGTTCGTTGGAGCACATTCCATTGCAGTACTTGTAAAACAAGCACAGAAATGCACTATTGCGGCGATAGGACAGGGGCTGGAACTTGGTAGACAGCGTGGGACTTATTAGATGTTTTGTAGACTAGTGGTTGATGCACCAGCCCAGATGTAATAACAAAGCTCTATAGATGCGCGAATGGTGGCTTTGTAGAGATATAGTATTCTGGCAGGTCTGAGAAATGTTCTAAACCGGTAGTGGGAGGCTACTTTCTTTGCAGCAGCCTTGGCAGTATCTTCTATGTATTTGTTTCAATTCATGTTACCTGAGAATGTTAGGTAGAGGAGTTTAGATGTTGGACTCTCAGGTAAGGTGCTATTAGCCATGACAATCGATGCTTGGAAACGTTTCTTATAATTGTTAAAGGAAAGGAACTTTGTCTCAATAGCATTAAATGTTACCATCTATTTATGTCCCAATTCCACTACAGACTGGCGGTCATTTTCTTAGGATTCAGCCATTGCCTTGGATATATGTGCGATTTTAAGACATCAATCGAATAAAATGCGCAATTGCAATGTCATCATTTGAAAGGAGCATCTCCGTTTGGAAAAGCCGAATTTGTTCCGATTCTAGAGCATTTCGAATGACTTCAAAATGAAAAGGAGCAGAGAATATTGTTTTTTGAGACAATGCATCCATCCCATGCATCATCCATTTCTGTCAACCCTTCCCTTCATCCACTTCAGTTTTCTAAACATCAAAGTTTAGACAGCCTTTTCCTCATCTTCACATCACAGATTTTAAAGAGAATCTGCCAGTAAACGAGAATTTCTTCATCAAACAAGCCGCACGTGCGTGGTCCCCCTCTGTATGTGACTCGATGTTGCGAGTGTAAAATGCAATAAATTTGGTCAATTTGGGGCATTTTTGACCCCCCTTTGACCCCCTGGGGACGCGAACCAGAATTTTTTCTGAGGTCAAGGATGCTTATTTTATATCCAGAACAATTGCCTCTACATTTTGGCCAAGTTTCAGAAAAATTGAATTTATGGATCAAACGTTATGGGAGAAAAGGGTAATTTTTTGTCATTTTGGGGGCTTTTGACCCCCTGAAGGCGCGAACCAAATGTTTTCCAAGGTCAGCGATACTTATTTTCTATTAGGAACAATTGCTTCCACATTTGGACCAAGTTTCAGAGAAATTGAATGGATGGATGAAAAGTTATGGGGCAAAAAATGTCATTTTTTGCCATTTCGGGGCCTTTTGACCCCCTGAGGGGCTAACCAGATTTTTCTCAAAAATCGGAGAATGTCACTTTCTAACCTGACCAAAGTTACAACTTCATGCAAAATTTCAGAGAAATTCAATGGATAGTTGCGGAGAAAAATCCGGACGGACGGACATGCCTCAAAACATAAGTCCATAAGACCAATTATTCATTACACAATCAAAAACAGGTCTTCCCATTTTCACCGGAACAAAATAAGAACAGATCCATTTCTGAAGGTACTTCTATTCAATCTGTGTGTCTAAGGATTAAAATGCTATTTCCAACTGAAGCGTGACAGACCAACTGATTCTCAGAGAAAGAAAAATATTTCCAAATACATTTAGAACTTTTTTATTTAACCAACACATTTAACTTACTAATTTCTATAAATACAAGTTATTATATAAAAGCGTCATAGAAGGCTATTACAATGCAAACAATAGAAACATGTCAGTGTCGAGAAGGAGTACAAAAACGAAGTTTTTTTTAAATTTTTATTTTTTTATATAGTACATCTTAGTTGTTTAGTCAAAACTTCTACACAGTGATCTAATGTGTGTGACCGTGTTTCATAATATATTTCGAGGTAACACCTCTTTATCAAATGATGTTTCAAATCTATGTCACTTACCTTAAAATTATGAATTTGGAAACACAGCTGATAGACGTAAGGGTAGGTAATGTGTGCTATATTTAGTTTAATTCAGTTTATGCAAAGGTGGTAAAAAGTGGATGGAAGTCCTTTGTGGAAATTCAGATACCTCTGAGGTTAGTGAAATTTTAATAATAGGTATTAGACACTAATTAATAAATATTCCCCATATTCCAGTTTTTTTAGAGTATTTTAAAAGGGTTTTAAGGGACATAATATGGGCACAAACTTCCACTTGATAATTAAAATATTTCAGATTTGCATTAATCGAGATTCCCTGAATTTAAATTTTTTCTTAAGACCCCTTAAGCTTCAATTTTAGACATTTTCTAGAATCAAAATCATGCAATGGATTTTAATCAAAATTGTAATGAAGATTCTAGACATAAGGTTTAGTACCATTATATCTTGATTTTAATCTTCATAAGGGAACATAAAAGTAGTGCAAAACTGTTCTGTTTGTGAAATTAATTTTCCCATCTTGGGACGGGTATTCGTTTAGTAGTAGTATAATATACACTTAAGGCAAGTAAGCTGACATGCATTTACTATCGTGAGACTCTTATTCGAAATCTTTTAAACTGTTTAATAGAAAATAACTTTGGCTTGAATTAGAGTTTAAAGTAAACATTAAAGTGATAGGTTAGGCTTACTTTTTTATACTAAATAAAAGGGTGCTACGGTAGGAAACGGGTACTCAGATTTTTAGTCTGCAAACCGTAAGTCGCGTCATATTAAAGGCATGCTTTTTTTGTCCCCTTCCCAAAAAAGTTCCGGTCAACCGAGAATGTCGCAGGAGCGGTATTTTGCACCCCCCCCCCCCCGGATTTTCCTGTACTTTCGGGTTTTTTTTTTGTATTTTATTGGTTTCTTTAAGTAAATAACAAATAAACAAAAATTAATGAATAAAAAAATTTAAAAAATCCTCCCGTAAAAAGCTTTTTTAAGGGACAAAAATATACTTAAAACCGAAAGTCCGCTGTGTTCTGTATGCAGCAGATAGATGACAGAGGTGAGAAGGTCCAAAAAAAATTAAACATTTATTTGGAGATGCCCTTCACATAAAGGCAAGCACATATCCATAAAAAAAAGTGGGAGCTTTTTGGAAAGGGTGAAGCTGCCATTTATTCTATTTTGTTTATTTTTGTAATAAATTACTTGTTTCATGAAAAAAAGATTCTTTCGTTGCCGGTATTTTTGAAAAAAGTTTTCCGCCCGGTATTTAGGGGGGGGGGGAGGGAACAAAAAAGCGGTGCCTTTAATATGACGCGACTTCCTGTTTGCAGACGAAAAATCTGGGTACCCGTTTCCTACCGTAGCACCAATAAAAGAATCAGTGTAATTTTCGCACGTGCCCTTGTCATATAAAAGAACCTGAGACAGAACAACCATTTTTTTTTTTTTTTTTTGAAGTAGACAAGCGCAATCGATCTTGCCAACGAAAATGTGGGCTTTTGTTGCCATAGTACAAAACCGTAAAAGACATCAGCTCATAGAAAAGCTGTGCGACTGGTGGCGGTGGTGGGTGTGGGTCAACGGGAGGGGGGGGGCGGTTTGTTAGATCGAAGGAACAGCGTCTGCCCTCTGGGTCGAAGAAACATAACGAATGTTCGTAAAAGTTGGTCCGGCAATCATTTTTCTGTAGACTTTTGGATGGAATTATGGTGTAACAACGGAGACATAAAGTCAATTGATTCGTCTTTGCCAGAATTCTCATTATCCTATGTCGACGTTGAAGAGGCGAACGACGAGCCGGTGCTGCTAGCGGTGGGGGTGGGGGTGGGGGGGAAATGAGGACAATAGTTTTGCCGCCGGAAGAATCATTTTGTTATCTGATTCTAAGTTTCCCCCTATTATGTTTTGTGAGTTATTTTTTTAGATTTATTTATTTATGAATGCATGTGTGTGTGTGTGTGTGTGTGTGCCAACATTGTCACAAGGTTGAAGATGGGATGAAGAGAGGTTATATTGCAACCGGTAGTAGGGGTTATTACAACAATAAGAATTTTGAATTTACTTACTTTGTTCAGCTTTGCAGTAAATATATTTTTGTCTTTTTTTTGTATTTATTTTATTTTTTTATTTTATTTTAATAACTAGAAGAATACCCGTCCCAGGGCGGATAAAATGGATCACCCCCCCCCCCCCCATCTCCTGAACAGAACTAGGAACAAAGTGTAGTATCTGTTCCGATGCTTCACTTGGTCTATTCTGCCCTGAGGTCATTTTTAAAACTTTTATTTCAATCTAGGGTACCCTTTTTGGGGGAACTGGATTTTCCCCACATTACAAACCGACCTTGTGTCTAACTCTGCCCTCGTGAGAAAGCAAGTCAACAGGAACAGAACAGTTCTGCACCACTTTTCTGTCCCCTTACGAAAATTAAAATCAAGCTATAATGGTTAGTCTACAGTGCGCACGACGCTCCATGAGTCTTGGAGACCAAATTCCCTTTAAGGCTATAGCTGAAGGAGTTTTGAGAAAAAATTGAAATTCAGTGAATCTTGCTTAATTGGTGTCTAATGATTATGGATCAAATACAATGTAAATCTAAAATGGGAGGTTGTGTCCATATTATGCCCCCTCAAAAACACTTTTCTGTCCCTGTAGAAAGATTAAAATCAAGATATAATAATACTAAACCTTATGTCTAGACTCCTTATTCAAATTTTGTAATCTGATTCTAAATTTCCACCTATGATGTTTTTGTGTGCGTGTGTGTGTATAAGTTAACATTGTCACAAGGTTGAAAATGTGATGGTGGAGGGGCTATATTGCGACCGGTGTAAGGGCTATTACAACCATGAGAACTTTGGATTTACTTACCCTATTCATCTTTGCAGTAAATATTTTATTTTTATTTCATTCATATTCGGACTACTGTTCTTATCTTGAATGTTATTCCTAAAACGTTTCAGCCGATGTAACCTCTGACCCTTTTCAGGTGCGTCTTGTTAAACTCTGGAATTTATCATATTTCGCTTAGCGTCTTGCTTTACATGTTGGCATGGATTGGACGGCTTTAAGAAATTGATTTCCAAACTAACCTATCCTTAGCATCGTCTCCATTTATCTCTCTTTCCCTCAAGTCCATTTTATCACTTCTTCCCATGTTTTCCTTGGCCTTCCTCTGTGAACTGGACCTGCTACCTTAACTGGTCTACATCTACTAACCCAAGAACTCTCATCTATTCTTTCAACGTGGCCATACCATTGAAGTCTACTCTTGAACAAAACCCTTTATTTAATCCACGGAGGTAGCTTGCTCTCGTTCCGTCAGCCATGACCATGTAGAAATCTTAAGTAATTTGTAATTAAATTCTTAGTATCGCCCGTATTGAGGATTGAACCTTCAACATGCAGATGACTGTCATGAAGAAATGATTATTACTTTAGTACTTTTATCTGTTGTGAACCTGTGGTGCCACGGATGTAAGATTCCCGAGTTTGACAAGACACACGTTGAGAAAGTGAGAAGTTACATCGGCCAAAACGTTGTGGGAATAACATCTAAGATGAGAACAGTAGTCCGGATAGTACAAATTATCAATATACGTCTAAGAAATTCCGAAACATAAAAACAGCTATTCATATAAAATCAACTTCTGAAAAAGTTTCATTCAGATATGAGTTCTGAAACGGAGTCGAATCAAGACAGCAGACGTTGTACATGTAAGGCCTCAATACCTTTGCAGATAGAGCTTTAGAACAATCTCTATATTTATAAAATTATATATATATATATATATATATATATATATATATATATATATTAAAATAAACATAGTTGGAGTATCCGACAATTGTTTCAGAACCTGCTGGCTCCTCTTCAGGGAAGTAACTGGTGAATTAAAATGATATCCGCCTATACACAATCATAAAAAAGAAAGAAAAAGAAAAAGAAAAAGAAAAAAACAATCAGACAAATTAGATTTCAAAAAATCTACAGACGAGACAACCTTTTCTCTCTCTCTCTCTCTCTCTCTCTCTCTCTCTCTCTCTCTCTCTATATATATATATATATATATATATATATATATATATATGCTGAAGAGAGTCCTGCATAGGCGACCAACTATAGGTTCCCTTTGTTTGGCTTTGAAACCGACGGTACCGATGTTGTTCTGATCTTTGTAATACATATATAAATAAATATTATGCTCTTATTTTTTAATTTTGCTTAATAATCGAGCTCTCTGCTGGGGTTCTCTCACACTAACCTTACACACACACACAGATTATATATATATATATATATATAGTAAATGTTATAAAAATAAAATTATTATTTTATATTAGATACTAGTGTGATAGAAGTATGCTCGATATTGGGGATATAGCATTATTATTATAGGAAAGAATGAAATAATAAAACAAATGTAAAGTTACACACTTTACAAGTTTATTATAATCAAATGTTTAAACAAGGAATAGAATATGAGAAAGTCCTTTAAACCATGGATTTTCAAAGAAATAACTATTTTTCTCAGAAGGAAAAACCAATAAATTACTAATTATTAGTTACTATGAATTTTAAAACTTTACAAAACAAAAAGCGTCAAAAAAATGTTTAAATCTTTTCACGGATTAATGATCAGAAAGTCTTTGTAATGATCAATGGACCAGTAAATTTATTGAAAAAATCCGATTGGAATGGTGCATTATATGATAAAGGATATTGGATTGCCATTAATTCAAGAATATTCAAAAATACAAAGTATTTGAAAATTACTATTCATGTAGAAGCATCATGCCTCAAATTATCTTCCTTGGCAAATATTTTGAATATGAAGTGGTTAATTGAGTCTTAAGTTAAATATAAGGAAACTAAAGAAAAACAGGAATAAAGAAAAAAGAAAGAAAAAGGAAAAATAGAAGAACAAATAAAGAGAAAAAAGAAAAAAGAAAAAGAAAGAATGAGACGCTAACATTCAAAAAGATCAAAAATGCTTTGAATTTACAAATAATTTTAGATATTGAAGCTCTTAAAGTTTAAAAAAAAATTATAACGGTCTTTTTTATGTAAAGATAGGGATTTTAGCGTAATGAAACTAAAATATGAATAAATGAAAACAATGATAAGTAAGAAAACTTGTAAGCAAACGAATCTTGAAATGCAAACATGTAGGGGTTGGGAGAAAATATATATACATACACACAATTTTGTTCCATTAATGAGCAGATAGTCTTTCTTTATGACGAATGAACCAGTAAATTTATTGAAAAAATCAGATTGGAATGGTGTATTATATGGTAAAAGATATTGAGTTTCAATAAAATTCAAGACTATTCAAACGTCAAGTGGATTTGAAGATTAATATATATGTAGAAGCATCATGCATCGAAGCGTCTTCCTTGGCAGATATTTTAAATATGATCTGGTTAATTTAGCGTTCAGTGAAATATAAGGAACATAAAAAAAAGAAACAAAATAAAACGAAAAGAAATAAAAAATAAAATCTATGGGTTAAAGGACTTTCTCATATTCTATTCCTTGTTTAAACATTTGATTATAATAAACTTGTAGAGTATGTAACTTCACTTTTGTTTTATTATTTCATTCTTTCCTATATATATCAATGTACACGGTAATCTAAACTAATGAACCGATCATTATGAATTTTGGAATATATATTCTAAAAAATATGGTGAGTAACATGGGCACATTATTTTTTGATAAATGTTAACATTATATATATATAAATGTTAACATTATATATATATAAATATTTTTTTAATTTATTTTTTATTTTTCTTATGAACCGATCATTATGAATTTTGTGAATATATATTCTCGGTAACCCTGTGAATAACATAGGCACATTATTTTTTTGTGCATTTTTTATATGCACAGGATTCACTCCTAAATCAATTCCAATCATTATGGATTTTGGAACACAACTGCGCGGCCTAAGGGTTGGTAATGCGGGCGACATTACGTTTAATTTAGTTTTATACCAAAGGGACAAAGAGGGCTGACAGCCATTTGTGAAAATTCAAATACTTCTGATTTTTGTAAAATCTTAACAATATTAGACATTAATAAATATTCCATAAATTTCAATTCTTTTGGAGTATTTTAAAGGAGTTTTAGTGGGAATAATACGAGCACAACCTCTCATTTGAAAATTAAAATAAATAAGATTTGCCTTAAATTTGATCCATAGTCATTGGACATGAATTAAGCAAGATTCCCTGAATTTCAATTTCTTCTTAAGACCCCTTACGCTTAATTATTAAATTAGTGGCATTTTCTAGAATCAAAAGCATGTAATGGATTTTGATCAAAATTGGAATTTAAAAATTTTCTTAGAGGCTGGGCTTACTTTATAGTCCTGTGGGTTTTTTTTATAGAGTTCTTTAAAATGGGCTATAAAGTAAGTCCAGCCTACAATTTATTTACCTTCCCAGGAGGTTAGACACAAGGCCAGTTTTTATCTTACTCCCACAAGGTAAGATGTGACCCAAGATCGGGTCGGGAAAGTGGGACTTGAAAAGCCAGCGCCCGAGAAGGTGAACACTCTGGCCATTAAAAATTGCCTGGGCAGCCCCGTCGGCATTCCCCGGTAGGGGCGCCTCAGGCAGTAAGCAATAAACTTACTCCTCCCCAAAGAGGGGAGGCAAAGCCTGGGAGGGTGGACCTCCTAGAACTGCACAGGACAGACCCATAGACCGGCGTAAATCAAGCCCCAAAGGCCAAGACGATACCAGTTTATGGGGTGTAGTATCCATCGAAACAGATACTACACTTTGATCCCGGCCAAAAGGCCGAGAAAATTAAAAAATTTGATTAATTGAAAGACCAACAGGCAAACCCAAAATGTTCAATTATAATGTATGCGTGTGTGTCTGTGTGTGTGTGTAGGGGGGGGGGGTGTTTAAACAGTCAAATAGCTGTTGTTGGGGCACTTATCAGGAAACAGATTTGAAGAAACTCTAACCGTTCTCTACGTCACTTGCAGGAACATGATTGCAGACTTTGGAATGACAACAGCAAAACAAAGAACACTTTATCTAATTGCGTTTGTTTCTTTAACCAATCCCAGAGTAAATTTTGTTTTTTGTTGATTTAGATGGGATGGAACTTTGAACCCATTATCTACAGAGGATGGCATGATAGATGTAAAATAGCGACACCATTCCGTTTGAAGAACAACATTCTCGTGAATTCTTCAGTTTGGTAAAAAGAGGAGGCAACAATAGAACAGTCTTCTTCAGACACTTTAGACTCACAGAGATTTCTTTGTCTGAATTTATGAGATAGACAATGTTTATCGTATTGCAATTTTGCGTGGAAATACAACTGTTATTGGAATTGAAAGTAATTGTAATGAATACAAGCAAAAAACTCCAATCCACCCGGCGGCTATTAATCTAACTCTAAGTATTCTTTTTACGTGACATATCTTTAATCAAAAATTATTGTAATTTTAAAAACTAATCGTTTTCATTTGAATAACCTCCCTTGAAAATTAATTAACGTAATATTTTAAGATATATTTTGGTAATTTATCCTTTTTTATTAAATCATTTTAATTAATTACTGTTATAATATTGACGAAACTATTGCATATATATAGGAAAATAGAACAATAAAATTACAAATGAAATAACACCAAACATTAATTTATTATACATAGTCTATTGAAAAAATAATTGTGTAAATTAAGCATTTAAATAGTTGTCTTTGGGTCTTTCGTCTAGTTTAGATATAACGTATTTCAAAAGTCTGTGTTGTATCATTGATCGGCCTTTGTTCCGATGGATACTACACCCCATAAACTGGTATCGTCTTGGCCTTCGGGGCTTGATTTACGCCAGTCTATGGGTCTGTCTTGTGCAGTTCTAGGAGGTCCACCCTCCTAGGCTTTGCCTCCCCTCTTTGGGGAGGAGTAAGTTTATTGTTTACTGCCTGAGGCGCCCCTACCGGTGAATGCCAACAGGGCTGCCCAGGCAATTTTTAATGACCAGAGTGCTCACCTTCTCGGAAGCTGGCTTTTCAAGTCCCACCTTCCCGACCCGACCTTGGGTCACATCTTACCTTGTGGGAGTAAGATAAAACTGGCCTTGTGCCTAACCTCCTGGGGATGTAAATAAAATGTTGTATTATTGATTTCAATAACAGTGAGCCGTTTTGATAGCAATATAAGCGTGATTAATGAAAAATACTTTGCATTTATTCATTTGGATGAAGTGGAAATTTGGACAAATATGTCATTTTTATGGTAAACTATCAGTTTAAACAAACTATTTTAATATAAAAGATGAAACCTGGCAAATAAAATAATCTTTTAACTTATGTATGTTATATATATAATATATATAATAATTATAATAGCCTAAGGCGTTTCATGTTAGTACGTACGTTATCACCATTCACACATTTAAAAAATCAGATCGTCAGATCAGCAAAGATGGTGATGGGTGATTAATCTGATGTCGCTATGGTAAAAATTCTGACTTTACGCATTTTTAAAAGAATTGTCCCTTAATCAGATTATGTCGTCCCGTCGACTAAAACAGAATAATTTTAAATAAATACATTTCAAAATGGGCATTCGTTTTATTGATTTGAAGAATATTTAGCTGACAATTATTTTTACGGTAAGAAGACAGAGAATATTTATTGTTTTTTGTTTAAGAATTAAATGGTTAGAATATTAAATAAATACATAAATCAATCAATCAATAAATAAGAGACATATTCGTTTGATTTATTTAAATAATATTAAGCAGAAAGTGACAATTATTATACTTTCTTCATAATAGTATTGACCTTGACAGACAAAACGGAATATTATTTATAACAGTAAATTATAAAGATTGAGGCGGAAAGCACCATGGAATTTCCACAGGAACCTGCGAGTATATATATATAATATCATATATACGTTTATTAGATATACGGTCGAATTTTTGCTAGTATATATAATGTTTGTGTTGAGTTTGCTTATAAACAACCGATTGTTTCAATTTCTTGTTGACGTACACTACCCCCTTCCCAAAGGAGGAGGTAATGCCTAGAAGGATGGTCACATATCAACAGAACAGATACTACACCCCCCCCCCCCAAAAAAAAGAAATAATGTGGTAGTTCCTGGGAGGATCGCACCATGACAACAGAACAAATACTACAGGACCTGCTCTTCTCCCCCCACCCCAAAAAAGAGAAGGTAATTCTTGTGATGATATCATGATTACAAAACAAATACTATACTACTCCCCCCCCCAAAAAAAAAAGGAGGTAATCCATGGAATGGAGTGTCTATGATTTTCTGGATGCTGTTTTTTTTTTTAATTAGGTTTTTTTGGGGTTTTAAATATAGGGCTTCTAATATATGGAGTTTTTGTTTGTTAGTACTAAATTCTAAGATTTTGGTATTTTCTAGTAATTAATAGAATTAACTTTAATATCAGTAATAATATACTAACATGTCTATAGTTCTAACTATAGTTTCGTACTTATTACATAATTCCCGCCAAAACCTTCTATAATACTAACACATGGTCTGTACCTGATTAACCTCATTCACCTGAAGATGGACCCAGATGGGTCCGAAAGTACTTGGGAGACAAATCTAAACTATGGCAAATTCATCAGCCAATTCCCCTCCGAAACTAAGATCCTGATTCGGACTATTGAAAGGATCAACCAAAGGATATCTAGACATGAGTTGTCTCTTATATTCAACAATACTTGCCTGCAAGAGAAGATGCTGCCTATATATATATATATATATATATATATATATATATATATATATATGAGAGAGAGATTAGTTTCATATTCCATGTATGTTTCTAGAGATATACTTTAATAATGATGAGTGGGTGGTGGTTGAAGCATAAAACGATATCGTTTTTTAATTTTTTTTTATTATGATAATTACATATTTCGAACGGCCTGCGTTCTTCGTCGAGAATGAAAAGTTCAATGAAGAAAACGGTAAATTTTCTGGGTTTTTTTTACCAAACTTTTTATTTCCGACAAAGATCGTCAATATTGAATTGTCATAATAAAAAAATAATAAAAATAAAACAGCGCCATCGTTTTATGCTTCAACCACCACCCACTCGGCTGATCAGTTTGTGGGGTTGTTCCAGCAACTTGATTAGTGTTTCAGTATATTCAAACCACGTATAAAACACTGGAACGCCTCCATAAACTTTGCAAAAACGTTTATATATATATATATATATATATATATATATATATATATATATATATATATAACGAAAAATACGTCCTATAAAGTTAAGGGCGACTAATAATGACATTTTCTGCATCTTAATCACTCAAAGAGGAAAACAATTGAAACAGTAGTAGTAAGCAAAAACAACGAACGCTGCAATCACCAATAAAAAATAGTTACATAAAAATACATTAAATATTTAGGTGATATAAATCGTACATATTTCTAGGCAAAACGCTGGACTATAGACATCAATATCGAAGGTTCGATCCTTGTCTAAGTTATGTGAGCCAGAAACACGTGTCAATGGATTACTTTTATGTATGTACAAAATTAATAAAAAAAATATATATTAACGAAAAATATGTCCTATTAAGTTAAGGGCGACTAATAATGCAATTTTCTGCATCTTAATCACTTAGGAAAGTGAAACAATCGAAATAGTAGTAGTAAGCAAAAACAACGAACGAAAGTTATGAAAATATATTTATGGCAATTAAGCTACACAGAGGCTTCCGCATTTCATCTCCGGAGAGAATCGTCAGACTACGGGGATGAAACGCAAAAGCCTCTTAATTACCATAAATATATTTTCATAACTTACTACCTAGCTCTACTCACGTATTGAAGGAAATATTGAAAATTGGTACATAAAATATAATATCTTATATCATTTTATACGGATACATGAAATAATAATATATAAGTAGATAAGTGATGAGAATAAAAATTGCATAGAATGTAATATTTATTAAACCATCAATCGTTCAAAACAAGGGTTATATATAAGAAAAACAATGTTTCATTCCTTAAACCATGGCTTTTCAAAGATGCAGTCTTATCGTCAGAGGAAGTTCTACAAATAAGTCAGTAAAATAAAATTTACTATAATGCCAACATTTGAAAAAGTATAAAAATATAAAAGATTGTAAAAGACATAAAAGTAAACGAATATGAAGTCTACATTTTCTTTGCTTTTAGGAAAATAAAAAAATACCCTCAAGTGAATTCGAATTTTCATAAATTAATGATAGAATTTATTAACTATTTTCAGGAATATTACCAAATCAAAATTTATAAATGTCCAAAGAACTTTTAAGATATACTAACTCTGAACTGAAAAATTGTATAGTGTAGGGTTTTTTTCAAGACATTTTAATCTAAAAACTTTTTATTCTGTGTGGATTTTTCTGATGATTTTGTAGTGTTGCAGAGACGATATCGACATAAAAAGTTGTTTGGCTCATGGCAAATGAAACTGACCGTAAAAAATACATCTCCCAGAAATATTATGTTTCTTTTGGAAATGTGAAAAAATAAAAATAAAAACTAAAAACATGGTAATAAGAATATAAAATGAAACATATATATGCTCTGTTGTTACTGATTGACAATCATCGAGCTGAATCTTTTAAAGAGACTGCTAATTAAAAGGCACTGATAGTATATGCTAATACATATATTGTCATAATTATATATATATATATATATATATATTCCGCTTGCTTAAGTTGTCAGCCAAAAAAGGAGAGAACCCCTCACCCTACAGCCGGAAATCATGTTGTTTCATTGCCTTCTGCTTTGAGGGCACCTCTGAACTTTAAGGTGTCACTCAAACCCTTCCATCCCAACACAGCCTACGCTATGTTATACACAAACCTAATTTCATATATATATATATATATATATATATTAAGTTATGAAAATTACTATCTAGCTCTACTCACGTGTTTATCGATACATAATATATTATATCTCCTTATAATATTATATGTGGATACATGATGTAATAATAATATGTGGATACATGATGTAATAATATATATATATATATATATATATATATATATATATATATATATATATATGTGTGTGTGTGTATATATATAATGATTATTTAAAATCCGATGACCAAAACTCAGTCTATACTTATATTTTTATGTACACTGTAATATATATATATATATATATATATATATATATAACATTCTTATATATCCATATAATTATTACTATGTAAAAAACATAAAAATACACATGCATATATCGAATTATACACACACATTCATTATATATAAATCAGCATCATATTCGGTTTAATGTACGTTTTACATGCTGGCATGTGTTGGACGGTTTTTAGAAAATTGACTTCCAAACCAACCTATCTCTGGCCAGGCTACATAACCTGAAAATCGATAGATATTCTTTGGAATTTATTTCCTTTATTGAGGCAAGATTTTTATAGGCCGGATACCTTTCCTGGCGTCAACCCAGTGTGGTGATAGGGACCAGTGCTTTTATCGAGACACTATCTCTAGATGATGACCTACTAAGGCTAAAGAGCGCGCTCTACCTGCATTGTATATAAATATTTTACATTAATGAGTAAGCCATATATATATGATTTTTTTTTGATTTTTTACTTATAACTGTAGTGATTATCACATTTCCTAAAGTCGTCACAGCAATTCAATTTAAATACAAGTCTGTTACCATGGCAACATAAACAAAGACGAAACAGAATTTTGTGATAATAAATCTAATCAGTTTCTTTTTGTTTTCATGAAAAAAAACTTACATCTCCATAAAGAAAAAAACAAAAACAAAGAAAAAAACAAATATTACAAAAAATAAAAATGAATAGAAATCATTTGTTGAAGAATAATTCATTCGAAAGCCCTTCCCACTGAAGAACTGAACATATATATATATATATATATATATATATATATATATATATATATATATATATATTAGAGAGAGAGAGAGAGAGAGAGAGAGAGAGAGAGGCATTGTAACAAAAAGCGTTATTACTTCCTTGCAATCTAATACATCCGATGCCTCACAAGAGAGGGAATCATCCTAAAATAAATGAATACTAAAATTCAAGAAGCAGAAGACCAAAAAATGGTAATGACATTGAATAATGAACAAAAGAAGGAATAACGATTTTATTCACAAGAACAGATATTCGCATGATGCGTCCGTTTAAGCTGAACGTTTATAGATGGAAATGCTTTACAGGCATACGGACAAAGCCTCTTTTAGTGATTTGTGGATGCATCTAAAATGTTATTTACAATTTAAGGGTCGTCGTCATCATCATCATCATTATATTCGGTTTAACGCCCGTTTTACACCATGCCGTGTGTTAGACAGCTAATAAGGATTCCCTTATTTTGTCCTTTAATCCTTACATTCCATGAGAGATATTTCTGACTAAAGGGGAAAAATTGCTGCGGTCTGGGTCGGATAGATATCCATCTAACACTTATCATTGGCTAGTTTTTATACCTTGAAGTATTATTTACTCCTCTCCAAGAGTTAGGCACAAGGCCAGTTTTATCCTACTCCCACAAGTAAGATGTGACCCAAGGTCGGGTCGGAAAGTGGGGGTTGAAAAGCCAGCGCCCGAGAGGTGAGAACTCTGACCATCAAAAATTGCCTGGGCAGCCCCGTCGGCATTCCCCGGTAGGGGCGCTTCAAGCAGTAAGCAATTAAATTACTCCTCCCCAAAGAGGGGAGGCAAAGCCTGGGAGGGTGGACCTCCTAGAACTGCACAGGACAATCCCATAGACCGGCGTAAATCAAGCCCGAATGCCAAGACAATACCAGTCTATGGGGTGCAGTATCCATCGGAACAGATACTACACTTTGATCTTAGCCAAAAGGCCAAGAACTCCTTATATCAAGTGGATCATGCCTTACCTGGAGCGATTTTGATTTTTTAAAAAAAGGGCTAATAGATAAAAAAAAATGCTATTTACAACTTAACCTTGAGAGACCAATGAAAATGCTATTACAACTTAAACTTGAAAGACCAATGAAAATGCTATTACGACTTAACCTTGAGAGACCAATGAAAATGCTATTACAACTTAAACTTGAGAGACCAATGAAAATGCTATCACAACTTAACCTTGAGAGACCAATGAAAATGCTATTACAACTTAACCTTGAGAGACCAATGAAAATGCTATTACAACTTAACCTTGAGAGACCAATGAAAATGCTATTACAACTTAAACTTGAGAGACCAATGAAAATGCTATTACAACTTAATCTTGAGAGACCAATGAAAATGCTATTACAACTTAACCTTGAGAGACCAATGAAAATGCTATTACAACTTAATCTTGAGAGACCAATGAAAATGCTATTACAACTTAACCTTGAGAGACCAATGAAAATACTATTACAACTTAATCTTGAGAGACCAATGAAAATGCTATTACAACTTAAACTTGAGAGACCAATGAAAATGCTATTACAACTTAACCTTGAGAGACCAATGAAAATGCTATTACAACTTAATCTTGAGAGACCAATGAAAATGCTATTACAACTTAACCTTGAGAGACCAATGAAAATACTATTACAACTTAATCTTGAGAGACCAATGAAAATGCTATTACAACTTAAACTTGAAAGACCAATGAAAATGCTATTACAACTTAAACTTGAGAGACCAATGAAAATACTATTACAACTTAATCTTGAGAGACCAATGAAAATGCTATTACAACTTAAACTTGAGAGACCAATGAAAATGCTATTACAACTTAACCTTGAGAGACCAATGAAAATGCTATTACAACTTAACCTTGAGAGACCAATGAAAATGCTATCACAACTTAACCTTGAAAGACCAATGAAAATTCTATTACAACTTAAACTTGAAAGACCAATGAAAATTCTATTACAACTTAAACTTGAGAGACCAATGAAAATTCTATTACAACTTAACCTTTAGAGACCAATGAAAATGCTATTACAACTTAACCTTGAGAGACCAATGAAAATGCTATTACAACTTAACCTTGAGAGACCAATGAAAATGCTATCACAACTTAACCTTGAAAGACCAATGAAAATTCTATTACAACTTAAACTTGAAAGACCAATGAAAATTCTATTACAACTTAAACTTGAGAGACCAATGAAAATTCTATTACAACTTAACCTTGAGAGACCAATGAAAATGCTATTACAACTTAACCTTGAGAGACCAATGAAAATGCTATTACAACTTAACCTTGAGAGACCAATGAAAATGCTATCACAACTAAACCTTGAAAGACCAATGAAAATTCTATTACAACTTAAACTTGAAAGACTAATGAAAATGCTATTACAACTTAAACTTGAGAGACCAATGAAAATTCTATTACAACTTAACCTTGAGAGACCAATGAAAATGCTATTACAACTTAACCTTGAGAGACCAATGAAAATGCTATTACAACTTAAACTTGAGAGACCAATGAAAATTCTATTACAACTTAACCTTGAGAGACCAATGAAAATGCTATCACAACTTAACCTTGAAAGACCAATGAAAATGCTATTACAACTTAAACTTGAGAGACCAATGAAAATGCTATTACAACTTAAACTTGAGAGACCAATGAAAATGCTATTACAACTTAAACTTGAGAGACCAATGAAAATGCTATCACAACTTAACCTTGAAAGACCAATGAAAATTCTATTACAACTTAAACTTGAGAGACCAATGAAAATTCTATTACAACTTAAACTTGAGAGACCAATGAAAATGCTATTACAACTTAACCTTGAGAGACCAATGAAAATGCTATTACAACTTAAACTTGAGAGACCAATGAAAATGCTATTACAACTTAAACTTGAGAGACCAATGAAAATGCTATTACAACTTAAACTTGAGAGACCAATGAAAATTCTATTACAACTTAAACTTGAGAGACCAATGAAAATTCTATTGCAACTTAAACTTGAGAGACCAATGAAAATGCTATTACAACTTAACCTTGAAAGACCAATGAAAATGCTATTACAACTTAAACTTGAGAGACCAATGAAAATTCTATTACAACTTAACCTTGAGAGACCAATGAAAATGCTATTACAACTTAACCTTGAGAGACCAATGAAAATGCTATCACAACTTAACCTTGAAAGACCAATGAAAATGCTATTACAACTTAAACTTGAGAGACCAATGAAAATGCTATTACAACTTAAACTTGAGAGACCAATGAAAATGCTATTACAACTTAAACTTGAGAGACCAATGAAAATGCTATTACAACTTAAACTTGAGAGACCAATGAAAATTCTATTACAACTTAAACTTGAGAGACCAATGAAAATTCTATTACAACTTAACCTTGAGAGACCAATGAAAATGCTATTACAACTTAACCTTGAGAGACCAATGAAAATGCTATTACAACTTAACCTTGAGAGACCAATGAAAATGCTATCACAACTTAACCTTGAAAGACCAATGAAAATGCTATTACAACTTAAACTTGAGAGACCAATGAAAATGCTATTACAACTTAAACTTGAGAGACCAATGAAAATGCTATTACAACTTAAACTTGAGAGACCAATGAAAATTCTATTACAACTTAACCTTGAGAGACCAATGAAAATGCTATTACAACTTAACCTTGAGAGACCAATGAAAATGCTATCACAACTTAACCTTGAAAGACCAATGAAAATGCTATTACAACTTAAACTTGAGAGACCAATGAAAATGCTATTACAACTTAAACTTGAGAGACCAATGAAAATGCTATTACAACTTAAACTTGAGAGACCAATGAAAATGCTATCACAACTTAACCTTGAAAGACCAATGAAAATTCTATTACAACTTAAACTTGAGAGACCAATGAAAATGCTATTACAACTTAAACTTGAGAGACCAATGAAAATGCTATTACAACTTAAACTTGAGAGACCAATGAAAATGCTATCACAACTTAACCTTGAAAGACCAATGAAAATGCTATTACAACTTAAACTTGAGAGACCAATGAAAATGCTATCACAACTTAACCTTGAAAGACCAATGAAAATGCTATTACAACTTAAACTTGAGAGACCAATGAAAATGCTATTACAACTTAAACTCGAGAGACCAATGAAAATGCTATTACAACTTAACCTTGAGAGACCAATGAAAATGCTATTACAACTTAAACTTGAGAGACCAATGAAAATGCTATCACAACTTAACCTTGAAAGACCAATGAAAATTCTATTACAACTTAAACTTGAGAGACCAATGAAAATTCTATTACAACTTAAACTTGAGAGACCAATGAAAATTCTATTACAACTTAACCATGAGAGACCAATGAAAATGCTATCACAACTTAAACTTGAGAGACCAATGAAAATGCTATCACAACTTAAACTTGAGAGACCAATGAAAATGCTATCACAACTTAACCTTGAGAGACCAATGAAAATGCTATTACAACTTAACCTTGAAAGACCAATGAAAATGCTATTACAACTTAACCTGTAGAGACCAATGAAAATGCTATTACAACTTAAACTTGAGAGACCAATGAAAATTCTATTACAACTTAACCTTGAGAGACCAATGAAAATTCTATTACAACTTAACCTTGAGAGACCAATGAAAATTCTATTACAACTTAAACTTGAGAGACCAATGAAAATGCTATTACAACTTAACCTTGAGAGACCAATGAAAATGCTATTACAACTTAACCTTGAGAGACCAATGAAAATGCTATTACAACTTAAACTTGAGAGACCAATGAAAATGCTATTACAACTTAAACTTGAGAGACCAATGAAAATGCTATTACAACTTAAACTTGAGAGACCAATGAAAATTCTATTACAACTTAACCTTGAGAGACCAATGAAAATGCTATTACAACTTAACCTTGAGAGACCAATGAAAATTCTATTACAACTTAAACTTGAGAGACCAATGAAAATGCTATTACAACTTAACCTTGAGAGACCAATGAAAATTCTATTACAACTTAACCTTGAGAGACCAATGAAAATTCTATTACAACTTAACCTTGAGAGACCAATGAAAATGCTATTACAACTTAAACTTGAGAGACCAATGAAAATTCTATTACAACTTAACCTTGAGAGACCAATGCAAATTCTATTACAACTTAACCTTGAGAGACCAATGAAAATGCTATTACAACTTAAACTTGAGAGACCAATGAAAATTCTATTACAACTTAAACTTGAGAGACCAATGAAAATGCTATCACAACTTAACCTTGAGAGACCAATAAAAATGCTATTACAACTTAACCTTGAAAGACCAATGAAAATGCTATTACAACTTAACCTGTAGAGACCAATGAAAATGCTATTACAACTTAAACTTGAGAGACCAATGAAAATTCTATTACAACTTAACCTTGAGAGACCAATGAAAATTCTATTACAACTTAACCTTGAGAGACCAATGAAAATTCTATTACAACTTAACCTTGAGAGACCAATGAAAATTCTATTACAACTTAACCTGTAGAGACCAATGAAAATGCTATTACAACTTAACCTTGAGAGACCAATGAAAATTCTATTACAACTTAAACTTGAGAGACCAATGAAAATGCTATTACAACTTAACCTTGAGAGACCAATGAAAATTCTATTACAACTTAACCTTGAGAGACCAATGAAAATTCTATTACAACTTAACCTTGAGAGACCAATGAAAATGCTATTACAACTTAAACTTGAGAGACCAATGAAAATTCTATTACAACTTAACCTTGAGAGACCAATGAAAATTCTATTACAACTTAACCTTGAGAGACCAATGAAAATGCTATTACAACTTAAACTTGAGAGACCAATGAAAATTCTATTACAACTTAAACTTGAGAGACCAATGAAAATGCTATCACAACTTAACCTTGAGAGACCAATGAAAATGCTATTACAACTTAACCTTGAAAGACCAATGAAAATGCTATTACAACTTAACCTGTAGAGACCAATGAAAATGCTATTACAACTTAAACTTGAGAGACCAATGAAAATTCTATTACAACTTAACCTTGAGAGACCAATGAAAATGCTATTACAACTTAACCTTGAGAGACCAATGAAAATGCTATTACAACTTAACCTTGAAGGACCAATGAAAATGCTATTACAACTTAAACTTGAGAGACCAATGAAAATGCTATTACAACTTAAACTTGAGAAACCAATGAAAATGCTATTACAACTTAAACTTGAGAGACCAATGAAAATGCTATTACAACTTAACCTTGAGAGACCAATGAAAATGCTATTACAACTTAACCTTGAGAGACCAATGAAAATGCTATTACAACTTAACCTTGAGAGACCAATGAAAATGCTATTACAACTTAACCTTGAGAGACCAATGAAAATGCTATTACAACTTAACCTTGAGAGACCAATGAAAATGCTATTACAACTTAACCTTGAGAGACCAATGAAAATGCTATTACAACTTAACCTTGAGAGACCAATGAAAATGCTATCACAACTTAAACTTGAGAGACCAATGAAAATGCTATTACAACTTAACCTTGAGAGACCAATGAAAATGCTATTACAACTTAACCTTGAGAGACCAATGAAAATGCTATTACAACTTAACCTTGAGAGACCAATGAAAATGCTATTACAACTGAACCTTGAGAGACCAATGAAAATGCTATTACAACTTAACCTTGAGAGACCAATGAAAATGCTATTACAACTTAACCTTGAGAGACCAATGAAAATGCTATTACAACTTAACCTTGAGAGACCAATGAAAATTCTATTACAACTTAAACTTGAGAAACCAATGAAAATGCTATTACAACTTAAACTTGAGAGACCAATGAAAATTCTATTACAACTTAAACTTGAGAAACCAATGAAAATGCTATTACAACTTAACCTTGAGAGACCAATGAAAATGCTATTACAACTTAACCTTGAGAGACCAATGAAAATGCTATTACAACTTAACCTTGAGAGACCAATGAAAATGCTATTACAACTTAACCTTGAGAGACCAATGAAAATGCTATTACAACTTAACCTTGAGAGACCAATGAAAATGCTATTACAACTTAACCTTGAGAGACCAATGAAAATGCTATTACAACTTAACCTTGAGAGACCAATGAAAATGCTATTACAACTTAACCTTGAGAGACCAATGAAAATGCTATTACAACTTAACCTTGAGAGACCAATGAAAATGCTATTACAACTTAACCTTGAGAGACCAATGAAAATGCTATTACAACTTAACCTTGAGAGACCAATGAAAATGCTATTACAACTGAACCTTGAGAGACCAATGAAAATGCTATCACAACTTAAACTTGAGAGACCAATGAAAATGCTATTACAACTTAACCTTGAGAGACCAATGAAAATGCTATTACAACTTAACCTTGAGAGACCAATGAAAATGCTATTACAACTTAAACATTAAAGACTAAAGATAATTCCATTACAAGTTAATTAAAAGAACATAAATATGCTGACACTTAATCTTGACAGACCAAAGAAAGTACTACTTGAAACCTAAGCGTGACAGACCAAAGGTAACGCAAAGCTTAACAGAACAAAGAAAATGCTATTTAAAATTTGAGTATGACAGACCAACGTAAATTCTATTTGACATTCAGGCTTGACAGACCAAAAGAAAACCCAATTCACAACTTAAGCATGTAAAAAAAACGAAAATGCTATTTAAAACTTAAGTCTGATAGAAGAAAAGAAATGCTGTTACAAACTTAAGTGTAACAGAATAAAGAACATGCTATTTCAAACTTTAGTGTGACAGAAGAAAGGAAATGCTGTTTCAAACTTAAGTGTGACAGAAGAAAGGAAAACCTATTTAAAACTTAAGTGTGAAAGAAGAAAAAAATGCTGTAAGAAACTTAAGTGTGACAGAAGAAAAGAAAATGCTATTCAAAAATAAAGTGTGACAAAAGAAAAGAAATGCTGTTACAAACTTAAGTGTGACAGAAAACAGGAAATCATATTTCAAACTTAAGCGTGACAGAAGAAAGTAAATGCTATTTCAAACTTAAGTGTGACAGAAGAAAGGAAATGCTATTTCAAACTTAAGTGTGACAGAACAAAGGAAATGCTATTCAAAAATAAGGTGTGACAGAACAAAACAAATGCTGTTACAAAGTGTGACAGAAAAAAGGAAATGCTATTTAAAACTTAAGCGTGACAAAAGAAAGTAAATGCTATTGCAAACTTAAGTGTGACAGAAGAATGAAAACACTATTTCAAACTTAAGTGTGACAGAAGAAAGGAAATGCTATTACAAACTTTAGTGTGACAGAATAAAAGAAATGCCGTTACAAACTTAAGTGTGACAGAAGAAATAAAATGCTATTTCAAACCAATGTCTTACAGAAGAAAATAAATGCTGTTTAAAACTTAAGTGTGACAGAAAAAAAGAAATGCTATTTCAAACTTAAGCATAATAGAAAAAAGGAAATGCTATTTCAAATCTAAGTTCGACAGAAGAAAGGAAATGCTATTTCAAACTTAAGTGTTACAGATAGATATGTATTTTCAAAATTTAGTGTGACAGAAGAAAAGAAATAATTTCAAACTTTAAATATGACAGAATAAAAATATTCTGTTACAAACTTAAGTGTGACCGAAGAAAGGAAATGCTATTTCAAACTTAAGCATGACAGAAAAAACGAAATGCTATTTCAAATTTGTAACTTAAAAGACCAAATAAAATGCTACAACATAAGCGTGACAGAACAAAGAAAACGCTATTTACAACTTTAGCTTGACAGACTGACGAAATGACCGTTCAACAGACAAAGCCTCTTACCGCGATACGAGGACAAATCTAAAAAAAACTGATTCTATGGTTCTATTACAGAAAGGACGCAATTGTAGCCGCAGTTCATGAAAGAATCTTGGCAAAATGTTGGGGAAAATCGGAACTTTCGCCGCCATTCTTTTTTTTCTCATCGCACTTGTCATCCCCATCGTCGTCGTCGTCGTCGTCTTCGTTTCGGAGACGAAAAGTCTGTCTTCTCTATAAATCATGATTTGTAGAAATTTGCCACTGAGAGAAACACAGTAATTGTCGACCCCGTCGTCGTAAAATGCTGCGGAGAAAATCCTCATATAGAATAAAGTAACGCAAAGAAACATCGGTCGTCAGAGCAACGAAGGGATACCAACGTATCCAACGTTGCTCTGCCGTCGTAATAAAATTCATCTTTGAGATAAATCTAGGAAATGGCAGTGATGTAGTGGCTACGGGCATGGTCTGTGGACTTAACATGCAGTGTTCAAATTTTGTCAAGACTATGGCATCATTTTCACCAATGCCCTGTGAAAAGGTATCAATGAATCTCTACTCCCTCCAGCAATGTGTTAAATAGTAGGGTAGACTTGTCAGCCTTGGTAAAGCAACTAATCCCTATTTACTTGCCTTCCTACAAGAGCAGAGTTAGACACAAGGTCGTTTTTTGTTTTTTTTACATGGGAGATATCCAGCTCTGCAAAAGGTGTATTCTGGATGGGACAAAAAATAAAAACTGCCCTAGTCAAGAAGGATTTCTCCTTCTCTGACTGAGAACAACACAAATACTACACTTTGATCCTAGCCTGAAAGCCGAGAAGTAGTAAAGCAGGTAGTCCCTATTTTCTTTCCTCCACACGAGTGCAAAGTTAGACACAAGGTCGGTTTTATATGTAGGAGGATATACAGTTCCCCCAAAAGAGGTACTTTGAATGAGACTAATATAAAAATTGCCCCAGTCAAGGAGGATTTCTTATCCTGTAACTGAGGACAAAACTGATACTACACTTTGAATTCTTTATCTTTTTATCCTACTCTTAACTAGACTCATTAGCAGCTACCAGAATGCCACATTTACTCTCAGGGCCTTTCTGCTTTTTGATCCGAGTCAACAAAAGTCAGGAAGTGGTAAAGCAACTAGTCTTGGAAATAAAACTTCCAAAATAACATGCAGGAAGACAAGACTCTCAAACCTTGGTAAGACAACTAGTATGGGAGAAGGAAAACTCTGAAATAACACTACTTGCGGTAGTTCTCTGGGCCTTCCACACCTATCAGCCTGCTTAAAAAACGATGCTATGAAAAGCAACAATTGCGAAGAAGGAACTTTTAAAAGAAAGATATCTATCCATCTATATATATATACAGGGTGGGCCAAAATAAGAGTCCTATCTTTAAATTTGAATAACTTGAATTTGAATAACTTCCACAAAATAAAGGTTAAACTCACCAAACTTTATGTGTGTGTAGACTGACCCTTCCGAGATTTTTTGAAATAAACAAAACAAATTTTAGCCGAAAAACACTTCTTAAAACTTACAAAAACTAAAGTATTGTTTTTTACACGGTTTTGAGTTTTTTAAGCAAAAATAATGTTTTCTAAATGAGGGTACGTTCCTTAGGGCTAATACGGCTCATGCTTGCTTCGGAAGGGGTCCTTTACTTATTCTAAAAAAAAAAAATTTAAAAAAATCAATAAATAAAAAAGTTATGAATTTTTAAAAATAGGACCCTTATTTTTGCCCACCCTGTATATATATATATATATATATATATATATATATATATCCATCTCATATATATATATATATAGATACATAGACCATCTTTGTTCAGCAACCTTTGTGGAGAGGGGTTTTTCGTTGCACAGCTCGTATAGTGCCTTGTTGCTGATAAGTTTTTTCGGCCAGCAGTGACCTGTGATGGAACGGAAGTGTCTGCGGTGGCACGCATCCAGCTTGTCAAGCATGGCTTTTGTTATTGCCCAGCTGTTGCTATTGTAGAGCATGATGGACACGCAGTACGCATTATAGAGGCAGAGTCTAGTCTTCAATGGGATCTTGGTTCGTCGGCTCCAGAGTTTATGTAATGAATGGAACGCTATATTGCCATGTATACAGCGGGCTGTTACGTCTATAGTGCTGCACAGCAGGGAGCCCAGGGTCTTGTTCTTGCGCAAGCTCTAATTGCTGCGGAGGGTCTTGCCTTGTGGGTCCAGCTCTGTGGCTTTTGCAAGGTATACATGGCTAAACTCTGTTTTCATCTCGTTCATAAAGAGATTGTCCGTTTTCAGTTTCTCTGCCACTATTGGCTGGAGCTGATCCAGAGGCTTCTTTTTACGTCCAAGAAATCAACGTCGTCTGCATATTCCATTTCTAATCGCAGATCCAGGCTGGAGACTAGTGGGTTGGGCCTGTTAGAGCTTTATCAGACGGATGAGATTATGTGATGTGTATATATATATATATATATATATATATATATATATATATATACATCACATAATCTTATTGCTAGGACTGCCAATGCAGAATGAACTCTATTAATTGTCATACAACTAATGATCTCCCTTTGTATACCAGCACCAAATATATGTTACTTCCTTTGTCCGGCATCTTTGGAGGACGGAAGATAAAAATCAGAAAGAATTTCAGAAAAAAAAAACGAATGGAATAAAGAAGTTTCATTTCGTCCGTGTTTGTTCAATAAAAGGAAGCGTACAGACATTTATTCTTATCAGTTAAAGAAGAAGATCGCAACTTCCAATCGTTGCCATTCTCCGCCAACAAGAATATGGCCAATATGACGTTAGTTCCACGAAACAAACAGATCACACAAATTCACAGATGGTAAAAATGTCTATTGAGACTAATGTGCCAATCAATTGCAAAAGACTTGTTTTTTTTGGGGGGGGGGGGGGGGGGGTTAAGACAAAAAAACAAAAGGAAACGAAGATCACAAGACTTAGATTTCTAATATGAAAATCATGAGAATCTATTCGCCGCGATGTCGCAATAACAATTACAAATTCTTTGCACTCAAATTGAGATGTTCACAAAGAAAAAAAATAAGTAAAATAAAAATTATTCCATGTAGAAAAAATATTTGGAATAAGGTTAAACTTTTTTTAAACACTAATGAGTAATCACTTATCAAGGCCCAAAGACCACTCGAGGATAAAGGTTAATGAGAATGGCAATTGGATGTAGAATAATACGATGAGAGGATTGGAAAGAATGTATGAAAAATACAGGATTTGATTACTTAAGAATATCTGTTGACATTGGACTATGTTGTACTCGGTAGGGGAGCACTCCCGTGATATTGTGCTTCACGGATGGGAAGTTCTTAGAAAGAAGCTCCGTTCATGGAAGTTCCGTTTGGTTCTAGATACACAGAGGAAGAAAGGAAAATTATTTGCAGTGGTTGTAGCTAGACGAGTTTTACTGTGAAGGTTTTACAGGATGGGGAACTTTGAAAGATTTACACTATTTACATGTTTCGGACTATTGTTTTCATCTTTTTTGGTTGTTGTTATGTTTGCACCATTTAAGTCGTTGTACTCTCTAGCCTTCTACAGGTGCCTTTTTTTGCTATTCGTAACATTCAGAGGCTTTCGAAAAAAGAACTGTAGCTGAAACAGTGCCGAAAACACGGGGTATTATTTTTATTAACATAGATTAAACTGTTGTCTTCATATTTGTTTGTGCAGCTCACAACGAATGTTCTTATCTTGGTTGTTATGTTTAGACCATTGTACTCTCAAGCTTTCTAAGACAGGATATAGGCAAACGATTTATGAGAAAAAAAAAGCACTGTAGCTGACACAGTGCTGAAAACAATGATGTGAGTAGGTGAGAAAGAGAATACACATAGGCAACTGATAAGTAGGAAAAAAGCACTGTAGCTGAAACAGTGCTTAAAATAATTATGTGAGTGAGAGAGAGAACACACACAGGCAAATGATAAGTGAAAAAAAAGTACTGTAGCTGAAACAGTGCTGAAAATAATCATGTGAGTTAGTGAGAAAGAATACACATGGGCAAATGATGAGTAGGAAAAAAGCACTGTACCTGAAACAGTGCTGAAAATAATTATGTGAGTGAGAGAGAAGGAGAATACACACAGGCAAATGATAAGTGAGAAAAAGCACTGTAGCTGAGAAAGTGCTGAAAACAATTATGCGAGTGAGTGAGTGAGAAAGAGAGTACACATAGACAAGTAATAAGTGAGAAAAAAGAACTGTAGCTGAAACAGTGCTGAAAACAATTGTGAGGGGGTAGAGAGAGCATGAGAGAGAGACAATACAGATAGGCAAGCGATAAATGAAGTAATTATTTTTGAGGTAGACATAGATCTGGAATAAAGTGTTTAAATGTTTCTGTTGTTCTCGTCTTATCTGCTGTTATGTTAACAACATTTTGGTTGGTGTACTCTCCAACTTTCTTTAGGTGTTTTGCTCGTTGTCGTCAGTAACACTCTTGTGGAATAAACATAGATTGAGAGAGAGAGAGAGAGAGAGAAATATATACAGAGAGAGGAGTGACTTGTTCAGTTCATTACAAATTACGACGAATTAGAAAAATTCAAACAGAATTTCTTTTACAAAATAATAGATATTTAGCGATCAAAATATTCTGGTCTTCTTAACAGATTCGTATTTCAACCAATCACTGTTGAGACGAGTCGAACGATTGGTTCCGCCACATGGAACTTTTTCAATCGCCTCAGTCTATCAATATTGTTCCACACCGAGGACCATCGTGAGTCGACCTGACTGTACAAGTGGCTCTCTATCACCATTATTCAAGGGAATACACTTTGGGCATGCTCTCGGCCTGCCAAGTCAGCAGGACATTCAACCAAACTTCTTTATGTTTCGGATATATCAACAAAGGTTTTTTTTTTCATTTGATAGTTGAAACAGATTACTTAGAATAGGACGGCAACAAAGTAAATGTTTACATTAACTTTTTAACGTGTAAAAAATTGAACTTTTAATGAACATTCTGGGGAATTTTTAATTGAACCTATTGTTGGCTTATAATATTCAGGAGTTATCTCTCTTGAACCAGGTCTAAGTTGTCTCCCCTGAATCATTACTTGCTAATGATAACAGAATTCAATTACACTCAACATGGGAGATTTATAAACCGGATTCAGTCTTTTTTCTGGTGTTGGGATTGGTGCTGACCAGACGTGTCTATCTCAGCTCTGCATTCGACATGGTTTTCACTAGTCTAAAGGAAATGGTGTTTGGCTGAGTGATGCCTAGAGGAAACGGTGTATGGCTGAGTTACGTCTAAAGGAAACGGTGTATGGCTTAGTGATCCATAGAAAAACGGTGTATGGCTGAGTGATGCCTAGAGGAATGGCTGAGTGATACCTATAGGAAACGGTATATGGCTGAGTGATACCTAGAGGAAACGGTGTATGGCTGAGTGATACCTAGAGGAAACGGTGTATGGCTGAGTGATGCCTAGAGGAAACAGTGTACGGCTGAGTGATGCCTAGAGAAAACAGTGTATGGCTGAGTGATGCCTAGAGGAAACAGTGTACGGCTGAGTGATGCCTAGAGGAAACAGTGCATGGCTGGGCGATGCCTAGAGAAAACAGTGTATGGCTGAGTGATACCTAGAGGAAACAGTGTACAGCTGAGTGATGCCTAGAGGAAACAGTGTACGGCTGAGTGATGCCTAGAGGAAACAGTGCATGGCTGGGCGATGCCTAGAGAAAACAGTGTATGGCTGAGTGATACCTAGAGGAAACAGTGTACAGCTGAGTGATGCCTAGAGGAAACAGTGTACGGCTGAGTGATGCCTAGAGAAAACAGTGTATGGCTGAGTGATGCCTAGAGGAAACAGTGTACGGCTGAGTGATGCCTAGAGGAAACAGTGCATGGCTGGGCGATGCCTAGAGGAAACAGTGCATGGCTGGGCGATGCCTAGAGAAAACAGTGTACAATTAAGTATGCACCTGTAAGTTAAAACAAAGCCTGTTGAACATTCATGATTGAAACTTGGTGGACAAGTCAGGCATATACTTGGGTTTATTTGTATCAAATATGGTTGGATTACAGTAAGTAGTGTGAATTTTATTAACGATTCCATTAAGGGCATGTTTTTATTGGGGGGGGGGGCAATCTATATGATAATACAATTTAGTGTTTCTAACCAGACATTAAATGCTTTCTGCTAAGGCTAACCATCTAAAAAGACAATTCAAACTTACCATATAAATAGACAATTCAAACTAACCATCTAAAAAAGACAATTCAAACTAACCATCTAAAAAGACAATTTTAAAAACCATCTAAAAAGACAATTTAAACTTACCATCTAAAAAGACAAATTAAACTAACCATCTAATAAGACAATTTAAACTATCTCAAAAGACAATTTTAACTAACGATTTCAAAATACAATTTAAACTAACCATCTAAAAAGACAATTCAAACTTACCATATAAATAGACAATTTAAACTAACCATCTAAAAAGACAATTTTAAAAACCATCTAAAAAGAAAATGTTAATTCATATGATTTTTTCACAAAGTTTTTGAAGTATTGACTACTTTTAAATCCTAAAATTGTTGTTAATATATTCTTGGTCATGTGGCAAATAAAATTGGCAAGCCACAGAAAACAACCTACTATTTCGGTTTTCCTGTTTTGATGCCAAGGATGCTGGTTTGGCAAGAACAAGAAGATGAAGAGGGATAAGAAAACAATAGCAACAATGATTCACCGAAAAGTCCGAATCAAAAGAAACATAAATAAGATGAAAATCTGTGAAATAGCCAATAAAAATGGAAGTTCATTTGGGTAAATCATCTATTAAGAAAATCTTCTTTCAACTAACATTCAACAGAGAATTATCATTAGAATTTAAGTACAATTGAGGATGACACTAAAGTTTTATATAATATGTGTGTGTGTGTGTGTGTACTAGCTGTTCCGGCCCGGCTTTACCCGAAATTTAGTTCTACTGTAATGCTACTGTAACATTTTGTATTATAATTCCACAGGATTACTTCCCTTTAACATTCGAGGTAAAGGGTCTGCAGAGAGGTAGTACCTTTCCGAGTTGGCCTCCAGGGGTGTCCTCGACAGGTATCCATGAATCCCAGCAGTTAAGATTTAACTGCAGTTGGACATGACAGAAAAGTTATACACTTAACATTCACAAATATATATATATATATATATATATTTTAACATAGTTCCCCCCAAACAAGGCAGGCTGCCACTGTAGACGTAAGGGGCTACTGAGAAAAAAAGGGAGACGGTTTGGGGGGGGGGGTCAACCTAAATTGGGAGCTCCACAGCGAGATGTCTGTTTACATTAGTTTTAAATTTCTGTATGTCAGTACCGTCGAGGAAACAGGGATCAGGGAGGGAGTTCCAGAGGCCAGCAGCACGAGGAAAGAAGCTATCGGAGTAGAAAGCTCTCCGGCATCTGGAGACCTCCACAGTGAATGGATGGGATTTAGTCGATTGCCGAGTTGGTCTAGTGAACTTACGTCGAGGGAGCACCAGAGCCAATTCATCGGAGCATAACCCATTGAAGCATTTGTAAAACAAGCACAAGGATGCTACATTGCGGCGATTAGACAGGGACTGGAGCTTCGTTGACAAGGAGGGAGAGACTAGTAGATGATGCACCAGCCCAGATGTGGCAACAATACTCCATGCATGGGCGGATGGTGGCTTTGTAGAGATACAGGATAATGTCAGGTGTGAGGAGTTTACTAACACGGTAGAGGGAGCCCACCTTCTTTGCTTTGGCAATGTCTTCAATGTATTTGTTCCAATTCATGTTACCTGTGAAGGTTAGGCCGAGGAGTTTTAATGATGCCCTCTATTTAATTATCTAAAGGTATATACGTTTGATCTTTTTGGAATCATCAGTATAGATATAATTATTCAAACTGGTCGCACGATTCGAACCTCGAAACAAGAGTAACCTTTAACTCCAAATCCCGACGCCCTAACTGATGAGGCCAATCTGAATAGCTATACTAAATAGTGAGAAAGAAATCATATTATGCCGAGCAGGCAGCGATAGTTAGCTGTTGTAAAAGTGTTCAACAAGGATGAAATATTATATATATGAAATATTATATATATATATATATATATATATATACACAAAATAATCCGGCCTGTAGAAACAATCTACTAAAAACTAGTAACTCCATATGTGTGTTTAACTGCCCAGTGAGAGAATGTGTCTCTATAAATAATGTATATATTGGCATGATAAAAACAACTATCTCTCACTGCCTAACATGCCACCTCAGTTCCATGCAAAACTCATACTAACTCAAAACACTGCCATCCTTGCTGTTTCAAACTTTAGCCTTCACCTTCCCATTTTTGAAGCACTATTCATTCGAGCACATAAACCTACTATCAACCAGACTCGATACGAGGTGGGGAAGGAATATTAAATGTGTTTAAAACGTTTTTAATAAATGAATCAATTTTAATGTGTACCAACATCATCATGTGCCTGAGGACAACTCATGCGAGTGAAAGTACTTACAATTATGGCAAGTTCCTATTTACACAGGAACATAACATCAGATCACACATCCTCCAATTGGAAAGAATTGATCAAAAAAGGAATAAACAGAAACTTTCACTTCTATTTAATCAAATGCGTGTTAATCTCTCTCTCTCTCTCTCTCTCATATATATATATATATGATTATTTTTATTTACACAGACATGTACAAAATCTGCGACACTGGCATGTCGATGTTATCGATCAACTGTTATTATAAACTGAGATCTCATCAGGCAGAGTTTAAATCCGATCTTAACCTTAGATCATATTTGGAAAGAATGAAATGGAGAAAAAAGAAAAGAAATTTAAAATTTCAAAATTTGGAAAGTCACGAATCAAAATGTTAAAATCAAAATCAAAAAAATAATGAAAAATATTAATATGAAATATAATATATAAAATATAAATAAAATTATATATATATATATATATATTAAAAGGGTAGATTGAAAAAATACAAAAAAAAATTATTATAATTTCAAATATTAGAATCCAGCTCAGAAATGAATATTAAAAAATGTACATCTCTATGTACGCGCATTTCTGAAAAATCACTTTTACAAGCAAAATTACATCTTAGTATAGTTTTAAAATGTATAGGATTTTCTTCATCAGCATATGAAAATTTATCAATTACAACGTCAGGTAATATTACATGGATGTACCTGAAATCATTAAAGGGCTATCCAAAGTCAGGACAAAAAAAAAAAATAAATAAATCATAGATTTTTTTTTTTTCAAATTATTTCAAATGTATATTAATTTCCGAAGCTGAATTCTAATATTTGCAATTATAATAAATACGTTTGGAATTTTTGAAATCTACCCAATTAATACATAAAATCTAAGATCGATATAACCTATTAATTATTGAGCTTATTTTTATCTGAAGTTTTGAAGTTTTTTTTTTAATAATATGTATATTTTAGTAACATTATATAAGAATTAATCTCACCCAAAGTTTTTCGACATGTACTAACTTCGGCGCATCCTATGCATCCGTCTTTCCGACCAAAATCCCAAACCTCACCATCCATGCAAGATGCAACACCACAAGAATCACAGAGACTCTTCTTAAAAGGAGACTTCACTAGTTTGGTCACATTCTTCAATGCCCTAAGAAAGAATCTCTAGACAAGTTGGTAGCCCCAATCGCACCACCGGCTGGAAGAAGCGCAGAAGTGGGCAACTAAAGACTTGGATAGGAACAGAAATAAATGGTCGAGAGGAAGAATGGTAGAAGTATTGAGTATTGATTTACTCCTCTCCAGGAGTTAGGCACAAGGCCAGTTTTTATCTTACTCCCACAAGTAAGATGTGACCCAAGGTCGGGTCGGGAAAGTGGAGTTTAAAAATTGCCTGGGCAGCCCCGACGGCATTCCCCGGTAGGGGCGCCTCAGGCAGTAAACAATAAACTTACTCCTCCCCAAAGAGGGGAGGCAAAGCCTGGGAGGGTGGACCTCCCAGAACTGCACAGGACAGACCCATAGACCGGCGGAAATCAAGCCCCGAAGGCCAAGACAATACCCGTCTATGGGGTGCAGTATCCATCGGAACAGATACTACACTTTGATCTTAGCCAAAAGGCCAAGAGTGAGTAGCCATTGCCGAAGACAAAAGGGGACGCTATGGTGCAGATAGCAAAATAGCAAAAGTCTGTAGATTTGGAGAAAGTTTTAAAAATAAATTAAAAAATTACAGGGTTTCCAATAAAAGGCAGAGGGTTCAAAAATATCTCACTTGGTCCGTAGGGATTCGTGTCTCTGTTTTGTGTATAGTTCCGTAGAATTACAAGTGAAAATCCGTGGACTGATATTTTAAGTATCCAATTCGGCGGATCCGAGGGGAAGATTGTCTGTTAAAAGACGCTATGTGGCAAGGTTCATATTTACCTTCAAACACCTGGCTTCCCGGGCAGAGAGACGTTTCAAAAGTTGTCATATATTATCTTAAATATTCGGCTTTTGGTAGGAAACTCAACCCACTAAAGAGAACAGAACTGGCTCCACCGAAATCAGTCAATAGCTACTCAATACTGCTACCATTCTCCCTCTCGACCATTTATTTCTTTATCCCCAACCTTTTCTGTTATTTATTCTTCAATTTTGAAAGTGAAATGGAACAGGTAATATTTATTTATTATAAATACCACATTACCGAATTTTATCCTCTGACGAGAAGAGTTTTATCTTTGAAAAACCATGGTTTAAGGATTAGTGTAACTCCTTGCATCTGAACTTTCGATGCAATAAAATTTGTATCAATTTTATGTCATTTCATGCAATTTTTTTATCTTCATCTTTCCTTCTTTAAATTGATTGCTCTACTCAACGTATTGAGCTTTACTTTATCACGATAGGTCACTTTAACGATACTTCACCTATCGTTAATCCTATTATTATTATATTTGTTACATATACAATTTGTTTTCACAGAAGATGAAGAAAATGCTTATTTCTTCATGATATGATAATACATATTATACACGGTTTTAATAATAAAATCAGCTTACATTAAAAAGAACATAAAACCAATAAAATATATGTAAAAGGGGGAGGGTAAAATATATGATAACGAAATTATGTAAAACCATAAAACGAACAGAAAGAAATAACGAAATGTAAAAATAACGATAAAATAAAAATTTGAAATAAAATGTAAAAATGTAAAATGTAAAAAAATGTTAAAAAAATGTAAAAAATGTAAAAAAAATGTAAATAATGTAAAATGTAAAAAAATATAAAATGTAAAAATGTAAAAAAATGTAAAAATGTAAAAAAATATAAAATGTAAAAATAACGATATGTAAAAGGGGGAGGGGTAAAATATCTGATAACGAAATTATGTAAAACCATAAAACGAACAGAAAGAAATAACGAAATGTAAAAATAACGATGAAATAAAAATTTGAAATAAAATGTAAAAATGTAAAAAAATGTAAAAGAAATGTAAAAAATGTAAAAATAACGATATGTAAAAGGGAGGGGTAAAATATCTGATAACGAAATTATGTAAAACCATAAAACGAACAGAAAGAAATAACGAAATGTAAAAATAACGATGAAATAAAAATTTGAAATAAAATGTAAAAATGTAAAAAAATGTAAAAAAATGTAAAAAATGTAAAAAATGTAAAAAATGTAAAAATAACGATATGTAAAAGGGAGGGGTAAAATATCTGATAACGAAATTATGTAAAACCATAAAACGAACAGAAAGAAATAACGAAGAGATATTTAACATATACCCACTCTGCTTTAATCTTTTTTTTCATCTGTTTTCGTCAATTGTTTACAGCGTAAAAAAAATGAATCTGGTTTGTATTAGTGAACAAATCGTTGTACATTTGTTATGAAAAAAACAAAAACAATGACTGTCCAATGCAAGATGGCGACGGTGATCAGTTATTTGTATTCTTAAACATCATTATAAGTAAATTTTAGAAGAAAAAGTTATTTTTAATAGTGATAATAATTAAAATCAAGATTGTTATAGGTCAATATTTAAAGTCAAAAATATAATTGTTTATCTGATATGAGAATTGGTACACAGATAGAGAAATGTAAGAAAATTATTTCTATCAATTTCATAAGAGGCTGGTGCTTTTAAGGTAATAAACGAAAAATTGTTGCACACTTATAAACACCTTAGCCGGTCTAATTATTATTAGAAAGAAACTTAAGCAAAGCAAATTATAGTTGGGCCAATAGCATAGTGGAAAAAGGCTATTCCGAATCAAGTATTGATTTGTCAAATGCATAGTTATTTAAGTCTTACTTTGAAAGTCTAACCGACTTAATTTTATCTATAATATACATATATGCATATGAGAAAGATAGGATGAGAGTAATCCGACTTAATGGGAAATGAAAAAAGAAAAAACCAAGAGATATTTTTTATATATTCATGAACGTTTCGTCTTTATTTGTAAGACTTCCTCAGGATGATAATTTTAAGAAAAATGCCATGCAAGTACATCGAAATATTGGGTTGACATGATGGGTTGATGAGAAAAAGGTAGTAGCCGTGTCTACTAAGAGCGTTGGACCAAGGTCCGGGCTGAGAGAAGTCAGTGAGTGGCAGAGAGTGAAATGAATGTGGATGGCTGTGAGTGAAAAAGGGGAGGGTGGGAGTGTTAGTGAATTTGTCTTAGGGAGAGGGGAGGGGGTGCTGAGGTTTTTGTTGTGGTGAGGTGTAGCATAGATTTTGAGGGGCATGACATTTTTCTTAAAATTATCATCCTGAGGAAGTCTTACAAATAAAGACGAAACGTTGATGAATATATAAAAAATATCTCTTGGTTTTTCCTTTTTCATATATTTATATATAACAATGATAATATGCTAGTTGAATAATGATAAATACTATCAGAATATTAACATACCACTCATTCAAAACAACAGCCAACCCATAAAACAGCATTTCCTCACATTCCATGAACGAAGTTTGTAAAAAAGGGTCTATTTTCAACTGTCAATGTATCCATCTCATTAGTCCTTATCCTTGCTGGCTTTTGTTTTAATAAGTGGTGACTCATTACTAGAGTAAAAAAAAAAAACACGAAAAAATTATTTACTTGTGAAATCAGTTGATGTCGTTCCCAGGCTGCTTGGGAAGCTGGTGTCGAATGCTGGCACCAGTATATAATTCTAAATAAAACCGTAGTATATACACTTTCTTATATTCAATTCTTGTAAGAAGTATATGTCAGTAATACATTACGAGCATTTAATAATGATGAGGTACTTTCCATACATCCTGTATGCATACGGTTAAAGGAACGAGAGAGAGAGAGGGGGGGGGGGAGAAGCGAAAGCGTGAGAGAAAGAGAGAGTGAGAAGCGAAAGCGAGAGAGGAAGAGAGAGGGAGAGAGCGAAAACGAGAGAGAGAGAGAGAGTGAGTGAGAAGAATGAGTAAAGTCAATCATCCTATGTCACTTTTTTTTCTCTTTCGTTCTCATACTTCTTCATACAAGTAAAAAGAAATTAAAATATGATAAAAATGAAGACGTCCTTCTACGTATCCGCGCATCGTGAGTGCGGAGTGCAATGGGTCAGGCTTCCGCATTTTGCTCTCTCAAATTTCCGCTTCAGTCTACCAACTTCTGGATTGATACGACTCCGAACAGCAGACTGAATCTTTTTTGGTTTTCTTCTTTCCGCTTTTGGTTCCGACGTTTTCTCCAAGAGAACAATGAGTGCGCGCTGAATAATTGGATTGATTTGCATAAACAGATTTTCGGAGCGAAGTAATAATAAGTGCTTCAAGAGAACACGGACCAAAAACTTAATGGAGGATTACACTTGACCCAGACAGAAAAATATTCACTATTCTCTTTTCAATTCAAATATTTTAGATACGACCAAGCATTTCTATAAAAGGTTCTGTCCGTCAGTCGGTCTGTCATGCTTAAATTTCAAATAGCATTTTCATTGGTCTGTCATGGTTTAATTTGAAATAGAATTTTCGTTGGTCTGTCATGGTTTAATTTGAAATAAAATTTTCATTGGCCTGTCATGGTTTAATTTGAAATAGAATTTTCATTGGTCTGTCATGGTTTAATTTGAAATAGAATTTTCATTGGTCTGTCATGGTTTAATTTGAAATAAAATTTTCGTTGGTCTGTCATGGTTTAGTTTGAAATAGAATTTTCGTTGGTCTGTCATGGTTTAATTTGAAATAAAATTTTCGTTGGTCTGTCATGGTTTAGTTTGAAATAGAATTTTCGTTGGTCTGTCATGGTTTAGTTTGAAATAGAATTTTCATTGGTCTGTCATGGTTTAATTTGAAATAAAATTTTCGTTGGTCTGTCATGGTTTAGTTTGAAATAGAATTTTCGTTGGTCTGTCATGGTTTAATTTGAAATAGAATTTTCGTTGGTCTGTCATGGTTTTGTTTGAAATAGAATTTTCGTTGGTCTGTCATGGTTTAGTTTGAAATAGAATTTTCATTGGTCTGTCATGGTTTAATTTGAAATAAAATTTTCGTTGGTCTGTCATGGTTTAGTTTGAAATAGAATTTTCGTTGGTCTGTCATGGTTTAGTTTGAAATAGAATTTTCGTTGGTCTGTCATGGTTTAATTTGAAATAAAATTTTCGTTGGTCTGTCATGGTTAAGTTTCAGATAGAATTTTCTTTTCATCACTAATACTAAAGTTTGAAATAGCATTTTCGTTGGTTCTCACGCTTAAGTTTGAAATAGAATTTTCGTTGGTCTGTCAGGCTTTAGTTTGAAATAACATTTTCTTTTGATCACTCATATTCAAGTTTGAAATAGAATTTTCGTTAGACTATTATGCTCATGTCTGAAATAGCATTTTCGTTGCTATGTAAAATTTACGTTTGAAATGACATTTTCATAGCTTAGTCACACTTAAGTTTTAAATAGCATTTTCGTTGCTATGTCGCATTAAGTTTAAAATAGCATTTTTGTTGTTATGTCGCATTAAGTTTAAAATAGCATTTTTGTTGCTATGTCGCATTAAGTTTAAAATAGCATTTTCGTTGCTATGTCGCATTAAGTTTAAAATAGCATTTTTGTTGCTATGCCGCATTAAGTTTTAAATAGCATTTTCATAGCTATGTCCTTCTTAAGTTTAAAATAGCATTTTCATAGCTATGTCATACTTAAGTTTAAATTAGCATTTTCGTTGCTATGTAAAATTTACGTTTGAAATGACATTTTCGTTGCTATGTCCTACTTAAGTTTAAAATAGCAGTTTCATAGCTATGTCGCATTAAGTTTAAAATAGCATTTTCGTTGCTATGTCGCATTAAGTTTGAAATAGCATTTTCGTTGTTATGTCACACTTTACTTTAAAGTAGCATTTTCGTTGCTATGTCGCATTAAGTTTTAAATAGCATTTTTGTTGCTATGTCACACTTAACTTTAAAGTAGCATTTTCGTTGCTATGTCGCATTAAGTTTGAAATAGCATTTTTGTTGCTATGTCACACTTAACTTTAAAGTAGCATTTTCGTTGCTATGTCGCATTAAGTTTGAAATAGCATTTTCGTTGTTATGTCACACTTTACTTTAAAGTAGCATTTTCGTTGCTATTTCGCATTAAGTTTTAAATAGCATTTTTGTTGCTATGTCACACTTAACTTTAAAGTAGCATTTTCGTTGCTATGTCGCATTAAGTTTTAAATAGCATTTTTGTTGCTATGTCACACTTAACTTTAAAGTAGCATTTTCGTTGCTATGTCGCATTAAGTTTGAAATAGCATTTTTGTTGCTATGTCACACTTAACTTTAAAGTAGCATTTTCGTTGCTATGTCGCATTAAGTTTGAAATAGCATTTTCGTTGCTATGTCGCATTAAGTTTGAAATAGCATTTTCATCACAAAACGTCCGTTTAAAAGGGGTGTTCAGCTTACTTTCTTCTTCATGAAATTCATTTCCTTTCTTCATTGGTCCCCCTACCCTCTCTCTTTCTTTCTGTTTCTCTCTCGCATTCTTTATCCGTCCCTCTCTTTGCTTTCTTTATACGTTTCTCTCTATTTTTTCTTTATTCTTTCATTTACCATTTTTTTATTTATTCTTCTCTCTCTCTTTTCTTTTATCTCTTCCTTTTATCTCTTTTCTTTTATTCGTTCTTACTCTATCTATCTCTTTCTTTCTCTCCCTCTCACTCTTTCTCTCTCTATCTCTATTTCTCTCTCTCTCTCTCTCTTTCCTATATTTCGGACAACCTGGAACAAAAGAAAGAGACGGTGTGAATTCCTAGGAAATTATGGTGCAACCCAAAACCCGCCCAGAGATGATGGTTGCTAAAATGAATAAATTAATATTCTAAATATACTACATCGTTCATGATTGTTGTAATTTTTTTTAGATTTAACTTTTACTAGAAGGCACTTCCGGGTTTGCCTTGTTACTCCTGCTCCCAGCCCTGAACCTCATATTACCATGTTTATTTTTTTTATATTTCTATAATTTTTAATTTTCAAGTTATAAATAAAGTAAATCGAAATAAAGTAACTTGTCTGCACAGAACTTTCTTTTCTTCCTCTGTGTATCTAAAACCAAACATAATTTCCATGAGCAGAGTTTCTTTCCAAGGGCTTCCCATCTTTGGCACACATTACCACAGACTACAACGTGGTCATCTTTAAGACGAATGTTAACTGTTATGGTACCTACCTTTACGGACTACATGAACTCTTCCGTTTCCCTATAAATATCGGCAGCACATGCCTCTCTGTGTTGGCCCAACCCCATCCTGTTCAGTCTCTCATTAACCTCGGTTGATTGATGACTTTGGGATGGGGTAATACCAGTCGAGGATTCGTTCTCGACAATCAGTCCGGCAGGAACTGGGCCATTTACTTGGCCTTTTATCTGCCGGGCTGAGGTATATTGTCCTGGGTTTTCCTAGGAGGTGCACCCTCCCAGGCCTTGCCTTCCCTCTTTGGGGAGGGGTAAGTTTATTGCTTGATGCCTGAGGCGCCCTTACCGGGGAATGCCGACGGGGTTGCCCAGGCTATTTTTGATAGGCCAGAGTTCTCCTTCTTTAGGGGCGCTGGCTGGCTTGATCTCCCCACTTTCCGACCTTGTGTCACATATTGCTTTGTGGGAAGCGATTAAATACCTGGCACCAACCCCAGCCCGATCAGTCTCTCATTAACTTCGGTTGATTGAGGACGTCAGGATGGGATAAGGTAATACCAGTCGAGGATCCGTTTTCAACAATCAGTCCGGCAGGAACTGGGCCATTTCGGTGGCCTTTTATCTGCCGGGCTGAGGTAGACTGTCCTGGATTTTCCTAGTAGGTGCACCCTCCCAGGCCTTGTCTCTCCTCTTTGGAGAGGAGTAAGTTTATTGCTTGCTGCTTGAGGCGCCCCGACTGGGGAATGCTGACGGGGTTGCCCAGGCTATTTTTGCTATGCCAGAGTGCCCCTTCTTTAGGGGCGCTGGCTTGACTCTTCCCCCACTTTCCGACGTTGTGTCACATATTCCTGCTGTGGGAGGGAATTAAATACCTGGCACCAACCCCAGCCCGATCAGTCTCTCATTAACTTCGATTGATTGAGGACGTCGGGATGGGGTAAGGTATTACCAGTCGAGGATTCGTTCTCGACAATCAGTCCGGCAGGAACTGGGCCATTTCGATGACCTTTTATTCGTCATGCTGAGGTATTTGTCTTGGGTAGTCCTAGGATGTCCACTCTCCCACGCCTTGCCTCCCCTCTTTAGGATGGAGTAAGTTTATTGCTTACTGACTGAGGCGCCCTAACCGGGGAATGTCGACGGGGCTGCCCAGGCAATTTTTTAGAGGCCAAAGTGCTCTTTCTTTAGGGGTGCTGGCATGACTCTCCCCATCTTCCGGCCTTGTGTCACATCTTCCTGCGGTGGGAAGGAATTAAATACCTGGAACTACCCCAGTCTAACACTGGCAGTCAGACAGACGTTCAACCACTCTCTTTATATGTTGTATTTATACTTTCTTCAATATACTTTGTTTCACTCAATCTCGAGTTCGTGTCTTCTTTCCGGACCCTTACAGGTCCACAGCATTAGCAAATACTTGTCAAGTATTCCTCTTAATAATCAGATTTTAGTCTATTCCGTCCATCCTTTTCAATCTTCTCATGGTCATGTTCGTCATCCAGCTGACAATCTCATTGACCCTTTTCCTCGAGTGGCTTTTCGCCTTGGTAAGTATAAAAAAGATGTCGTCTGTGCTGTCTGTGGATGTCTGCAAAAACGCACACTTTAAGATATTATTGTAAAACACCCCAAGACAAAACTAATACCACCGATGGATTCCTCGTAAAATTGTACTCAGGGGGGAAAAAATTGTGTTAGACCTTTGTAATAGGGTTTTGTTTTTAATTGCATTCTCGGGCAGAGAGATAGGACCGACAGACAGACATACCACGAATATAGCATAAATTATTATGCTAATGTTTAGTCATGTGTTCAAGAATCATGTGGTTATAGTTTACGGCAGTCGTAAAGTGGTCAATACTTCCCTGTCGTTGCGGCCATATTGACTTAAAGCACAAGACTTACTGTTTGAATTATTGCTTCGATTATTGGAATAGGAGAATTATTGACATTAAGTACATAAACATTGACCTGATTTTGACTATTGCAATAATAATAATAATAATAATAATAATAATAATAATATATTATTATATTAAAGCTGCATTTGTTACCCTAAAACTTTTTTTTTTAAATATATTTTATTAACACAAAATACATGCTAACTTATTCCTTGATTTGGGGATTGCGTTATGTTTGAAAAAAATCCATTTTGGTTTTTCTAATTAGCCTTAATTTTTAATTAACACACCAAATGACTATCTAGTGCAGTTTACGAACCGGGCTATATTTTAGATAGGATTTTCAAGTTAAATTCAATTTTTACGGTTTCGTTTGTTTATTAAATTGTTAGCTGAATGTACAGAATAGTTAATCACCCCCACCCCATCTCCCCATGTTAAGAATGGGTTTCTAAATCATGGCGTTATTATTTCAGCCTGGTTCTTAAACTGCATAAGTACCGACTATCTTTTACTAAGCTTCTATCGCTCAAACCTTTTCTTATTGTATTCTTTTTAACTCCCAGCTGTTATTTTATATGGCATCATCACTCTTGCTTCAGTTTGGTTTGGTTGTTTTGTTTTACGGCATATCAACCCTTTTCGGGTTATTTAATGCCGAATCCGGTCATTTTGGTAAAAGTTTTTATGCTTCAAGTTCTTTATATCTCCAAATATTTATTCATCGTGTTTGGTTTGGTTGTTTTGTAGAGGAAAACTGTTGTTTTTTGTTTTGGGCTTTGCAGAACATGATTGAGTTTTGCAAAGGGAAAGGAAGAAGAAAAAACAATAACATTAATGTTTGGTGCTTTTTAAGTCAGAAAGCCGGTTATACTCTTGCTTCAGTTGGACACACTCTCTCTCTCTCTCTTTCTCTCTCTCTGTTTATTAAAAGTAATTCGACGCTCTTTCTGCAAACTCACTCCTTAAATATTTCTCCCACTTTATGTCTCCCTCGTCAGGCCACTGTGAGAGTATAGTGTCCAGGCCTCTGCTCCATATCTAATATGTGATATCCAGCATCTAGAGAGAATTCAAAGACTGGCTACTCGAATGGCGCAGGCTCTATTGGAACTGCTCTATTTCTTGAGTCGACTATGACTCAAGAAACTTAACCTTTTCTCCCTTGAGCGCCGACGATTACGCGGTGATCTCATTTCGGCCTACAATCTCCTCAATTGTCATTACGATATACCTCAGGACCCATTATTCACTCCTGCATCAGAAAGAAGTCTACGCAGACACCACCGCCGATTTCGATTGAACTGGAGGAGGACAGCCTTTTCAGTCAGGATCCCGGATCTTGGAATAGTCTCCCAAGAGAGATAATAAATGCGCCAACAACGCAGCAATTCAAGGTGAATTTGGACATGTGCTGGGATACTGTATCCTCTTCTGTGTAAATTTCTACTACCCTTTCCCTGCATGGCAACTGAAGCATACTTGTTTTATTTTTGCCAAATTGAATTAAATTGAATTAAAAAAGGAAAGAATAAACAGATTGGAATAGTCCATTATAAATGAAAGGGAATATCATCACAAGCAGTAATACTATTTATCCCATAGGTGTAGAGAGAAAAGGAGGGCCTTTATTATACCAAAATGCCAGAGTGACTTTAGATCCGGTTGTGGCACAATGGATATTATCCTTTTCTGCCCGACATCTTCAGAAGTGCATCGAACAACGGGTAGCACTCTATCAGGTTCTTGTGGACCTAAAAAAAACTTTCGACACTGTTAATAGAGCAGTACTTATATTCGGTAAAATTGGATTCGAAAATTTTTTTTTTTGTTGAACTTCACTAGGATATGAAAGAACGCTTCCACTGCAGCGGTGCACTCTCTCGACAAATAGCTATCGATAGCGCCGTTAAACAGGCTGACATTCAGGCATCGACGTTATTCTCTGTATATTTTGCAACTACTCTCTCTACAGCGCAAGCATAGAAGTACGTGTTATACACAATCTGATGTACTCGGCAGAACTCCTGGTTAGAATGGAAGATTCCTTTTTCTCTTTTTCTTTAATCTGTTCCTTTTTCCTCTTTCCTTTATTCGTCCCTACTCTCTCTATGTCTCTCTCTCTCTTTCTCTCTGTCTCTCTGTCTCTCTCTCTCTCTTTGCTATATCTCGGACAACCTGGAACAAAAGAAAGAGACGGTGTGAATTCCTAGGAAATTATGGTGCAACCCAAAACCCGGCCAGAGATGATGGTTGCTAAAATGAATAAATTAATATTCTAAATATTCTACATCGTTCATAATTGCTATAATGCTTTTAGATTTAACTTTCACTAGAAAGCACCTCCGGGGTTGCCTTGGTACTGTCTACTCCTGCTCCCAGCCCTGAACCTTATATTACCATTTTTAATCTTTTTTTTTTATATTTCTATAATTTTCAATTTTCAAGTTATAAATAAAGTAAATCGAAATAAAGTAACTCGTCTGCACAGAACTTTCCAAACGGAATTTCCATGAACAGAGTTTCTTTCCAAGGGCTTCCCATCTTTGGCACACATTACCACAGGAATGCTTCCCTTCAGACTACAACATGGTTGTCTTCAAGTCCAATGTTAACAAATACTTGTCGAGTATTCCTCTTAAGTAGTCAGATTTTGTCCATTCCGATCATCCTTTTCAATCCTCTTGTGATGTTGTTCGTCGTCTAGCTGACAATCCCATCAACTCTTATCCCTGTTAAGTAGTAACTCATTAGTATAAAGAAAGATGTCGTCTTTGCTGTCTATTGATGTCTGCACAATCGCACACCACACGATATTATTGAGTAGAAATAATGTTTGAACAACTTCACTAGGATATGAAGGAACGCTTCCACTTCAGCGGTGCAGGCTCTCGACAAATAGCTATCGATAGCGGCGTTAAACAGGCTGGCATTCAGACATCAACGTTATTCTCTATATATTTTGCACTTACCCTCTCTATAGCGCACGCAACAAAAATGGCAAGAATGTTGGGATGAGTGTCAAAATAAAAAAATTATATAAGATTTGACCAACTATAGATGAGTGGCCCCTGGAATATAGATAAGTAAGGTGAGGTATGGTTTGGTAGTTTTGTTTTACGGCATATCAACCCTTTTTGGGTTATTTAATGCCGAATCTGGTCATTATAGTAAAAGTTTTTATGCTTCAGGTTCTTTATATCTTCAAATGTTTAATCATCGTTTTTGGTTTGGTAGTTTTGTTTTACGGCATATCAACCCTTTTTGGGTTATTTAATGCCGAATCTGGTCATTATAGTAAAAGTTTTTATGCTTCAAGTTCTTTATATCTTCAAATGTTTAATCATCGTTTTTGGTTTGGTAGTTTTGTTTTACGGCATATCAACCCTTTTTGGGTTATTCAATGTCGAATCTGGTCATTATAGTAAAAGTTTTTATGCTTCAAGTTCTAAAAATAAAATAAAAAAGGGGAGGGAGAAAGGGAGAGGGGCTGTTGTTTTTGTTTTTGGTTATGTAGAACATAATTAAGTTTTACAAAAAAACAAAAAAAAACAAAAAACGTCAATGTAGGTGAATTTCGTCTCAGGGAGCCACAGGGCAGCCTGATCTGGTATCACCAGAAGTAAGGAGAGAAGAGGTTATAATAACCAGACTTCGTATAGGACACACGCATATCACTCATAAGCACTTATTGGAAGGAGAGGGGTCACCAATGTGCATAGCGTGTCAATAAGCTTACACAGTCAAACATATATTAATAGACTGTCAAGATCTGCAGCAAACCCGAAACAAGTATTACGACTCCCCAAATTTAAAAGACTTGTTTGAAAACATAAATATAACGAAAATTTTAGACTTCATCAAGGAACCCGACCTTGTGTCACATCTTACCGCTGTGGGAGGTAGATAAATAACTTCATCAAAGAAGTTAGACTGTTCCAAAAAATCTGATTGCAAGCTCTTCATTTCACTTTTCATTGTCTCTCAAGACAATGTGAAAAAATTGAATTGTATTTGAAAACTTTATTTGGCATTACATAACCCATAGTTGGTTGCTATGCCGTAAAACAAACCAAACCAAACCAAACCATCTCTATAGCGCAAGCATAGAAGTGCGTGTTATATGCAGTCTGATGCACTCGGCAGAACTCCTTTTTAGGATGGGAGATTACAAACTCAACTGTTATATGGGGAACTGCAGCATAGCAAACGTCTTAGACAAAAGCCAAAGATAATTTTTTAGGATGTAGTCAAAACCAACTGCAAAGCTCTGGACATGAACATGGAGAATTAGAGAGAGGATGACTGGAGCGATCGGCTTGGCACAAGCATATCTATGACGGGTACAAATGTTTTGAGTCAAAACGAATAGAACCCTCGATTTTGAAATGTGTTTTGCAGAATCAATCAGTGCACAAAGTCCAAGGCACGCTTCAGCCTGGCATAATAAAAATGATGCAGCAACAATCTTTTACTATTATTTCGTTTTAGTGAATATGTTTTGTTACTATCAGAAATACAATTTTCATGTTATTAAGATTTTTTTTTAAATGATGACTTTGTAAAGACCCTCTCTATATTTGGTTGTTCACATGGAGACGAAACGGACCGTCAAGTGTATGGATTTTTTGAAAGGTGAATAAAGAAATGGTCACTGGAAAATAAAATTCTATTGTTTATTTATATAGACTCTGGTATTAAATTTTTTTTTAAATTAACATCGATAGAGCTTTAACCATGAAAATTTGCCTATTGATAATAAATATATACATATATAGATGTATAAAAAAAGACAAAAGGAAAAACAAATTAAACACAGGAAGAAATCATCAAAAACGAGAGATTTACTAGTTTCGTTCGAATTTATTTTTTTCGAACGAAACCGGTAAATCTCTCGTTTTTGATGATTTCTTTCTGTGTTTAATTTGTTTTTCCTTTTATCTTTTTCATACAGCTTGTCTTCACAGCATTTCATTTTATGATATACCGTGTATTTTATATATATATATATATATATATATATATTAATATAATTATCCACGGATACATGTTTCGACGTCTATGGCTCATCAACATGGCTAGATCTAGCGAGATTCGAAACTGGGACCCAAATGACCGAAGCCAGTGCCCTACCTTTGGGTCACGAAAACTCCCTTGCAATGGCGGAGGTATATCACATATGGATGTTGTCATTTATTTACATTATTATCATTTTTTTTTTGTTTGCTTTTGCTATATTAATAATTGAATTTATGCAAATATCTTTTTACGAGAAAGAATTCATCTAAATGCTAAGGGGGAGACATTGTTCATCTTCTCCAGGGTGATGCCCAGATATAGGAGCATATATATTTATAAAGTATCAACACTAGCGAGTTTTTGTGGCCCAGTGATAGTGTGTCGGGTTTTAGCCATTGGGGTCCCAGTTTCGACTTTCGCGAGGTTTAGCCCCACTGATAGCCAGCGAAACACGTGTCTGTGGATAATATTTTATAAATATATACGCTCCCATATGGGGGCATCACACTGGTGAAGGGTAACAATGTTTCCCTCTTGGCATATACAGGGTGGGCAAAAATAAGGGTCCTATTTTTAAAAATTCATAACTTTTTTATTTATTGATTTTTAAAATTTTTTTTTTTTAGAATAAGTAAAGGACCCCTTCCGAAGCAAGCATGGGCCGTATTAGCCCTAAGGAACGTACCCTCATTTAGAAAACATTATTTTTGCTTAAAAAACTCAAAACAGTGTAAAAAACAATACTTTAGTTTTTGTAAGTTTTAAGAAGTGTTTTTCGGCTAAAATTTGTTTTGTTTATTTCAAAAAATCTCAAAAGGGTCAGTCTACACACACATAAAGTTTGGTGAGTTTAACTTTTATTTTGTGGAAGTTATTCAAATTCAAGTTATTCAAATTTAAAGATAGGACACTTATTTTGGCCCACCCTGTACATATATACTACAGCTGTTTCTACCGACAAGAACACTACAAGCGATCTGGTGAGGGTGGGGGCAAAGAACTGCCCTTCCTATGTCACCCAGCTGCACTATTTTCTTTGTGGTAAATCTATAATGGAAAATCTCAGTAGCGCGCCCTCTTTCTTTGACTCCCTAGGAATGTGCTTATATTGTTTAATGGTTAATCCAGTGTTGACAGCAAGTATAAAAGATGATAGCCACTTGTAGGAACGAACCTTGAGAGACCATTATGGCGGCATCCCAAAACGTCTAAGTCTGGATGAAGAAAACAACAACAAAATTTGCACTGGTATGGAAGCAAGGAAATAGGGATTTATCGAAATAAACTCTTGTTATTATTCTTAAAAACAATTAATTACACACAATTAACTTTGATGCGGTTTGGTTTGGTTTGGTTTAAGGAGGATAATTATTTATATTCCTAGAATACATTGCTCTTGGAATACATTGCACTACTCTGAAAAACATTACTCTTAGTAGGAAATTTTACAAAGAGTACCATCATTACTCAAGAACAGGAAAACAGAGCACTGCAAGGAAGCACCTCACCAGTGACACTACTTCTAGAAAACATTACTTTTAGAAAACATTACTTTTTGAAAACATTACTTTTTGAAAACATTACTTTTTGAAAACATTACTTCTAGAAAACATTACTTCTAGAAAACATTACTTCTAGAAAACATTACTTTTAGAAAACATTACTTTTTGAAAACATTACTTTTTGAAAACATTACTTTTAGAAAACATTACTTTTTGAAAACATTACTTTTTGAAAACATTACTTTTAGAAAACATTACTTTTTGAAAACATTACTTCTAGAAAACATTACTTTTAGAAAACATTACTTTTAGAAAACATTACTTCTAGAAAACATTACTTTTTGAAAACATTACTTCTAGAAAACATTACTTTTTGAAAACATTACTTTTTGAAAACATTACTTTTTGAAAACATTACTTTTTGAAAACATTACTTTTTGAAAACATTACTTTTAGAAAACATTACTTTTAGAAAACATTACTTTTTGAAAACATTACTTCTAGAAAACATTACTTTTAGAAAACATTACTTTTAGAAAACATTACTTTTAGAAAACATTACTTCTAGAAAACATTACTTCTAGAAAACATTACTTTTTGAAAACATTACTTCTAGAAAACATTACTTTTTGAAAACATTACTTTTTGAAAACATTACTTTTAGAAAACATTACTTTTTGAAAACATTACTTTTTGAAAACATTACTTTTTGAAAACATTACTTTTAGAAAACATTACTTTTTGAAAACATTACTTTTTGAAAACATTACTTTTTGAAAACATTACTTCTAGAAAACATTACTTCTAGAAAACATTACTTTTAGAAAACATTACTTTTAGAAAACATTACTTCTAGAAAACATTACTTCTAGAAAACATTACTTTTAGAAAACATTACTTTTTGAAAACATTACTTTTAGAAAACATTACTTTTAGAAAACATTACTTTTAGAAAACATTACTTTTTGAAAACATTACTTTTTGAAAACATTACTTTTTGAAAACATTACTTTTTGAAAACATTACTTTTAGAAAACATTACTTTTTGAAAACATTACTTTTTGAAAACATTACTTTTTGAAAACATTACTTCTAGAAAACATTACTTTTAGAAAACATTACTTTTTGAAAACATTACTTTTTGAAAACATTACTTTTAGAAAACATTAGTCTTTGAAAACATTACTTTTAGAAAACATTACTTGTTGAAAACATTACTTTTTGAAAACATTACTTCTAGAAAACATTACTTCTAGAAAACATTACTTTTTGCAAACATTACTTTTAGAAAACATTACTCTTTGAAAACATTACTCTTTGGCATTGGTATTCTACTTTGTTCTTAACATAATTGACCCTCAGTCACTGCCTTCTAGTATTTATTTGGGGGAAGAATAAAAAGGAGAAATAAGATTTTGATTTTTTGAAGAATCAGATTGAATAATACGGCTGGGGATGAACTTATAGATACTATGGCATGACGTGACCAGCCAATTGATCGGATCGGATCTCTTCGATCTCCTGTCTCGCCAAAGTAAGGGGCGAAGTGGAAGAATGGCTCAGCCACCAGGATCCTGTCCTAATGCATCACAAGTTGCCACCCGCAGCCTACAGGTGACCCCGTTTTTACCTTTCTGCATGGGGTTGCAGTCGGCAAATTCGTGGTCTCGCTGACAGGGTGGAACTTTGAGGTGGAATGTAATAAGTATCGTCTCTCATAGAACGCCTGTATTGTTTTACGATTATTCTCTGAGTTTTCCAATATTAAATATCTCTCTCGCATTGCATGCTGGGAGTTTTACATCTCTATCTATACAAAGTTAGGTATGGTTATATGTTTATACACCTGTATGCACAGGATTCACTTCTAAACTAATTAACCAATCATCATGAATTTTGAAATACAGCTCCCAGGTTTAAAGGCTCCATAAATGTGGGCAATATTTAGTTTAATTTAGTTTCATGAAAAAAAGGGTGAAAACGAGATGGAAGCCCTTTTGTGAAAATTCAAATGCCTTCGATCTTTGTGAAATTTTAACAAGAGATATTAGACATCAATTAAAAAATGTATCAAATTTAACACTTAAGCTTGAAGAGTCTTAAGAAGAATTTTAAATTTAGGCGTTCTTGCTTAAATGATGTATAACTACTTTGAACCCAATTTAATGCAAATCTGAAATATTTGAATTTTCAAATAGGAGGTTGTTCCCATATTATGCCCTTTTAAAATTCTTTAAAATACTCCAAAGGTATTGAAATTTGGGCAATATTTATTAATTGATGTCCAATACGTATCGAAGGTTTATAAATTGTCACGGAGGGTTTGTACCCCCTCTTCGTTGCCCCTTTCCCTCAAACTAAATTAAAATAAATACAGCCTACATTACCTACCCTTACGCCTAGCAGCTGTGGTCGAAAATTCAGAATCATCAGTTAATTAGTTTAGGGGTGAATCCTATACATATAAATATATAGACATATACACATACCTAACTTTATATAAATCTCTATTTATATAAAGTTAAGTATATGAAAATTCAGACAGCTCTGATCTTTGTGAAATTTTACCAATAAGTATTAGACACCAATTAATGCATATTCTCCAAATTTCAATTTCTTTGGAGAATTTTAAAGGGTTTTTCGGTGGCATAATATGAGCACAACCTCCCATTTGAAAATTAAAATATTTCAGATTTGAATTAATTTTGATCCGTAGTCATTAAGACACCAATTATGCAAGATTCCCTGAATTTCAATTTCTTCTGAAAACCCTTTAAATTTTAGACATTTTCTAGGATCAAAATCATGTAATGTATTTTGATCCAAATTTGAATAAGGATTCTAGACATAAGCTTTAGTATCATTATATCTTGATTCTAATCTTTATAAGGGGGAGATAAAAGTGGTGCAAAACTGTTCTGTCCGAGGAATTAATTTTACATGTCCTGGGACGGGTATTCTAGTTTAAGTATAAAAGTTGGTTGAGGCGAAAAGCCATATTTGGGAGAATCTGGAGAAAGACTTAAGTTTGAGCTGCTCTGGGCCATTTGTTAGTGGTCAGATGCCATTAGTTGTAATATCGCCTAATCTTAGCAGATTGGCTGCGAGAAATCGATGTGGTTCTGCATAGGAGGAAGAGAGGTTCCATTTGGAAACCCAACTTAAATTGCTATTTTTTAAATATTCTTTCTTTCTGTTTCTCAATTAATTTCTCCCACTAATTTTGTCATTGTTTTTTTTTGTCTTCCTTCATCCTTTAGATGTCTTTATATCTCGCGACAAACCAGAAGTGATGAAGCACGTGATTAATTAGCATGCTGGGAACTGAGAATTCGTTTAGAAGCGGACATGTAATTATATCGTTTTAAAAAATAGCCAGTCTCTCTCTCTCTCCCTCTCTCCCCCCCCCCGAAGTTTTATGTCATCATCTCATTTTTCTTTCTTTTTCATTCTTTCTCTTCTCATTCTTGTATCCCTATTTCTTTCTGTCTCTCCCCTCAATCTTCTTCTCCTCGAATTGTATCCTAATCTTTCTGTCCCTCGGACCCCTTGCTCAATATTCCCTCTCACTCTCCTATCCATATTGGCCCCATCTTTCTCTCTGTATTTTGAATCTTAGTCTTACTTTTCGACTCTCTCTCTCTCTCTCTCCCGAGGTTTTACGTCATCGTCTATCTTTTTCTTTACTTTCATTCTTTCTCTCTCCTCACTCTTGTATCCCTATTCACCCCCCCCCCATCTCTATCTTTCCTCATTTATTCTGTCGCCATCTCACTTTTCTATCTCTTTACTTCTCTCTCATCTAATTTTTGTATTTCTATTTTTCCTACACCTTCTATCTCGTTGTCTCTCTCTGTCTCTCTCTCTCTCTCTGTCTCTCTCTCTCTCTCTCTCTCTCTCTCTCTCTCTCTGTGTGTCTCTCTTCCTCTGTCTGTCTCTCTCTCTGTCTATCTCTCTGTCTATCTCTCTCCCGAATCGTTCTCTCTCTCTCTCTCTCTCTCTCTAACTCTCTCCCCCTCTCTCTCTTTCCTGAATTTTCTTCTATGTATCTCTCACACTCTTTGTCTTCCTATCTCTTTTCTGAATCTTTCCCACTCTCTTTCTCTTGTTTTCTTTCTTTCTTTGTCTTCCTATTTCTCTCTTGAATAGTTCTCACACTCTTTTTCTCTCTCCCCCCTTTCTTTCCTTAACTTTTTTTTCTATGTATCTCTCCCACTCTTTGTCTTCCTATCTTTCTCTTGAATTGCTCTCTCTCTCTCTCTCTCTCTCTCGCTTTTTCCCCATTCATTCATTTCTATTTATTCATCAGCCTCACTTCTCTCCATCCTTTCATCTTTCCATTTCTCTTATTCCTTCCTTCCCAACCTGCCCTCCCATACCGTCCTGTCCTTCCCCCTCCCTTGTCTGTTTCTTCATATCACGGGATTCCTTGGCCAGATTCATGAAAAGAAAAATGATTCGAACAACAAATATGAAATCAATTGTGGCATCGCAAGAGGAAACGTTAGCCAAGCACACGATGCACTTACACTCAACATTTGGACTTTTCACTTCCAATAATCCAATGGCCAACCTGAGGAAACATTCTCTCTTTCTCTCTCTCTCTCTCTCTCTCTCTCTCGCTCTCTCTCTCTCGCTATTGGCCAGTCCATATCACTTTCGCTTTCCCTATCTCTCCTTCATTGGTCTATCCACCTTTTTATCTCTCTCCGTTGGTCAGCCCATATTAATCTCTCTCTCTCTCTCTCTTTCTCTTTCATTGGTCTCCTTAGCCCTTTCTTTCTCCATTGACCAGCCAATATCACTTAATTTCTCTCTCTCTCTCTCATTCTCTTGGCCCATCTACCTCTTTCTGTCTCTCTCCCTCTATTGCTAGCCTATATCAATTTCTCTCTTTGCCTCTCCATTGGTCTATCCACATCTTTCTCTCTTTCCATTGGTTAGCCAATATCATTTAATCTCTCAGTCTATCCCTTCTTATGGCTTATTTACCTCTTTCTCTTTCCATTGGCCAGCCAATATCACTTAATCTCTCTCTCTCTCTCTATATATATATATATATATATATATATATATATATATATATAGAAAGCTATGAAAATATATTTATGGCAATTAAGTGACACAGAGGCTCCCGCGTTTCATCCCCGGGGGCAATCTTCAGGCTAAAATTCATGGAGTTATTTTTGCCGGGTGTTTTTATATACACGGTTAGCTAGTTAACCAATCAGATTCTTTGTTGTTCTTTCAGCTAATCGTTGGGCTTCCCACGAACACAGGTCTGGTTAGTGTTACTTCCTATATCCTGTTCTATTGTTCTGTTTTCTATAGATTGGCCTATATCCTGTTCCTTTGGTGTATCAATATAATGGGTGAATTTATTTTAACACGTGGTTCCTTGTATTTCTATTTTAGGTTTTAATTTTTAATATATATATATATATATATATATTATTCTCTCTCTGCTCATTTCAATACCTTCTCTTTACAATTACATTTAGAAACTAATATTCTGATAGAGGGTCTTGCCACCTACACTCGCTTTTTATGAATATAATTAGAATACCCGTCTGAAAACGAGTAAAATGAATTCCCCGAACAAAACAGTTTTGCACCACTTTTATGTCCCATTGCGAAGATTAAAATCAAGATATAATGATACTAAAACTTATGTCTAGAATACTTATTCTAATTTTGATTAGAATCTGTCATGTTATTTTGATTCTAGAAAATGTTTCAAATTTAAAGCTTAAGCTCAAGAAGAAATTGAAATTCAGGGAAATTTGCATAATTGGTGTCTAATTACTATAGATAAAATGTAATACAAATCTGATATGTTTGAATTTTCAAATAGGAGGTTGTGCCCATATAATGCTCCCTAAAAACCCTTTAAAACCCTTTAAAAGAAACAAATTTGGGGAATACTTATTAATTGATGTCTAATACCTATTGTTAAAATTTCACAAAAATCGGGGATATCTAAATCTTCACGATAGGCTATCATCCCCATTTTTACTCTCTTTGCATAAAACTAAATTAAACTAAATATAGTCCACATTTGGACTCCTTACACCTAGCAACTGCGTTCCAAAATTCATTCCTGAATTCTATACATAATGTCAAGTAGCATTATATCTTGATGTTTAATCTTCGTAAGGGGACATAAAAGTGGTGCAAAACTGTTCTGTTCCGTTAACTAGCCAAATCATCCGGGTAATTTGCTAGTTTAATAATATATTGTTTTTATAATTTAAATTGATCCACATTTTAAAACAAAAGCCAAAATATTGACCCAAATCATGATTGCGAATCTATAAAAAGAACCAATAGATCATAAAATAGTACCTACCAGCTCTAAAAATATTTTCCTCTTTTTTAAAATAACTCCATAATGGCTCGGAAGACAATAGACATTTTTTTTTTTAATCGAAAGAATGAAGTTGATATCGGGTTAATCTTGTTATATTTATTTTCAGAGATTCGTAGTAATTTCAGAACAAAGATGGCCGTCTACTTTGCTTTTCTCCATTTTTTGTTTTTTTTGTTTTCAAGAAGAAACCGAACAAAAAAATGGAAGATACTTGCACTGTACACAAAAGACTTACATGGCAAGACAATGAAAGTTATCTTCTATTCAAACGATAGAAAAATTGAAGCAAGTTAAGATGTATTAGTTAAATAATAAAGATCGCCAATAACAATACTGTATAATAAGAATACTGCAATAGTAGTAGTAGTAGTACAGTAGTAGTAGTAGTAGCAGTAGTAGTAGTAGTAGTAGTAGTAGTAGTAGTAGTAGTAGTAGTATAAAAGCAGTACACTGAGAACTATGCAAACGACTGCATTTTGAACATGGAGACAAATGGTACAAGCACAAACCGAAGACAATACTAGAAAAACGAAAATCACAAAATCCTCTGGGAGATGGAGGTACAAACAGATAAACTCGTCCAAGCAAGGAGACCCGACGTCATAATTGTTAAAAAGAAGGAAAGAAACTGCCAAATTGTAGATTTTGCCCTCCCAGCAGTCTACAAGGTGAAGATTAAGAAGATGGGAAAACGAAGCAATTACACGAAACTTGCCAGAGAACTGAAAGGAATATGCAACATGGAAAAAGTCAATATAATATCAATAATTGTAGGAGCACTGTGAACACTTCCTATAAAACCTGGAAAGAAAGACTAGGAGAAATTGGAATCAAAGGGAAGACTGAGACTCTACAACGAACAGCAATGATGAAAACTACTGAAATCCTTAGAAAAATCCGCGAATGCAAAAACCAACCCACATAAAGTCCAAACACTACCCAGCCGCATGGAAATTGCAACAGAAACATGGAAGGAAGAAACCGAGGGAACTGAAATTGCAAGAAATCTGAACAGAAACATGGAAGGAAGACTACGTGAACCCGAGGGAACTGAAATTGTAAGAAATCTGAACAGAAACATGGAAGGAAAACTACATGAAACCGAGGGAACTGAAATTGCAAGAAATCTGAACAGAAACATGGAAGGAAGACTACATGAAACCGAGGGAACTGAAATTGCAAGAAATCTGAACAGAAACATGGAAGGAAGACTACGTGAAACCGAGGGAACTGAAATTGCAAGAAATCTGAACAGAAACATGGAAGGAAGACTACGTGAAACCGAGGGAACTGAAATTGCAAGAAATCTGAACAGAAATATGGAAGGAAGACTACGTGAAACCAAGAGAACTGAAATTGCAAGAAATCTGATAAATTGCCCCCCCCCCCCATCAAAAAAAAAGCACTAGGCACGGCTGAGACCACACAAATTGGTCATGAAGGGTCAAGGATGATGGAAACACCAAGGAGGAACATCACTAACCAAACCTCAATTAAAAAAGTGCAGAGAGTATTGGAACCTTGGAGAGGCTTATTACCACTGAATCCACGAGAAGACCAATGGTCGGTGCAAGCAAGAAATCAATGGTAAGCAACTTTTGCGATAATGCAAGTTCATTTGCAATGGTTATCAAGAGATGTGGAGAGTACTGGAGATTTGTGGAGACCTGTCGTCACTCAGACTCCAGAGAACACGACCGGTTATTATCAATAAAAAATCACTGATGATGACCAGTGTGAGAACTCCTCAACGTTTGTTTCCTAAAGGCTTTTTCCTATACACTTTAACGATATCAAATTCTTTAGTTCTGGGATTGAGTTTAAAAAACTTCCATTTTAATTCTTCTCATTAGTCGTAATTTGTAATTAACTGAAGAAGTAACCAATCTCTCACTTACCTATCTATGTATTTCTCTTGCTCTCTCTAACTGTATGTTGATTCAACCACTGTCTAATATTTCTTAATGTCTCTGCGAGCATTTAGAGAAAGAGTGACTCTCTCTTTTCAGCTAATTTACAGAGTGTGTTTGTACGCACCGTAAACACGTGTGTAAATATGATAGCAGAATAATAGGATACTTTACTTTTATATTATCCATAAGGATAACATATAAGAAAAGAGACACATTTTTAGATATGCAAGAAGTATTTCTTAACGTATATCAATTTTCAAATGAAATCCAAGTGGAACAAATAGTGGTAGCGGTTGTCATGAGTAGCCTAGTATACATATATAAAATATAATTGTTCACGAACACGTGTTTCACCGTTTATGGCTCATCAGCATGGCTAGGCCTAGTGAGATTCGAAACCGGGGCCACAGTAACTGAGGCTCGGCACTCTACCACTGGACCACAAAATCTCACTAACAGTTGCAAAAGTATATCGCATATAAATGTTGTCATTTATTTATATTATTCTTTTTTTTTGTACTTTCTTCGATTAGGACCCATGCTAAAATCGACTTGGTGTCTGTACGTTCCGGATGTTTATGTAAACCTCTGGAAGCGGTTAGCCAATCAAATTGCAAGAAAATAAGCAGACGACATGCCAACATTTCAACTGATTGAAACGAATAAGCAGACGACATGTCAACATTTCAACTGATTGAAACTCGAAAGTACTGCAATGAATTTTCGCGAGCTATCACTGGCTATCACTGGCTGTTGCATCTCCCGAAGGACTGATTAACTTTTGTCAGAAAGAAAAACTGATCGCAAAAAAAACCCTTTAATACCAAATCTCAATCTTAAACCCAAACCCTCACGAAACCCAAAATAATTTTAAGTAAAAAAAATACCCTAACCCTAACCCTAATCCTAAACCTAACGACGCCATTTTTACCTAATTACAAACCAAAAATAATTTTCAGTAATAAAAACACTTAAAAAATATAATTTATAATCTATTAATTCTTATTTCTTCATAAAAAAATATTTCTTTCATACAATTTGACTAAATGTATTTTTTTTTCTTTAATTTTTTGCTTTAAGGATTGGTTAATGTTTGTTTTTTCCTACTTGTAAATCGACCCCTCGTTTTTGATTTTTTGGATGCAGGTAGGTCAACCGACGTGGCGTCGGTACTTTCCGGCGGTTTACGTAAACATCCAGAAAGTACCAACGTGATAATTGAACGTATTCAAATATATATATACATGGTGTCAATAAAGTCCGTGCACACTTTTAAAAATTCATAACTTTATTTGTATTTGCAATAGAAATAATCTGTGAAAAATGTTATAAATTTTCTTGTAGCTAGTTGCAAGTATAGTTATTAAATAATTCTTAACTACAAAATTTGCAACAATTTTTAGATAAGTAAATAAATATTCCATTTCCTAACAGATTGATCGGAAGGGGTGGACCATATTATTGCCCTCCGTGTTCGCCAGATTTGACTCAATTAGTTTATTCTTCATGGGTACATGTGAAAACAATTATACATGCAACCAAACATAGTCCATTTAAAGATTTGAAAGCTAAAATAACTAATGTGATTTTAAGCATTACTGTAAATCACGCATAACTGCAAAATCGTATTAACATTTGTATTGCTAACGATGGAAGACATGTAGAAACTTACATAAAATTTTAATCGTATTACCATTTGTATTGCTAACGATGGAGGACATGTAGAAACTTACATAAAATTTTAATCGTATTACCATTTGTATTGCTAACGATGGAGGACATGTAGAAACTTACATAAAATTTTAATCGTATTACCATTTGTATTGCTAACGATGGAAGACATGTAGAAACTTACATAAAATTTTAATCGTATTACCATTTGTATTGCTAACAATGGAAGACATGTAGAAACTTACATAAAATTTTAATCGTATTACCATTTGTATTGCTAACGATGGAGGACATGTAGAAACTTACATAAAATTTTAATCGTATTACCATTTGTATTGCGAACGATGGAGGACATGTAGAAACTTACATAAAATTTTAATCGTATTACCATTTGTATTGCTAACGATGGAGGACATGTAGAAACTTACATAAAATTTTAATCGTATTACCATTTGTATTGCTAACGATGGAAGACATGTAGAAACTTACATAAAATTTTAATCGTATTACCATTTGTATTGCGAACGATGGAGGACATGTAGAAACTTACATAAAATTTTAATTGTATTACCATTTGTATTGCTAACGATGGAGGACATGTAGAAACTTACATAAAATTTTAATCGTATTACCATTTGTATTGCTAACGATGGAGGACATGTAGAAACTTACATAAAATTTAAATCGTATTACCATTTGTTTTGCTAACGATGGAGGACATGTAGAAACTTACATAAAGTTTAAATCGTATTACCATTTGTATTGCTAACGATGGAGGACATGTAGAAACTTACATAAAATTTAAATCGTATTACCATTTGTATTGCTAACGATGGAAAAATGTAGAAACTTACATAAAATTTTAATCGTATTACCATTTGTATTGCTAACGATGGAGGACATGTAGAAACTTACATAAAATTTAAATCGTATTACCATTTGTTTTGCTAACGATGGAGGACATGTAGAAACTTACATAAAGTTTAAATCGTATTACCATTTGTATTGCTAACGATGGAGGACATGTAGAAACTTACATAAAATTTAAATCGTATTACCATTTGTATTGCTAACGATGGAAAAATGTAGAAACTTACATAAAATTTAAATCGTATTACCATTTGTATAGCTAACGATAGAGGACATGTAGAAACTTACATAAAATTTAAATCGTATTACCATTTGTATTCCAAACCATGGAGGACATGTGGAAACTTACATACAATTTATATCGTATTGCCATTTGTATTGCTAACGATGGAGGGCATGTGGAAACTTACATACAATTTAAATCGTATTGCCATTTCTATTGCTAACGATGGATTACATGTGGAAACTTACATAAAATTTAAATCGTACTGCAATTTGTATTTCTAACGATGGATGATATTCGGAAACTTCCATAAAATTTAAATCGTATTACCATTTTTATTGCTAACGATAGATGACATGTGGAAACTTACAAAAATTTAAATCGTATTACCATTTGTATTGCAAACGATGGAGAACATTTGGAAACTTACATAAAATTTAAATCGTATTATCCTACGTATTGCTAACGATAGAGGACATGTAGAAACTTACATACAATTTAAATGGTATTGCCCTTTGTATTGCTAACGATGGATGACATGTGGAAACTTAAATACAATTTAAATCGTATTACCATTTGTATTGCTAATGATGGAGGACATGTAGAAACTTACATAAAATTTTATGTAAATTTCCACATGTCCTCCACTGTTAGTAATACAAATGCTAATACGATTTAAATTTTATGTAAGTTTCTACATGTCTTCCATCGTTAGCAATACAAAGGATAATACGATTAAAATTTTATGTATGTTTCCACAAGTCTTCCATCGTTAGAAATACAAATGGTAATATGATTAAAATTTTATGTAAGTTTCTACATGTCTTCCATCGTTAGCAATGCAAATTGTAATACGATTTTAATTTTATGTAAGTTTCCACATGTCCTCCATCGTTAGCAATACGAATGCTAATACGATTAAAATTTTATGTAAGTTTCTACATGTCTTCCATCGTTAGCAATACAAATGGTAATACGATTAAAATTTTATGTAAGTTTCTACATGTCTTCCATCGTTAGCAATACAAATGGTAATACGATTTAAATTTTATGTAAGTTTCTACATGTCTTCCATCGTTAGCAATACAAATGGTAATACGATTAAAATTTTATGTAAGTTTCTACATGTCTTCCATCGTTAGCAATACAAATGGTAATACGATTTAAATTTTATGTAAGTTTCTACATGTCTTCCATCGTTAGCAAAACAAATGGTAATACGATTTTAATTTTATGTAAGTTTCTACATGTCTTCGATCGTTAGCAATACAAATGTCAATACGATTTAAATTTTATGTATGTTTCCACATGTCTTCCATCTTATGAAATACAAATGGTAATATGATTAAAATTTTATGTAAGTTCCTACATGTCTTCCATCGTTAGCAAAACAAATGGTAATACGATTTTAATTTTATGTAAGTTTCTACATGTCTTCCATCGTTAGCAAAACAAATGGTAATACGATTTTAATTTTATGTAAGTTTCTACATGTCTTCGATCGTTAGCAATACAAATGTCAATACGATTTAAATTTTATGTATGTTTCCACATGTCTTCCATCTTATGAAATACAAATGGTAATATGATTAAAATTTTATGTAAGTTTCTACATGTCTTCCATCGTGAGCAATGCAAATTGTAATACGATTTTAATTTTATGTAAGTTTCCACATGTCCTCCATCGTTAGCAATACAAATGGTAATATGATTAAAATTTTATGTAAGTTTCTACATGTCTTCCATCGTTAGCAATGCAAATTGTAATACGATTTTAATTTTATGTAAGTTTCTACATGTCCTCCATCGTTAGCAATACACATGCTAATACGATTAAAATTTTATGTAAGTTTCTACATGTCTTCCATCATTAGCAATACAAATGGTAATACGATTTAAATTTTATGTAAGTTTCTACATGTCTTCCATCGTTAGCAATACAAATGGTAATACGATTTAAATTTTATGTAAGTTTCTACATGTCTTCCATCGTTAGCAATACAAATGGTAATACGATTTAAATTTTATGTAAGTTTCTACATGTCTTCGATCGTTAGCAATACAAATGGTAATACGATTTTAATTTTATGTAAGTTTCTACATGTCTTCGATCGTTAGCAATACAAATGGTAATACGATTAAAATTTTATGTAAGTTTCTACATGTCTTCCATCGTTAGCAAAACAAATGGTAATACGATTTTAATTTTATGTAAGTTTCTACATGTCTTCCATCGTTAGCAATACAAATGGTAATACGATTAAAATTTTATGTAAGTTTCTACATGTCTTCCATCGTTAGCAATACAAATGGTAATACGATTTAAATTTTATGTAAGTTTCTACATGTCTTCCATCGTTAGCAAAACAAATGGTAATACGATTTTAATTTTATGTAAGTTTCTACATGTCTTCGATCGTTAGCAATACAAATGTCAATACGATTTAAATTTTATGTATGTTTCCACATGTCTTCCATCTTATGAAATACAAATGGTAATATGATTAAAATTTTATGTAAGTTTCTACATGTCTTCCATCGTTAGCAATGCAAATTGTAATACGATTTTAATTTTATGTAAGTTTCCACATGTCCTCCATCGTTAGCAATACGAATGCTAATACGATTAAAATTTTATGTAAGTTTCTACATGTCTTCCATCGTTAGCAATACAAATGGTAATACGATTAAAATTTTATGTAAGTTTCTACATGTCTTCCATCGTTAGCAATACAAATGGTAATACGATTTAAATTTTATGTAAGTTTCTACATGTCTTCCATCGTTAGCAATACAAATGGTAATACGATTAAAATTTTATGTAAGTTTCTACATGTCTTCCATCGTTAGCAATACAAATGGTAATACGATTTAAATTTTATGTAAGTTTCTACATGTCTTCCATCGTTAGCAAAACAAATGGTAATACGATTTTAATTTTATGTAAGTTTCTACATGTCTTCGATCGTTAGCAATACAAATGTCAATACGATTTAAATTTTATGTATGTTTCCACATGTCTTCCATCTTATGAAATACAAATGGTAATATGATTAAAATTTTATGTAAGTTTCTACATGTCTTCCATCGTTAGCAATGCAAATTGTAATACGATTTTAATTTTATGTAAGTTTCCACATGTCCTCCATCGTTAATAATACAAATGGTAATATGATTAAAATTTTATGTCAGTTTCTACATGTCTTCCATCGTTAGCAATGCAAATTGTAATACGATTTTAATTTTATGTAAGTTTCCACATGTCCTCCATCCTTAGCAATACACATGCTAATACGATTAAAATTTTATGTAAGTTTCTACATGTCTTCCATCATTAGCAATACAAATGGTAATACGATTTAAATTTTATGTAAATTTCCACATGTCTTCCATCGTTAGCAATACAAATGGTAATACGATTAAAATTTTATGTAAGTTTCTACATGTCTTCCATCGTTAGCAATACAAATGGTAATACGATTTAAATTTTATGTAAGTTTCTACATGTCCTCCATCGTTAGCAATACAAATTGTAATACGATTAAAATGTTATGTAAGTTTTCAACATGTCTTCCATCGTTAGCAAAACAAATGGTAATACGATTTTAATTTTATGTAAGTTTCTACATGTCTTCGATCGTTAGCAATACAAATGTCAATACGATTTAAATTTTATGTATGTTTCCACATGTCTTCCATTATATGAAATACAAATGGTAATATGATTAAAATTTTATGTAAGTTTCTACATGTCTTCCATCGTTAGCAATGCAAATTGTAATACGATTTTAATTTTATGTAAGTTTCCACATGTCCTCCATCGTTAGCAATACAAATGGTAATACGATTTAAATTTTATGTAAGTTTCTACATGTCTTCCATTGTTAGCAATACAAATTGTAATACGATTTTAATTTTATGTAAGTTTCTACATGTCTTCCATCGTTAGCAATGCAAATTGTAATACGATTTAAATTTTATGTAAGTTTCTACATGTCTTCCATCGTTAGCAATGCAAATTGTAATACGATTTTAATTTTATGTAAGTTTCCACATGTCCTCCATCGTTAGCAATACAAATGCTAATACGATTAAAATTGTATGTAAGTTTCTACATGTCTTCCATCGTTAGCAATACAAATTGTAATACGATTTTAATTTTATGTAAGTTTCTACATGTCTTCGATCGTTAGCAATACAAATGTCAATACGATTTAAATTTTATGTTAGTTTCTACATGTCCTCTATCGTTTGCAATACAAATGTTAATACGATTTAAATTTTATGTAAGTTTCCATATTTCCTCCATCGTTAGCAATACTAATGTTAATACGATTTAAATTTTATGTAAGTTTCTACATGTCTTCCATCGTTAGCAATACAAATGGTAATACGGGTAATGGTCTGTATCTATATATGTATAGACATATATATATGGTGCCGGGTTATGAAAATTCCCAGGATAGTGTCTGGAGGCGCGTTAATACCACTGGGCAAGATACCTCTCTTAGTCTTTGTTAAGACAGGTATCTAGGAGATGGAAAACTCTGATGTTCAACCTGAGGTCTTTTCTTGCTTAATCTGTGGCGATTTTTCAGCACCGACTTGGGTTTATGAAAAGGTCCAAAAAGTGGGGATAGGTTTTACACAGGCTTTCACCACTATAAACAAATCTTTTGTGTGGGTTTCTTGACAACTTAAGTTTATACCAAAGTCCTGCACACAAAAAAAAAAAAAAAAAAGTCCACAGGCGATAGGGTAAGGCTACGGGAACAGGTAAAGCATATTACTGGAAGTTCTTAGCTCGATCTCTACACTTTGGCGACCGGTGGGTGATGGCCGTTCTGCCCAAACATTTGAGCAATTGTGCAGTCTGTGTCCTTTATCGGTGACAAAGCAGCCCTGTTTAGGGATAGCACTGCTTTTCCTATGCTGGGGAGGGGGCGATAAAAGGAGCCCTAAACATCATTACCCTTGGCAGCCAACTCCAGCTGTCTGGATATCCAACATGCAGTCCCAATAACAGAAGAAGTAAAAACTTTCATTTTGGATCTTGGAATGTCCGTACTCTACTTGACAATGATACTCAGCCAGAACGTAGGACGGCTCTTGTCGCACTTGAGCTTAAAAGGTTTGACATCAGTATTGCCGCCCTTAGTGAAATTCGCCTGGCTGGAAATTCACAACTGACAGATGAAAAGGGTGGTTATACCTTTTTCTGGAGTGGCAAAGGCCCAGAGGAGCCTCGACATTCTGGAGTAGGATTTGCTATCAAGTCCAATCTTGCAAAGTCATTGCCGACCCTTCCAAAGGGGTTTTCGGATCGCTTGATGACATTAACCCTTAATCTTGAATGTGATACCCGTGCTATTTTAATTAGTTGTTATGCTCCCACGTTGAACAGACCAGAGCAGGAGAAAAATGATTTTTACCAGCAACTAAGAGAAATTATCACTAATGTTCGACACAAGGACAAACTTATTCTTTTGGGTGATTTTAATACACGTGTGGGTGTGGATAGTACATCATGGCGTGGTGTTCTGGGTCATCATGGCGTTGGTCGTATGAATGGGAATGGTCTTCGTTTGTTGTCTCTTTGTGGAGAGCTTAATCTGTGCATTACCAACACTGTATTCCAGCAGAAAAACTCCCACAAGACTACATGGATGCACCCTCGTTCTAGGGATTGGCACTTGATTGACTACATCATCACCAAGAGACGTGACCTTGGGGACTTTCGTATCACTCGTTCGTTCCATACAAGTTACTATCTTTCAGATCATGCCTTGCTTCGAAGTAAAACGTCTTTTCGTTTACAGCACAGATGAGTGAAACGCTCCTCTGTCCCTAAACAGATAAACATTCTACCATTAAAGAATACCGTTCAGCGGGCAGCACTGTCGGCCCGTCTTGATCGCTCATTGGATTCTGTTGAGATAACCGATGATATCGAATCTTCCTGGAAATCCTTGCGGGACATAATTCACACATCTGCATTGGAAGTTTTGGGGTTACCTGTCCGTAGGCATCAGGACTGGTTCGATGACCAGAATGTTGAGGCCCAGGAGTTGATCAATGAAATGCATAAGGCTCATAAAACCTGGATTGATGATAAGAACTCAACACTAAAGAGGAAATTGTGCAAGGAATGCAAAAGTAAAGTCCAGAAAGCATTACGGCAGATGAAAGAAGCATGGTGGTCCTCACATGCCAAATTAATGCAAGAAGCATTTGACAGAAGAGACTTGAAAGTTTTTTATGAAGGTATTAAGAAAGTTTTTGGACCACACGAATCTGGCGTTTCTCCCGTGTCTGCAAATGATGGCACACTGATAAATGATAGAGCGGGTATATTGAATCGCTGGAAGGAGCACTTCGAAGCGGTCCTAAACAATACTTCCACAACTGATGAAGAAATACTTTCATCTATCACTGAACGACCTGAGATTCCTGAACTCTCCTTCCTTCCAGCAATACATGAAGTTTTCGTTGCTATTAGGCAAATGTCGTCAGGCAAAAGGTCAGGGAAAGACACCTTACCTCCTCAGGTGTTTAAGTACGGTGGCCAGACACTAGTGAAGAAGCTGCATAGTCTCTTTGTGAAGATCTGGCAAGGTGGAAATGTCCCTCAGGATTTCAAAGATGCATTAATTCAACACTTGTATAAGAATAAAGGCAATAGAAACATCTGTGACAACCATCGAGACATCTCACTTTTGTCAATTGACTGGAAGGTCTTGGCAAGGCTTATTCTCAACAGAATAATTAAACACCTTGTTGATGATATCTATCCCGAATCTCAGTGCGGTTTCCATGCTGGTCGGGGTACTGTCGATATGATCTTTTTCCTCCGCCAGGTTGCCGGGAAAGTTCGGGAAAAGAACGACGAGTTGTATATGGTTTTCATTCACCTTACAAAGGCGTTTGACACCGTGAAGCCCCCTGGAAAGTGTTGGACAAGCTGGGAATACCTGACAACATGCTGAATCTAATTATTTCTTTCCATGATGGAATGAAGGCATCGGTTGTTTCAAATGGAGAGTCTTCAGAACCTTTCAATGTGACAAATGATACCAAACAGGGTTGCGTAATGGCACCTGTGCTATTTGCTTTGTTCTTTTCAGTTATGCTGAGAAATGCTTTCGCTGATATAGATACTGGGGTGAAGTTTAAGTTTAGAACAAGTGGTGGTCTTTTCAACCAGCAACGTTTCAAAGCTAAGACCCGTCTTCGACAAACTGTCATCAGGGATCTTTTGTTTGCAGATGACGCTGCACTTTGTGCAACATCTCGGGAGGAAGCGCAACTGCTTGTGGACAGGTTTTCGACTGCTTGCAAGGCTTTTGGTCTGACAATCAGCATCAAGAAAACAGAAGTGATTCACCAACCTCGCCTCATGCCTAAACAAGTTCAGGGTGTGAAACAACAGCCACCAGTAAAGCAACGACCACCAGTACACTGTTTTCCAGATATTCCAATGCAAGTGGACGGTAAAGATCTGAAATATGTGAAAAACTTCACTTATCTTGGGAGTAAGATAAATTGGAGTGCCTCCCTTGATGACGAAATCTTTAACCGAATTGCGAAAGCAACCACTGCTTTTGGAAAACTGCGTCATCGGTTATGGAAGGACGGGGGGATAAGTTTGAGAACAAAAGTACTTGTGTATAGAGCAGTTGTGCTAACATCACTGCTTTATGGATCGGAATCATGGACAGTCTATCGCAGCCACATTCAGAAGCTTGATGTCTTTCACAAAAATTGCCTTAGAACGATTTGTGGTGTCACCCTAAGAAATCGGATGTCTAATGCGGACCTATTTACATGCTGCGGTATTGGCGGAATTGAAAGCTTTTTGATGCAATCACAACTGCGTTGGGCAGGACATGTCTTACGTATGAAAGATGATAGAATACCAAAGCAACTGATGTACGGCAAACTCAACAGTGGAAGGCGAAATGTGGGTCGACCGCTGCTTCGCTTTAAGGACAAGTTGAAGATGAATTTGACATCTATCAATATTGCTTATCGTGATTTTGAACAGCTTGCTTCTCGACGGAAGTAATGGCGATCTGACTGCCAGAGGGGCATCAGGCGGTTCTCTGTAACTGCCATTCATCAACAGCACGAAAAACACGAAAGAACAAAAACATCTACAAGTATCCCAGCCGATTTTTCTCAAGATCTTCCTTCTTGCATCCATTGTGGGCTGGTTTGCAAATCTCTTGCAGGACTCAAATGCCATTTACGACTGAGTAAATGTAAGCATGCTATATCCATCGTAGACTAAACAAATTTTGAGTTGTCAAGACCTCATACGTCGAAATCGACGGGAGAGTCCATGATAAATATATACATATATATATATATATACATACTATATACATATATACACATACTATATACATATACATATATATATCCATACATATATACGACATATATACATATATATATATCCATACATATATACGACATATATACATATATATACATATACATATATATATATATCCATACATATATACGACATATATACATATATATATATCCATACATATATACGACATATATACATATATATACATACATATATATATATATATATATATCCATACATATACGACATATACACACACACACACACATATATATATATATACATACATATACGACATATATCCATACATATATACGACATATACACACACACATATATATATATCCATACATATACGACATATACACGCACACAAATATATATATATATGAGATAGAGAGAGAGTTGGAGAGAGATGGGAGAGGGGGAGATTAGTGTAGTGATGGCTATGGTGTTACACATGGGCATCGATAACAAAATGGAAGAATTAAAAAGGTGTTTTTTTGTATTAAAACTTCTTTCTACTTCTTTATCTCTCTCTATCTCTCGCAACTGGTTCAATATAATTAAAAGTAAGAAATAAAGAAAGAAAGCAAAAGACCGACCTAAATTCAGTGCTGTTTTGGAAACAACTACCAGTGCGAATGAAAAAAATTATTATTTTTTACTCGATATTTATAAATTTGGTCCCTGATGACTCTAGGGGGATGAATATCACAGATTTTTGTTAATTTACCAAAACCAGATCGGAGTCAACCAGAATTCTATAATGTAAGGTTTTTAAGCATATCTTGTGTAGTTTCGGACTTTTAGCTAGACAGACAAACGCACACACTTTCCTTTTATACAATAGATTCCACATATCAGTGTGAATTATCTGAAAAAAATAATGATAATTAGATTAACATCGATGCTTCTAATCATACAAGACTATCTCTGGCCAGATCTGAGTGAAATTTCTATGAAGCAATACTAATGTTAAGAATCGGAAACCCAAGGTTGAGGTCAGCGAACAATAGTCTCCTCGAGACAGTTCCGTGAATAGCATTCAGAAGGAGCCAAGGAAACAAAGATGATTCGGGCATATCGCATCACAGCCAGGGTCAAAAGTGAACATGAAAAACAAGAAGGCAAGACCCACAACACGAAGCAGGTGAAGGTTTTATCTTCAGTTTGAATAAAACAGAAACATGATTGAGAACAATTGCGTATTTGTTTGGCGGAGAGTAGAGTACAATTCCGGCTTGGCTCTTTGGCTGCCTGACAAACGAGCCCCAGTCATATTTCAGGCCGACTCATTGTCTTCTCTGAGGGGGGGGAGGTAGTGCAGGAGTGGGGGAGATGTACAGGCCGTTCCCTGGAATAAGTAATTCTGACATAAGTATTTGAATCTCTTGTTCGTTAAGAATAAAACATATTCATTGCAATAGATTAAATTCATTCAAGCAGCACCACTTAAATAACAGATAACACCGGCATTTACAAATGGTACATAGATGGTCAAAACTGATAATAGATATAGCAGCCTTTGTGCTGAGAATAAGAAAAAGAGGAGTGTACTTGGTTTTTATAACCTCGTAATTTAGGTTAATTATAAATAATTAACTTGTAAATAAATGAATGAACTATCAAGAGAAACGTTTAACAGATTTATTAAAACTGAACACAGAATGAATTAATGAGTTAATTGGCCGCTGGACGCGATTGCTATATTCACAGTCTGACGCCGTGATTTTTGTTTTCTTTCTCTCTGGGCAGACGACCCTTTTTCCAAGGGCGATAACTCTTAACTCCCGATTGGTTCAAGGGAGGTAATTCCGTTTTCGTTTTGTGTCCTAACATTGGTGCACTCGCAATAGATTTTTATGAACAATTTTCTACCGTCTCCGAATATCACTAATCCAAAATAAAATATTGTCAGGATTAAATATGTTTCTGAAAAAATTGATTCGAACTACATGTTTTAAGAACATTACCTAATGTTCACCATTGATAACTGACGGAACAGAATTAGATATTTATCTTGTATTCTTGAAAAAAAAGCATGTTAATCGAATATGTATGTATGTATGTATGTACTTGGTGCAGAGCGGTAACGGATATACAGGCCATTCCTTGGAATAAGTAATTTTGACATAGGTATTTGAATATCTTGTTAGTTTTCTATTATACAGGGTGGGCCAAAATAAGGGTCCTATCTTTAAATTTGAATAACTTGAATTTGAATAACTTCCACAAAATAAAAGTTAAACTCACCAAACTTTATGTGTGTGTAGACTGACCCTTCCGAGATTTTTTGAAATAAACAAAACAAATTTTAGCCGAAAAACACTTCTTAAAACTTACAAAAACTAAAGTATTGTTTTTTACACTGTTTTGAGTTTTTTAAGCAAAAATAATGTTTTCTAAATGAGGGTACGTTCCTTAGGGCTAATACGGCTCATGCTTGTTTCGGAAGGGGTCCTTTACTTATTCTAAAAAAAAAAATTAAAAAAATCAATAAATAAAAAAGTTATGAATTTTTAAAAATAGGACCCTTATTTTTGCCCACCCTGTATAAAGGGCAGTTATGTGTGTGTGTGTGTGCGTATGTATGTCCAACTCAAAGTAAAAAACTACAGGACAAAGACCAAAAAAGTTGGCATATTCTTGATCAGTGTTACCCGGAATGAATAATATATAAAATTTAGAAAAACACTATTCATTCTTTGAGGGTTAACCAGGCCAGGTTTCGTCAGTGGGGTTGGTTTTTCAGGCATTTTCAATCTTATAATGTAGTACTTTTGAAAATAAATGCTGACTCATTCCTCAAGAAACAAACTGCAGACTCAACATCATTCCTCTTCAAAGGCAGGAGGGGGTGGCAAGAAACTCGGAAAGGGTGGTTTTAGTAGTGCTCTGGAGGCCTCCTTAATTTTATTTAGGTGGTTTTGATAGCGCTCTAATGGCTTCCTAAGTTTTATTTTTTTCACTCTATATGGGCAGAGGAGAAAGAGGGGTTCGAAAGACGGAGGGGCAAAATGGGGGAGGAAGGAAGAAAGAAAAAGAAAGAAAGAAATAAAGAAAGAGAGAAAGAGAGAAAGATAGGACAGATAGAGAGAGGTAAAGAGATAGAATGTTTAATAGAAATATGTTACACTTTTTAACCTCTTCTATTTTGTTTTTAGTGGTCCCGGGCAACGCCGGGTATCCTTTCTAGTTAAGAATAAAACATTTTTATTACAATAGATTAAATGAATTTAAATAACAGATATCACTGGTTCACTTATGCTTTAAAGATGGTCAAAACTGATAATGGATATAGCAACCTTTGTGTTAGAAACACCTGCAATAGGTTTTTATAGAACAATTTTCTAAAGGTGAAAAACTCCTCCTATCTTCTATGAATATCACTAAGTAAAATTGATATCGATCAGGATTAAGTATGTCTTTCCTTGGCCTTCCCCTGGAAAACATGGGAGGAAGTGATAAGGATATCAAGGATGGATAAGGGTGGATTTGAGATCTTTATCACTTTTTCTTATTTTCTCCTTGGCTTTACCTGCCAATTGACCCTGCGTCCTCAACTGTTGGTATGGTCATGTAGAAAGAATGGATAAGAGTTCTTGGGTTAGTAGACGTAGAACAGTGGATGTAGCAGGGTCAGTTGGCAGGGAAGGCCGAGGAAAACATAGAAAGAAGTGATAAGGATCTCAAGTCCATCTGTATCACTTCCTCCCATATTATGATAACGATGAATTTGAAAGAAATAGGGATAAATAAAGACCTGGGTAGATAAGTTAATTTCTAAAAACCGTTCAACATGTAAAATGGACGTTAAAATGATGATGAAAATGATTCGATAAAATTGATCCCAAATTAATTTTCTCAAGAACATGGCCTGATGTTTACTATAAATAAATGACAACACAGAATTAAATATTTATTTAATATTCTTGGGAAAAAACACACACACGAATCAAATACGTATGTACTTTGTCTCAGAATAATATTCTCTCCATTAAAAAATCCAAAAGAATTTATGTATTTATCTTTATGTATACAAAGTTAGGTATATGTAGATGTGAACACAGCTACTATGCGTAAATGTGGGGATTATATTTTTCTTATTAAAATTTTAATAACAAGTATTAGATATCAATAAATATTCCCTAAATTTCAGTTCTTAGGAGGCATAATATGGGCACAACCTCCCATTTGAAAATTCAAATATTTCAGATTTGCATTGCCTTAGATCCATAGTCATTACATGTCAATTAAGAAAGATTCCCTGAATTTCAATTACTTCTTAAGACCCCTTAAGCCTAACTCTTAAATTTTAGATATCTTCTAGAATCAAAATCATGTAATTGATTTTAATCAAAATTGGAATTAGGATTCTAGACATAAAATTTGGTATCATTATATCTTGATTTTAATCTTCATCAGGGGATATAAAAGTGGTGCAAAACTGTTCTGTTACGATAATTTATTTAATTCGTCCTGGGATGAGTTAGATTTGGTGGTTTTGTTTTATGGCATATCAACCTTTAAATATGCTAAATCCGGTCATTTTGGTAAAAGTTTTTATGCTTCAAGTTCTTTATATCTTCAAATATTCATTCATGGTTTTGTAGAGGGAAAATGTTGTTTTTGATTTTAGCTTTGCAGAACAGCGTTGAGTTTTGCAAAGGAAACGGAAAAAAAGCAATACCATCAATATATATATATATATATATTTATATCTGGTGATACCAGATCAGGCTGCCCTGTGGCTCCCTGAGACGAAATTCACCTACATTGACGTTTTTTTTTTTTTTTTTTTTTTTTTTTGTAAAACTTAATTATGTTCTACAAAACCAAAAACAACAGCCCCTCTCCCTTTCTCCCTCCCCTTTTTTATTTTATTTTTAGAACTTGAAGCATAAATCTTTTACTATAATGACCAGATTCGGCGTTAAATAACCCAAAAAGGGTTGATATGCCGTAAAACAAAACTACCAAACTACCAAACCATATATATATATGATCCAGGCTTGAAGCAGGTGCCTATCTAGCCACACTGAACAGCTGTGATACAGTGAAACAGTCTGTGGATAACTAATATATATATATATTAAACGGTTTGTTATGTAATGGATTTTGATAAAAATTGGAATAAGGATCCTTGAGATAAGGTTTAGTATCATTATATCTTGATTTTAATCTTCGTAAGGGGACACAAAATGTGGTATATATCACGTCTCTGGAATATGTAACGTATAGTTTTTACATAAATAATTTATATATATATATATATATATATATATATATATATATATATATATATATATGTGTGTGTGTGTGTGTGTGTGTATGTATTTTTAAACAGTTCATAATATTTTTCCGGTATTTATATTACTGACAGACAGAAAAATGATGAATTGTTATAATGTAAAATTGCTAACGGACAGACGGGCATACGTTGATTAAAATATAACCTTGTTGTTGCAGAGGTAAAAATAAACGAGAGTGTGTTCGTTAAGGGGTTGTTATGTAATGGTTTTTGATCAAAATTGGAATAAGGATTCTAGACATAAGGTTTAGTATCAAAGGTGGTGCAAAACTATCCTGTTCACAGAATTAATTTTACCTGTCTCGGGACGGGTATTCTTCTGGTTTCTTATCAGAAGATTAGTATGCAGTTTTAAATTTCTAAAGTTAATTCAATAAAAACACAAATAACTATTTGGTACTTATGCAGTTTACGGACCAGGCTGAAATAATACCGTTATTATTTAGAAAGCTATTCTTAACATGAGGAGGGGGGAGGGGGCTTTGTTAACAATTCTGTACTTAAAAATTTAATAAAAAAAAGATACCGTAAAAATTGAATTTAACTTGGAAATCCTTTCTAAAAAATAGCATGGTCCATAAACTGCAGAAGTACCTACTATTTTTAACCAAAATTATGATGGTGTGGACCAACGACTTAGCGTGCCATGTTTTGTCGTGGCAGAGTCTTGTCGCTTAGATAGCACCACATATGCATTTGTAACACTACTGGGACCAATTCTTCCATCCCCACACATAATCCGGACGGCAGCTCATCACTTAGACAGCTTGAGTCATGTTATATCGATGACACATGGCAGCATTTCATTCTCTCTCTCTGTTTCTACTTCGTTGTTGTTCTGTCACGGATAATAGCGGCTGTTGTAAATAATGGTGGCACAGAATCATTGTGATTTTGAAAGCAGTTGTTTGAATGGGAAAGTTTGAGTGATGGCACTTAAGAGTCAAAGGTGACTCCAGAATGGAAGTCATGTAACCACGTGATTTCCGGGCTAAGATTTTCTGTCTCTTTGTCTGGCAATATTTCAAGCAAGAAAAGTCCGGGATGATATCCCCAATGGGGAGGCAGTGCATACAGTATGGCTGGGTGTAGCAAGATGAGGTATCCGTCTCTCTCTCTCTCTCTCTCTCATATATATATATATATATATATATATATATATATATATATATATATATATATATATATATCACGTGTATGAAACTAACGTACCAAAAGTAACCTGTCTCTCTGATGTTCTTTGTGACTGTTTTCTCTCTTTGTAATAAACCTTTATTAAAAACTAAACATCGGCGTCCGAGTGATTGTATCCACATCCAAAGAATAACTCTGGTTCACGACGATGACATGGGTGTAAAACGGCTTAGACATGAAATGCAACAGAAAGATCTTCGTCTTTTGGGGCTGGCAACTTAAGCAGGCGAATGTGAATGTGGCCATTCCCCGAAGAGCCCCAATGAAGGTGGGGGCAGCCACGCACAATGTAGCTAGGTATAACGAGACAAGCTATCTATCTGTCTGTCTGTCTGTCTCTCTTTCCCACGAAGGGCAGCCCACACTTGTTAACGTCCAGAGATCCTAACCCTGTTTGTGAATGTTCAAAGTTGTCTGTATTAATAAACATCGTCGTCCGAGTGATTGTATCCACAGACAAGCAAGGACCTGGGCTCACGACGACGACACGACCCTTACTCACTCTTAATTAAATTAAACTTTTATTTTGTGGGACAAAATGAGTCCCAACGCGTGTAGAGACCAGTGAAAGTTGGTTTTCGGTATACTGTAGTTAAAAAACCGGAGGAAGCTTTACTAACTAACACATCCAGAAATAGAAGTGAAGAATTGGCTTTCTTATTTAAAATAAACTTAAGAACTGGATGGATATTGTTGAGCGATGTGAAAAAAAAACGTCCGCTTTCGTCTCATTGTTGAACAAACAAAATGTGTCGTCAACATAGCGAAAATAAACGTCTGGTCTATCAGAACCCGATAGCAGACCTTCTTCATGAAAACCAACAAAGATGTTGGCCAATGCCGGCCCAAAGGAGAACCCATAGAGACCCCATCAATTTGTTTGTACATAATGTCGTTAAAACTGAATTCAACCGACATAGCCAATTTCATTAATACCACAAAAATATTTTCGGGAATTAAAAGAGTGGGTAATTGACTGCGATATAATGCATCTGCACATATATTAATCGTCTCAATAGGAGGAACACAGGTAAAAAAGACTTTATACATCAAAGGAACACATAAATTTGTCAGTGTGAGAATAATTTTGTATAAAATCCGAAAATGAAAATAAATTTTTAATACAAAATGAACTATAGCGTTCTAAAACTCGTTCTAGTAGCAAGCCATTTGCCTACCTTTGCTGTGAGGACCCTATCATATATAACATGGGTCTTAACGGTACTCCGTCTTTATGGGTGTTAGGTAGACCATATAGAACCGGAAAGTCTGATTAAATTAGAAATACTAGTGGGAAGAGCTCCACTCTTAACCCATTTAACCAGACGTTTTTGGAACTTGGTCTCGATAGATATAGTGAAATCATGTGCATCTACCGGACCCAACTGAACAAACTTAGAGGTATCCCCCAAAGTAGTCATCATTTTATTTACATAGTCTTGATGATCAAGGATGACGACCCCCTGAGCCTTTATCAGGTTTTGTGATGACTAAAGATTTATTATGGTGAAGTGCTTTAATGGTACGGAAATGTTCACTTTACCATTTTGTTTCACAAAAAGAGACAGGTGTACATGCGTATGAATGAGAGAAGTCATTTTATTTCGCTTTAAGATCATTGACCTTAGCGTCGGATATAAGTGGGAGTCATGCTAATTGAGCAAAGAAGACTTCGAATTCAGAGTATATTTTTACCGTTTCGGAATAGTAGGAGGAATGCAGAAGTCCTATATATATATATATATATATATATATATATATGTTGTGGACCTGGGTAAGGCTGAATGAATGACACAGGAACACATGGTTTAAATGAACAATGGTATATATTATATAATAGAAAGAAAGATATTACAAGGAAATGTGCTCTCAACCGCCATTGCTGGTTTGCCTGGGAAGAAGAGAACAAGTGTCACGTGCTTCTCGTATTTATAAGGTGGACGAGTCCATTAGTTCTTAGTAGGTAGGTACGGCACCATAACAATATATATATATATATATATATATATATATATATATAATCATCTAACATGAAAATAAAATTCAGTCTGATTCTCGAAATTAGACCTAAATAACATTGCATCTGACAAAGCGCTATTTCATTTTCACAAGCGATTTCTTACTTTTTATCCTTAGAATATGTTGTTTTTTTTATTAAATTAAAAACTGTTTTTCGATTCCGCATCTTTCAAAAAATACTTAATCCAACTAAGAACATCTTTTGGATAGATACCACAAAAACGGAAGATTTAAGTTTATCTTCTGCAGACGCTTCATTGGGGGCTCTATTTAACATTTTCGCTGTCGTCGACTGATCAAAATTTGATTAATGTTTAAATATAAAAAATGTATTTACTCTCTGGCATAAAAAAACACTCTCCCTCCGTTGCAAGAAGCAGATATAAACTAAGTGCCTTCCAAAGATATCATTTTTTGTTATACAGGGTGGGCAAAAATAAGGGTCCTATTTTTAAAAATTCATAACTTTTTTATTTATTGATTTAAAAAAAATTTTTTTTTAGAATAAGTACAGGACCCCTTCCGAAGCAAGCATGAGCCGTATTAGCCCTAAGGAACGTACCCTCATTTAGAAAACATTATTTTTGCTTAAAAAACTCAAAACAGTGTAAAAAACAATACTTTAGTTTTTGTAAGTTTTAAGAAGTGTTTTTCGGCTAAAATTTGTTTTATTTATTTCAAAAAATCTCGGAAGGGTCAGTCTACACACACATAAAGTTTGGTGAGTTTAACTTTTATTTTGTGGAAGTTATTCAAATTCAAGTTATTCAAATTTAAAGATAGGACCCTTATTTTGGCCCACCCTGTATTATTATCTAATATATAAAGAAAAGTCAGTCTTATTCTCGAAATTAAACCATGAACTGTATTGCATCTGACTAGCAATTTCTTCGTTTTTATCCTTGCAACATGTTCTTTAAAATAAAATAAAAATATTTTTCGATTACATTTCTTTAAAAAAATACTTTATCCCACAAAGAATATTATTTGGATGGATAGGAAATGGGCAGTTTTAAGTTTATTTTTTACAGAGGCGTTGAGTGGGTTTCATTTAACCCTTTTGACTCTGGAATTAAGACATATCTGATCAAAATGTATTTAGTATTTAAAGATAAAACGCATATTTGCTTTCTGGCTTTGAAAATATAATTATAAAAACAAACACTCTCCTTATGCTAAAAGAAGCGGATCTGCACTCAGTGACTTCCGAAGATCTCATCTACACTTGCTGACCTATCGAATATTTACTAGCAACACTGGATGCATTTTGCGAATTTCAGTGCAAATCTTGAACAAATCAAATTATGCTTTAATGGAAGCCGAACCAAAAATTCGCTTGCAAAGTTCTATTTTTGAGGTCAACGTTTGGCTACGTTGTACACTTAACACAGAAATCCTCTTTGCCAATGCGGTCTTAACAATATTACAGGCCTGCGGGCAAAGCAGTGCACTGGCGCCCCTTACGTACACAATCACTCACAGGAATAAACAAGTAAATGGTCAATAAATTATATATATATTATTGTTTGGTATGGTAGTTTTGTTTTACGGCATATCAACCCTCTTTGGGTTATTTAATGCCGAATCTGGTCATTATAGTAAAAGTTTTTATGCTTCAAGTTCTTTATATCTTCAAATGTTTAATCATCGTTTTTGGTTTGGTAGTTTTGTTTTACGGCATATCAACCCTTTTTGGGTTATTTAATGCCGAATCTGGTCATCATAGTAAAAGATTTATGCTTCAAGATCTAAAAATAAAATAAAAAAGGGGAGGGAGAAAGGGAGAGGGGCTGTTGTTTTTGTTTTTGGTTTTGTAGAACATAATTAAGTTTTACAAAAAAAAAAAAAAAAAAAAAAATGTCAATGTAGGTGAATTTCGTCTCAGGGAGCCACAGGGCAGCCTGATCTGGTATCACCAGTATATTATTGTATTTGTACTTACATTAACAAAACATGCTATGCAGCAAACTTAAGCATGATGTACTAACCAGAATGCTATGTCAAACTTAAGACTTACAGAAACGCGAAAATGCTATTTCAAACTTAAGCATGACAGATTAAATAAAATGTTATTTTAAACTTAGGCAGTAGGCATAAAATACAAACAAAATATTATTTCAAACTTAAGCATGAAATACAAAATAAAATTTTATTTCAAACTTAATGATGACAGATCAACAAAAATGTTATTTCGAATTTAAGCATGACAGAGCAAAGAAAATTGTGTTTCAAACTTAAGCATGACACACCTAAGAAAATGCTATTTCAAAATTAGTTATGGCATACCAAAGAAAATTTGAAACTAAAGCATGATATACTAAAGAAAAGGATATTTTATACTAAAGCATGACAGAACAACGAAAATGCTATTTCAAACTTAAGTGTGACAGAACAACGAAAATGCTATTTCAAACTTAAGCATGACAGAACAACGAAAATGCTATTTCAAACTTAAGTGTGACAGAACAACGAAAATGCTATTTCAAACTTAAGCATGACAGACCAACGAAAATGCTATTTCAAACTTAAGCATGACAGAACAACGAAAATGCTATTTCAAACTTAAGTGTGACAGAACAACGAAAATGCTATTTCAAACTTAAGCATGACAGACCAACGAAAATGCTATTTCAAACTTAAGTGTGACAGAACAACGAAAATGCTATTTCAAACTTAAGTGTGACAGAACAACGAAAATGCTATTTCAAACTTAAGTGTGACAGAACAACGAAAATGCTATTTCAAACTTAAGCATGACAGAACAACGAAAATGCTATTTCACACTTAAGCATGACAGAACAACGAAAATGCTATTTCAAACTTAAGCATGACAGAACAACGAAAATGCTATTTCAAACTTAAGTGTGACAGAACAACGAAAATGCTATTTCAAACTTAAGCATGACAGACCAACGAAAATGCTATTTCAAACTTAAGTGTGACAGAACAACGAAAATGCTATTTCAAACTTAAGCATTACAGAACAACGAGAATGCTATTTCAAACTTAAGTATGACAGCTCAACTAAAAAGCCACCATCCGCCATGTATGGAGTATTGTTGTCACATCTGGGCTGGTGCATCATCCACTAGTCTCTCCCTCTTAGACAAGGTCCAAAAAAAAGTCGCCAACTTAATAGGTCCCTCACTATCCACCAAGCTCCAGCCCCTTTCACATCGCTGCAATGTTGCATCCTTGCGCTTGTTTTACAAATACTTCAATGGATTGTGCACTGATGAACTAGCCGCTCTAATGCCCCCCTCGATGCAATAACGCTAGAACAACCCGACAATCAGCTAGATCCCATCCATTCACTGTGGAGGTCCCCAGATGCCGGAGAGCCTTCTACTCCAGCAGCTTCTTTCCTCGTGCAGAAATTTAAAACTAATGTAAACAGACATCTCGCTACACAGCTCCCAACTTAGGATGACACCCAAAACCTACTCCCTAATTCTCAGTAGACCCTTACGTCTACAGTGGCGCCTTGCCTTGTTTGGGGTGAAATATCTTAAAAATAAAAAAAAGAAGGTATTTCAAACTTAAGCATTATAAACTAAAGAAAATACTATTTCAAACATAAACATATAAACTGACAGTCAGAACCTCTATTAGAAATGCGTGGACACATCTCATTGATGCATGCATTCAATTTGTGTGTTTAACAACCAAACTTATTCCAAACTGAAGCCTGACAGACCAACGAAAATACTATTTTAAACTGAAGCTTGACAGCATCTAAAGAATTGTATGGGTCATGATTCGAAAACATTTCTGGGATTTAAAAAAGAGGGATTATGTTGCTAAATTTTGCTGCCTGAATCTGCGATATGTCTGCCTCGCTGGTTATTTGATTCCTGGCCGTAGGGAAATTAGATCCATGTTGTAAACGGTGAAAAGGTTAAAATGGCAGTAATTTATCGGAAAGAAAGTCAAGTTGAGTTTCTAAATCCCGCAAGTTTCGAATTACAAAATGCAGGAAGCTGGGACCAATATTATTTATTTCGGAGACACTCGAAAATAAAGGCATCATAAAAACTAATGCAGAATATTCACATTACTAAACATTCAAACTGAATAAGGTAAATATCATAGAGATATATATAGATATATATATATAGAATCAAATATAAACCAAAAGTAAACTTTTAGTAGATAGAACCTATAGTGAAAAGGTTAAGCTCTATATACGAGATAGAGCAATTATTAAGATAGAAGAAATAAGAGTGATAAACATGTGCGAATGTCCAAATAATAAACACTAGTCTATTACAGAATACACCTTGCATTGAACAATCGAAAATTGAAATATCTTTGGACATTCGTATATGTTTATCACTCTTATTTCTTTCTATCTTATATATATATATATATATATATATATATATATATATATATATATATATATATAGGTAGAAGGAGGAAAAGGAATTAGAAAAGCGACGGAGGCAGATCTTTTTTCAATTCAGTTGCTCAATGCAAGGTATATTCTGCAAAAAAGCAATTTATTCAATTAATTTTTCCTCAAGCCAGGCTTTTCAAAGATCAAAATCTTATCAAGTTCGCTTTTGGTTCTCCACGTTATATATATATATATATATATATATATATATATATAAAGCACAGTTGTCTGTATGTGTGCATATGTGTCGCAGCAACACAGTTTATCAGTCGATCTAAGAGCCAAACTACCACAGATTTGGAATCAACACCTTCGATCTGATGTTCTTCTCAATATTAAAAGTTGTTGAATCTTTTTAAAACTCATTACTCCAAATTAGAAGTACGTAAAAATAACATTAGAAACAAATTTTCACACATTTTTAGCGGTCCCTTTTAGCTGAGTAAAAAACAACTACTTTATGTGTCGTACGGATTTCAGGTATTTTTTACTTTGAAAAGAAAGCATTAATTCTTTTTTTTTTAATTAAAAATGGATAAAAAATATTTGATAAATGTTCACGCTTATATTTTCAGGGGGATAAAAACTTGACAAAAAGAACTAGACAAAAAACTACGAAAAAGACAAAATAAACGAAAAAGACATTATATATATATATATATATATATATATATATATATATATATATATATATAAAGTATTAATACTAGATATCTAGGCAATATTAGTTGTAAGGCTCCCAGAATTCATATTAGAATTATCAACATAGTTCCGGAAAAAGAGAAACTATCTGTCCTTGTAGGACAAAGTAAAAATGATACACAGAGTATTTATTTACCTCCTCTCCAAAAGGTTAGGCACAAGGCCAGTTTTATCTTACTCTCACATGGTAAGATGTGACACAAGGTCGGGTTGGGAAAGTGGGACTTGAAAAGCCAACGTCCGAGAAAGTGAGCATTAAAAGCTGCCTGGGCAGCCCCTTCGGCATTCCCCGGTAGGGGCGCCTCAGGCAATAAGCAATAAACTTACTCCTCCCCAAAGAGGGATGGCAAAGCCTGGGAGGGTGGACCATCTAGAACTGCACAGGACAAACCCATAGACCGGCAAAATCAAGCCCCAAAGGCCAAGACGATACCAGTCTATGGGGTGCAGTATCCATCGGAACAGATACTATACTTTGATCTTGGCCAAAAGGCCAAGCACAAAGAATCAGCGCATATGTTCGATGATAATGGCCTCTTAAGTAGACCTAGTATAGAATAGAATAGAATATGGCGACCATTAAGTATAAATAGTAAAATAGTAGATTTTAACACCAGTAAGAAAACTACAATATGAATAACGGTAAAAATACAGTAATTCTATCATAATAAGTAGTAATATTACACATTCGGACAAGATAAGCTTTAAGGCTCCCAAAATTCAGACTAAAACTGCCCACACGGACCTATGGCCTAATGGGTAAGACCATTAACAATCAGTTCTAAGGGACCGTCTTCTGAATGTTAACGGTTCAATCCTTACCACAGTAAGAATTCCCCACTCTATAATACAGAGCAATGTGTACTTATTTATATGTTTTTATATGTTTTTATGTTTTTATATGTTTTTATATGTTTTTATATAAATAAATACAATATATCCGTCCCGTCACACAGAAGTTTATGAGTAAGAACGTGCCTTTTTTCTAGCCTCTGGACGAAACAATTTCAAATGGTTAGGGGAAGCCAGAAAGCAAATAGCAAGTCAGACCAACCCCGCTGTTTGAAATGAATTCAGAAAGTAATCGTGCATTCTAAATAAAAAAATCAATGATGTTTTTTTAGGTCACCAGAAATAATAATGATAATTGATGTATGAAAAATTGAATTACTGACGTAATTCTACGATTTTTCGTTTTTACTATTGGGTCACAACTCGAGTATAAAGGGTTAATGAGACTTAAATGATTATCAACCAAAAGATGAGGAACACTATGGGAGCATGAGCGTCGTCAGCGGGGAATGTACTTGGCTTTACTGAAAGAACGAATGACAAAAAGAGTGTGTTATTTGTTTTATGTTACGAACAATACAGTAAAGCCATTAAACATTATAAAGCCATTAAACATTATAAAGCCATTAAACATTATACAGCCATTAAACATTATAAAGCCATTAAACATTATAAAGCCATTAAACATTATAAAGCCATTAAACATTATAATGATAGAGATAGCAATTTCATCACTAAACGCGCAGATTGAATGGACGCATCTTAGGAATATTTAGCATGAGACTGTAACCGGTACTTTCTCGGCCTTTTGGCCTCTTCAGCCCGGGGTTTTTCTCCCGGGTCCTCTTTACCGTATAGATTCTTACGTTTGAATTGTTTCTTGCGGCAAAGAGAAGTAACTTGGCCTCCCTTGGTCAAGTTAACTGTAGTTTTGGCTAGAGACTCTCTCTGTTCTCTAGTCAACAGGCCCCTTTTGGGCTTTAGGCCCCTTTTGGGCACATTGTCCTTCCACCCCTCTTGGGTGATCACCCCTTTTGGGTGATTCGTCTAATTAAACTTTTTCTTTCAGGTGTCTGATCCTCGCGCTTGACTTAAGCAGCTGGCAGGTTTCGGGGAGACTCACGAACCCGTAAAACGGTGAAAGTCTCCTCGGATCCGAATCGGCGGGTCGAGCCGGGGCGCAGATGAGTCGAGAGGGGAGGAGTAGTCCGAGCTCTGCTGGAAACGTTTTGTCTAGCTCGGGCTCCCTTTCCGAGATGAGGCCTAGGTCTCATGTCGGGCCGGGGGCAGACCCAAAACATGCTGACGGACATGCCGCTCTAAGCGACATGCCCAGTACTTCTGCCAGTGCCGACCCTAGCACTGGAGGTAGATCAGGGTCTACCGCCTTAGGCGGTAGCCCTGCTAGTTACTTCGCTGCTGTTCCCGGCAGCTCAAGCAGTCAGGGTAGCTCAGATCGGAGAGGTGATCTGGGTCGGTGGGAAAAACTCCCCACCGCACAAATCTCTTACCGGGCTTCAACCGTTAGCCCGCCTGGTCGTGGGCGAAAAGGCCGCCCGCTTCCAGGAGCAAGAAAGACTAAGTCGGTGGAGTCCCACAAAAAAGGGACCACCAACCCAGATCAGCCGCCAGCCCCCTTGGACAGGGACTCTGCTCAGCACCGCATACTGGACCTCCACCAGGAACTCTTCGGCAGCGAAAGCAGCAGTGATGGTAGCGGCCGAAGTTGCAGCAACAGCAGCAGCAGCAGCAGTAGCAGCATGGAGGTCCTGCAAACAAATCCAAAAAGTCCGGTCCGGGCTGGCATGCGGCAGTCCAGGCCAAGAAAGATGGGGGCTGCTCGAACAGCACCAAAGTCTGGAGCAGCGGACGTCGCTGGCGGGAAGAGGACCAAGATGACCACTCCTCCTGTTACTACACCAACAGCTTCGCCGAAGGAGTGGCCGTCCCTCTCTACAGTCCCAGCTGAGACCCCAAAGGCATGGTCATCACCTCCCGGGCAGAAGACACCGTCGCCGACGAGAGCATCAACACCAGCAACTCCGGCGGCAACCAGCACTCCTGCCCTATCTCCAAATGACAAGTGGGGACCCCAGTCACAAAGGAGCCCTTCGGAGTACCGTCGGTTATTCGAATCAAAATACAAGGATCTAACCGACGGCAGTACCATCCAAGCTGCTCCGGGAGCGGTGGAACGACTAGCGAAGCGAATTGTTTCGCTAGTCACCATCGACTCCAGAACCAAAGGGCTGGCTGGGGTTCTTATAGAAACCATAGGAGAGATCCTGTGGGCCCTCAAAGTTCCTGCAACCTACGTTTGCAGGCGAGGGTTCGCCACTTGGGACCTGCTCCTACCCACAGAGGAAGCAGCGGAGAAGGTAGCCAGGGCCGACCTGAGGTATAAACACCTAATCCTCAGGCCGGAGTACTTGAGCAGGAGGAGGACATTAGTAACTGTCCTCGGCGTCCCCTGTTATATTGACTCGGAGCAACTAGGTGCTGTGATGAGTCAATATGGGGACGTCGAAGCCATAACCCCGGTCCGTGGTCCCCATAACCTAATGGTAGGGGACTATAAAATCAAAATGCGTCTGGACCGGGATGGCTTTAATAACATCCCGCCACTGCTCAAGTGCGACGCCTGGTCTATGTCAATCATAGTGGAGGGCAGGAGGCCACATTGTTGGCACTGCGAGCAGAAGGGGCATATGGCCAAAAACTGCCCAAAGAAGGCGCCAAACAAGAAGACCCCTTCTGCCGCAGTCCCGGGAGGTCCAGCGACGTCAGCAGCTCCTCCACCAGCGAACAAAGGAGGAAAAGATAAAGACGGTTTCAGCCCTGTCGTCAGAAAGGGCAAACAACAGAAACCCTCCTCCAAAGTGCAGCCCTCTGAAGAATTAGGGATGCGGGGTCCCACAGAGTCCATGGACGAGGACTTGCCCACCAGTAAGGAGCCGCAGCAAACCTCTGTTACGGCAGCGGCACCAAAAAGGAAGACCGAGGCTCCCCTGTCACCACCTTCAACATCATCTGACTCGGAAGGGGAGAAGATGGAGGGTGACGCTGGCCCGGTCCCGGCTCCAGAGACAGAGAGAAAGACTACACGGGATAAGAAGGTCGCAATTAGAACCGGTAAAAAGATGAAAGAGGCTGGGCCCCAAACCCCCGCCCCAATGCCCGAAGAGATGACTATCTCTTCTGCTCAGTCCCCTGAAACTCCAAAACCCAAACCCACTACTGAGCAGAAATCCCCTTCCCCCACTAAAACCCCCCCAGCTGGTTCCCGCTCTCTGTCTCCCATGAAAGAGTCGGTGGCCAAAGCTTCAACGTCAAAAGCAACCAAACAGGCCAAAAAGCCTAAAGCGTCGCCCTCTCCAAAAAAAAAGGAGAAGTCCCGTAAGCTCCCCTTCCTGCCAGGGGACCTCATTTGTGATGCGGACCTGCATCATGCCGCTGCCGAGCTCACACCCCAGCAGAGGAATGTGATCAAACCGCTGCAGCTCCTAACGAAGGCCCAGGGTCTAGACACCACCAACCCGTCTAACTTCCCGAATGCCCCTTTGCTGATTACCTTCGTCCGTAAGATGAAGATTCGCCGCACCAAGTCCATGTGGCGAATGATTGAGGCAGCAAAGGAGGCGATCCTGGGCCTTACGTTGGTGGAAGAAGGGCATGACTCCCTCGATGATCTGAGGGATAAGTGTGAAGGGAGGATCCCCATTTACGTCCACCCCTCGTTTTATAGAGCCCTCAAGATAACCTTTCCCCTGGATGTCGGGGGCATCTCCCGAGACGGCCGCGCGTCGTCGGAATTGCTTACTGGCAATATCGGGCATGCCGTCGGCGTCCTTACTGACAAGGATTTCAGGCCGTTGATTGACACTGACTAGTGCGATGGCCACGAACTTGAAGCTAGGAAGCTTGAACGCGAGAGGCTTGAGATCCTTAAGCAAAGCAGCCCGCATACTGGGGGATCTCAAGGCTTTTGAATTAGATGTGGCTGCGGTACAGGAAACTCACTATGTTTCGATGGACGATCACCGACTGCTGTCGGAGCATTTCGATGTTTTTTCAGCATTTGGTGACCGTACTGCTCGGGGAGTTTCTCTGTTAGTTAGACGCACTCTGCTAGCAAGGGTAAACGTTGTTCACGCGGATGCTGATGGCAGACTGGTCGTGGCTGATGTTGCCGTGAACAATGCCATGTTTCGAATCGTCGCGGTTTATGCGCCCAATTCCATTCATGAGAGGGTTTCCTTTTTTCGGGGGTTGGAGGGGTTCCTCGGTGGTTCGGAGCGGCTAATCGTAGTGGGAGATTGGAATGCCATCCTTGATCCCAAGATAGATAAGGTGGGGGGACCTAGTGGGTCGGATGGGTGTGAGACAAGTCTGTCTGATCTGATGGCACAATGCGATCTGGTCGACAGATTTCGTGTCGATCACCCGAGGCGGGAGATGTGGACGTGGCTCGCTAGCGGCACTTTCCTTTCAAGTACTTACTTGGATCGATTGCTAATTAGAAGAGGCAACGTAGATTATATCTCTTGTCCCACGTTCCACTGGTTAGGCCATTCTGACCACAAGTTACTTGTGGCCAGTCTGGAATTAGGTCCTAAGACACACAAGGTAGCTGGCTACTGGAAGTTAAATACCTCCTTACTGGAGATACGTGACTTCCGGGAACAGCTATCTCTTAACTTTCAAAAGGGATTAGTGGGGGCGGTAACCGGGAGTAAGTGGTGGGTTAACGCCAAAGTTGGCATTAGGCGCTTTTCTGTTCAATATAGCCAACGCCTCGCCTTAAATAAGGCTGAAGCAGAAAAGCGTTTAGAAACTAAGTTGGCCCGGGCGGTGGCTGGGGGGGATTCCCTAGGCATAGAACTAGCTAAGGGGGACCTGAAACGTGCGGCTAACGTGCGGTATGAGGGTCAAGTAGTTAGAGCTAGGCTAAAGAGAGTGTCCAACGAAGCCGTGAATGTGGACGCGGAAGAGCGTAGAACTCCATTTCGTCGCAACTCGGTCGGTCTCATTCGTCAGGTCAAACACCCGGAAGGACACACCCTTGTGTCGACTCGGGAGATTTGCCGGGGATTTCGTGATCATTTCATGGAGCGGTTCACCCAACTGCCCGGACTCCGTGTCGAGGAGTTTGGCAGCTATTTAGCTGGCTCGCCCCGCCTGGAGGCGGCCCGAGCGGCTAGTTGTGATGGGCGCGTTACAGAGTGCGAGGTCTTGGCTGCTCTGAAGCAGGTCGGCTACGACAAATCTCCGGGACTGGATGGTTTGCCCTATGAATTGTTCTTGAGGCTGTCGCACATCTTCGTACCTATTCTGGTCAATGTGTTCAATCACTGGTTTGAACAGGGTTCTATCCCTGGTCAAGTTACCAAGGGAGTGATCACATTGCTTCAGAAAAAGGGCCAAGATGGTGGGGATCTAGATGATTATAGGCCCATAACTCTGCTTAACGCAGATTTAAAGATTTTGGCCAAAGTTCTTGCAAATCGGTTGCAGCTTGTTATCGGTGAGTTGGTCGAACCTGATCAGAATTATGCTGTGAAGGGGAGATCGATTCAAAACAACTTGCATCTGATGCGCACGATCATAGAGGGTTTAGAAGACGACACTGAAGCCGCGCTGATCAATTTAGATCAGTCCAAAGCTTTTGACAGGGTCGACCATCGGTTCCTGGGATCTGTTTTAGAGGCTGCCGGTTTTACACCGGGCTTCTGCAGATGGATCTCCATTTTGTATCGCGGGCCAACGGCAGTGGTGCAGGTCAATGGAATGCGATCGGAGTCTTTTGCAGTCTCTCGGTCGGTACGTCAGGGGTGTCCGTTGTCTCCCCTGCTTTACGTCCTTGCCTTGGAGCCTTTTCTCCGCAGGCTTAGGATCGGGGAGCCTGGACTGGCCCTACGCGGTATTGCTCTTCCTGGCGGTGCGCGGGCCAGGGTGTCCGCGTATGCCGATGATGTCACCGTGTTTGTGTCGTGCTTTCGAGACATTATCGCGGTGATTAGGGCACTCAAAAGGTACGAAAAAGTTACAGGGGCCATAGTCAACCTTAGCAAATCCAATGGCCTAAGGTTGGCTGCCTGGAGTGGCGCGGCTGCGCTCCCAGGCCTTTTCAACTGGACAGATGGCCCGGTTCGAATCCTCGGCGTATGGTTCGGACCGGGTCTCCAGCTTGATAAGAACTGGTCGGAAGTACAGTCTAAGGTCGAAGCGTCTGTAAGGATTTGGCTTCGAAGGGGGCTTTCCCTTAAAGGTCGAGCTGAGGCGTGCGTCACGTACGTCTTTCCGCTCATCCTTTACCGATTGGCTGTACTACCTCTGCCTGCGGACCGCCGAGCGGTTTTAACGCGTCTCCTTTTCTCGCTTTTGTGGGCAAAGGGGAGACCGCAAGTCCGTAGACAGGTCTGTACTCAACGTCCTGATGTGGGAGGCTTAGGAATGCCCGATTTGGGGAGCCACTTGTTTGCCGAGCGGTTGACATTCCTGAGCCGAACCTTGACAGAGGAGTCTGCGTGGGGCCCTGCGGTTGGAAACGCTTTTCCTAACCTCATCCCTGACCACTTGGCCGAATGCCGTCGTAGGCCAAGGTGTCAATCGCAGTTCCTCAACGAATGCCGAGCTGCGCTCAGAGTGCTGCCGGGGTCCAGTGACCTCGCCCGGTCTAGAAATACACTATATCGGGAATTAGTGGTGGGGACCGCTTCGGATCCCCTTGGGGAGCGGCTAGGATTGTCGGAGCGGGAGGCTCGCTCTCAGTGGAATTGGGCGCCAGGCCGGAGCCATCTCAACAATACTGAGTTCTCTCTGACCTGGCGATTGGTTCGAAATGCGGTATCCCTCAATGGCATACGATTCAGGATTGGTCTGGTTATGGACCCCTTCTGCCCACGTTGCGAGGAAGATGAAATTGAAACGGCTGAGCACGCCTTTTTCACCTGCTCCAAACTTCGTGAATTCTGGACGTATGTCAACGAGGTGACGGCTCGCATCACCCCCGATCGGGTGACGTGCTTGGATTTAGCATCCGTTGTCTTCAACATGGACCCCTTGTGGCCCAGGGAGAAACGTATGGTTTTGCTGGCGATTTTAGCCGTAGCTAGACTCGTCGTGTACACTTCACGCTTAGACATAGGGCGTGGGGGGGTGCCGCCTTCTTATTATGATTTGATTTCGTATTTTAAGCACCAGCTTAAAATCAAAATCAAATCTGATAGAAGGAGGTTGCCTTCTTCACTTTTCAAAAGTAGGTGGATACACACCGCTAGTTTATGCGTGTTCACGCGGAATAGTTTCGAGTTCGTGTTCCCTGCCTAGGCATAGCACACAGCGACCTTAGGTCTCTTCTTCGAAAAAGGAAATCATTTCCTTAACCTGACCAGTAAATTCTTTGGGCACAGTCCCTACTAGCTAGTAGTGTAAATGAGCTCTTTTGCCCCCAGCTTTATTTTAGGTGTCAGATCTCCTTCAGGATGCCCGCTCCCTAATTTATTTTATATCCCTGACCCGCCCTAATAGTACCTATCCTGGAGGACACCGCACATCCCGACAAACCCATCCCTCAATTTCTTTTGCCCCCATATAGAAACGCCCACTCCCAATTAGGAGCTGTCTCTCTTGCTTTCGGTTTTTACCGGAAGACAGCGAGCAGTTCACACCTTAGATAGGATGGGGGGACTCTACTAACTTTCCATAATTAGCATTTTCCTTGGTTCTTTATTTTCACTATCCCTTTTATTTTTATTTATTTTTGGGGGATTATTTAAGGCTTAGTTTTTTGTTCTCCCACCCCTATCATCACACATGTACATATTTTTCTGTAAATAAAATTCATTTCAAACACCTGGGGATATTTTAAGTAGCTTAAGTCCATAGAGTGAATGTGGTATTATGGTGACTGAAACTAGTTTCTAGGGTATTTATAGACCAAGTGGACGACCCCCGACCCCCATTTCCCCCCCCATACCCCCTTTTGGCCTTGTGCCACATCTAAAAAATTGTACAATTTTTGGATAAATAAATTCTCGGCCTTTTGGCTAAGATCAAAGTGTAGTATCTGTTCTCAGTTGCGACATTTTCGTCTAAACTAAAAGGTTGCGACCAAGCTACCGGACCACTAGTGTCAGGTTAAAGCTTTTCTCACCTACTGACCAGCCCCCTCTTGGGGCTTTTTGTCACTTCTGCCCCCTCTTGGGGCTTTCTTTCTTGTTGCCCCTCTTGGGCCATTAATTTTTTAATTTTTCTGTTTTAGCTCTGACTGTTGCGTACGACTTAAGCAGCTGGCAGGTTTTGGGGAGACTCAGGTGTCTTTTTTAAGGCGACGGTCTCCCTGACTCCGAATCGGCGGGTCGTTGCGCGGCAGTCAGACCTGATTCTGATGGAGACCAGCCCGGTCTCAGAAGCTTGTGCTGTCTCCCCGATAGACAGCAGGAGGGGTGTGGCCGCGAAGGGCACCCCTGTGTTCGTGGCGGGTTCGGGGAGTGTCGTGCCGTGCGACACTCCAGTCTGCTCGGGGGGTGGCACACCCGAGTGCCCCCCAGGAGGTGTAGCCACGCAGGGCACCTCTGGTCTGTTGTTGGGGAGTGTCGTGCCGTGCGACACTCCAGTCCGGTTGGGGGGTGGCACACCCGAGTGCCCCCCAGGAGGTGTTGCCACGCAGGGCACCTCACTTTCAGTTGTGGGGAGTGTCGCACCGAGCGGCACTCCAGCTCAGGTTCAGGGGGGTTGCACACCCGAGTGCGCCCCAACAGGTGTGGCCTCGCAGGGCACCTCGTCGTCTGTGTTGGGGAGTGTCGCACCGAGCGGCACTCCAGTAGCGTCAGGGGGTCGTACACCCGAGTGCGACCTGCTTTCTTCAGTCGAGGGGATGGACACACCCGATGACGTCCCAGATTCTATCATCTTTGGGGACTTTGATCAGCAAAATTCTATCCCCAAAGTACTTATCTCCCAGGAGGAATTTTTCGCTGAGTTGAAAAAATCCAAGTTTAACATGCCTAACAATCCAAAGTTAAGGAAGTGTAATTCTTTGGACCTAAAGGTAGCCAAAAAGAATTACAACCCAAAAATCTTTTTAGGGTGCTCCTCAGATGAGTCAGATTCAGATTCAACAGAGGGAGAGGGTCCGGAAGAAATTCCAAGTCAACTTCTATCCAAAGTTAAAAAGGGGGCCCCAAAACTTGCTACAAAGGCGTGGCCTACATTGAAAAGCCAAGATACTCAAATTACGGCTGGCCAGAAAAAGAACAACATCTCTGCAATGACCAAAACAACAGGCTGGGGCCCACAAGCGCAGAAAACTCCCCAAGAGTATCGGGCTCTCTTCCAAGAAAAGTACGCAAGTCTCACGGAGGGAAACCAGATCAAACTCATTCCGGGGACGCTGGAAACTTTAAGACTGCGAATCGTATCTTTGGTTACAACAGACCTGAAATTAAAAGGCCTCATCACAGTTACTAAGGAACGAATGATGGATATGTTGGTGGAGTTAAATATCCCAGCAACCTATATCGTTAAAAAATCATATGCGATGTGGGATATTTTGCTCCCCAATCAAGCGGAGGCTGAAAAGGTGGCCAAGGGAAATTTTACTTGGAAGAATATGAAGATAAAACCAGAGTATCTGGAAAAAAGGCGAACTGTAGTCACAATCCTCGGCGTCCCATGCTGCATTAGCCCTGATCACATGGGGGCAATCATGTCACAGTATGGTGACGTCGAGGGGGTAATCCCAGTGCGTGGGCCTCGAAACATCGGTAATGGGGATTACAAGATAAAAATAAGGGTAGATCATAAGAACTTCCTCAGAATCCCGGCTCAACTAAACTGCGAGGGATGGGTGATGTCCCTAATTGTGGAAGGGCGTAGACCTTATTGCTGGCACTGCCAGACGCCAGGTCATATGGCAAAGGTGTGCCCAAAAAGAAACCCGGAGAAACCTAAAACACCTGTGGCTCCGGTACAAAAAATAGTAGCGACTCCGAAGGCCCCCATACCCGTAGCTGAAAAGGAGGTAGTAGACCAGACAGAAAAGCAGGAAGAAGGCCAGGAAAAATGGAGTACGGTGGTGATCAAGAAGGGAAAGAAGGTGTCTCCAAGGCCTGAGATAGCCCCATCATCAGCCGTAAAAAGAAAGCTTAGTGACCCCTCGTCATCGGAATCTGATGGAGAAAGACAAGAGGAAGGGGAAAGGATGACAGTGGAAGGAGACGAAGCCCAGACATCTAAGGCGAAAGACCCAAAACCGAAAAAAATCCGTGAAACCAAAGATAAAAAAGACGAAATAATTGCTCAACCCGCAGAACCCCAATCCCCAGTCCCGACAGATTTGGTTGAGCAATGTACCCCTCCCCTCTACAATACCCCTTCAGTGAGTGAAGAACCCGTGGCAATGGTTGAAGAACCCGTGGCAATGGTTGAAGAACCTAGGGTAGAAACCCAAGAGAAAATCGTGAAAGGGACACAAGAGGTGGAGAAAAAGGGTACGGAGAAGCCTGAAGTGACTCCCATTGAAACAACCCCCTCACCTCCTCCTAGACAAGAAAGGTCAAAAAAGTTTCCGTTCCTGCATGGGGAAAGAATCTGTGAGGCGGACGCCTCACTGGTTCAATCCGATTTGAATGTCCGGCAGCGGAAATATCTACAGCAATTGGAGGCCTTTACACATGTGAAAGGGAAGAAGGTACAGGATCCCCGTAACTTCAATAACATCCCCCTGATAACTACCTTCGTCCGACAAGATAAAGGTAGTAGGGCAAAGGCCCTCTGGAGAATGTTGGAGGCGGCAAGGGACGCCATACCAGGTGTGAGACTAGTAGATGAGGAGCACCCATTTTTAAAAAAATTAGCGTCGAAATGTCCGGGGAGGGTCCCGATTTACGTTCACCCCTCATTATTTCGGGCACTTAAATTAACCTTTCCCCTGGACGTGGGAGGTCTGGCTCGAGACGGACGGATTTCGTCCGAACTGCTGACCGGCAGTCTTGGTCAGGCCTTCGGCGTCCTCACTCCCGAGGACTTTAGGCCCATTTGCGACATATAAGTAAGGGATAATGGCTTTAAACCTGGCCACATTGAATGTGAGGGGCATGAGATCTCGAAGCAAGGCTGTTCGCGTGCTGAGGGATCTCGTGGACCTTAAGGTAGATATAGCTGCGATCGAGGAGACCCACTTCGTTTCGTATGGGGATTGTGATGTGCTGACTGACGACTATGACGTCATCTCAGCATATGGCAATGTCCGTAGTTGTGGTGTCTCTTTGCTAGTGAGACGCACTCTGTCTGCGACAGTGAGTGTTGTTCATACGGATGCGGTGGGTCGGCTGGTCGTAGTCGATGTTGCCGTTGAAAACAGTGAGTTTCGGATCGTTGCGGTTTATGCGCCCAACTCTACTGGTGAGAGGGTTTCCTTTTTTCGACGGTTGGAGACGTTTCTCGGGGGTCCGGAGCGTGTAGTATTAATGGGGGATTGGAACGCCGTCCTTGACCCCAAGATAGATAAGGTCGGGGGTAATAGAGGGTCGGATAGGTGTGATAGCAGTCTGTCTGACCTGATCGCCTCATGCGATCTTGTCGACAGATTTCGCATTGATCACCCAGGGCGGGAGATGTGGACGTGGCATACTAGCGCGGCCTTCTGTTCGAGTACTTACTTGGACAGAATGTTAGTTAGAAGAGGCGACATAGATTTCTTATCTTGTCCCACGTTCACTTGGTTAGGTCACTCGGACCATAAATTGGTTATGGCCCGTTTGAGTTTAAGCGATAGGCCTAGGTTAGCTGGGTACTGGAAGTTGAATACCTCCTTACTGGAGATACCCGACTTCCGGGACAAGCTAACGTTACTACTTGAGCGGGCTTTAGTGGGGGCGGTTATCGGGAGTAGTTTGTGGGTAAAAACTAAGGTTTATGTTAGACGCTTTTGTGTCCGCTATAGCCAGCGCCTCGCTCAAGATAGGGCTAGGACACAGAAGCGTGTAGATGATAAGATGACCCGGGCGGTGGCTGGGGGGGATCCCCTAGAGATAGCCTTAATTAAGGGGGACCTCAATCGCTTGGCTAGCGAGCGATATGAAGGTCAAGTAGTTCGAGCTAGGTTAAAGAAAGTCTCTAACGAAGCTGTGAACGTTGACGCTGTTGAGCGTAAGGCTGCTTTACGTCGTGGCTCGGATGGGTACATTCGGAAGGTGAATAACCTGGAAGGACATACCCTGGTATCTACTCGTGAGATTTGCGAGGGGTTCCGCGAGCATTTGGAGGATCGCTTCATCCAACTACCCAGACTCCGCGGCCAGGAGTTTGACAGCTATTTGGCTGACTCGCCCCGCCTAGAGGCGGCCCGAGCAGCTAGCTGTGATGGGGACGTTACAGAGGGTGAGATCATTACTGCGTTGAAGCAGGTCGGCTACAAGAAATCTCCAGGACTCGATGGTCTGCCATACGAAGTTTACTTGAGGCTGTCGCCCATGTTTGTTCCTCTTCTGAAGGATGTGTTTAACCACTGGTTTGCTCAGGGCTCGATCCCTGGGCAGGTTACCAAAGGAGTGGTCACATTGTTGAAGAAGGGGGGCCAACCTGGTGGGGGGAATTTAGATGATTACAGGCCCATAACTCTGCTAAACACAGAGTTAAAGATTTTGGCCCGTGTTCTTGCGAATCGTTTGCAGGTTGTTATTGCTGACTTGATCGAACCTGAGCAGAACTATGCTGTGAAGGGGAGGTCAATTCAAAACAATTTGCATATGGTTCGCACGATCCTAGAGGGTATAGAAGACGACACTGAAGCCGCGCTGATCAATTTAGATCAGTCCAAGGCTTTCGATAGGGTCGACCATGGTTTCTTAGAATCTGTTCTAGAGGCTGCCGGTTTTAATCCGGACTTCCGCAAGTGGATCTCCATTCTGTATCGTCTGCCGACGGTAGCGGTGCAAGTAAACGGTAGGCTGTCGGAATCGTTCGTGGTTTCTCGTTCGGTGCGTCAGGGTTGTCCGCTGTCGCCCCTGCTTTATGTCCTGGCGTTGGAGCCCTTCCTTCGCAAATTAAGGGACGGAGCGGCTACACCAGTCCTGCGCGGAATCGCTATCCCTCCTCACTATGCGCGAGCCAGGGTTTCCGCGTATGCCGATGATGTCACCGTTTTTGTGTCCAGCCGTGAAGACATAGAAGCGGTGATTAAGGCGCTCGCTCGTTACGAAGAGGTTACAGGGGCCATTGTCAACCGCAGCAAGTCCAACGGCCTGCGGTTGGCTGCCTGGAGCGGAGAGACCGCACTTCCAGGTGACTTCAACTGGACCGATGGCCCGGTTCGGATCCTTGGCGTTTGGTTCGGACCGGGTCTCCAGCTGGAGAAAAATTGGTCGGAAGTACAGGCAAAGGTCGAATCGTCTGTAAGGGCTTGGATTCGAAGGAAACTTTCCTTGAAGGGGAGAGCTGAGGCGTGCGCCACTTACGTCTTTCCTCTCATACTTTACCGACTGTCTGTACTCCCACTGCCTGCGGACCGCCTTCTTGCTTTCACGCGCTTGCTCTTTTCACTTCTGTGGAACGGGCGGAAAGCATACGTCCGCAGACAGGTCTGTACGCAACGTCCGTGCGATGGAGGCTTGGGGATGCCTGACTTGGCAAGTCATCGACATGCCGAGAGACTGGCTTTCCTGAGTCGTACTCTGACGGAGGACGCCCCGTGGGTCCCTGCGGTTGAGGACGCCTTTCCCAACCTCATACCCGACCACTCGGTCGAAGGTCGACGTAGATCGAGAGGGGAGTCCATGTTCGTCGCCGAATGCCGAGCCGCGCTTAAGGCGTTGCCGGGGTCCAGTAACCTTGCCCGGTCTAGGAAGAGACTATATCGGGATCTAGTGGAGGGGTCCGCTTCGGATCCGCTTGGGAGGCGGCTTGGATTGTCGAGTGAAGAGGCTCGCTCCCAGTGGAGTTGGGCGCCAGGCCAGAGTTATCTCAACAATTCTGAGTATTCTCTGACCTGGCGATTGGTTCGAAATGCACTGCCCCTCTATGGCAGATTACGCAGGGATGGCATAAGGGACGTTCCCTTATGCCCGCGCTGTGAGGACAATGAGGAAGAAACGGCCGAGCACGCCTTCTTCACTTGCAGCAAAGTTCGTCGTCTCTGGGAGTATGTCAGAGAGGTAACGGCTCGCATCGACGCCGAGCAGCCGATGGTACTTGATGTAGCATACGTTATCAACAACGTTGCACCGCCATGGTCTAGGGAGAAAAGAATGGTTTTTCTGGTGATCCTAGCCGTAGCTAGGTTAGTGACGTGGGTTACACGTCTAGATGAGGTTCATGGGGTTGGGTCTGTTTCGGATCGTGATCTGGTTGTTTACTTTAAGCATCAGCTTAAAGTGAAAATCAGATGCGATTGGAAACGACTACATCGCATGGAGTTCAATAGAAGATGGGTGCACAACACTAGTTTGTGCATTCGACGAGGGTCCAGGTTTGAATACGTTTTCCCGCCTTAGCATGGCGCAGACGGTACTGGGTCATACGGAACCCAGCCCAGTATAAAACAAAACTATTTTTTATTAGCCTAGTTGAACTATAAGCTAGTAGGAATAAGTGATGTCCTGTCCCGATTTTGTTTTTTGCCGGCACTAGAGAGCTTCCAAAGATGCCCACTCCACATATTTATTTTGTCCCCGGCTGATGAAACCCTTGGCTTTATTATCTTGGAAGACGCCATCCATTCCCGTACCCAGAGCCCGATTAATTTATTTTCAGAACGCCCCTACTTTATTCCCACTCCCAATTAGGGGTCGACCTGCTTGTTTTCGGCCTCGAGCCGGAAAACAGTGGGCGGTCCAAAATTAGCAAAAGGGTAGGGAGGGTCCTACTAACCACCCCTTATCATTTTATTTGGTTCTTTATTTTTCTTTCTTTTTGGGTGTTTTTAATGTGTCATCCCACTCCCACGTTATTTCATGTTTTCATGTATCATTTTGGGGATATTTTAAGTAGGGTTAAGCCATAGAGTGACTGCGAGTTTTTTAGTGTGAATGTCTAGCTTAGGGTAGAGTAGGTTTTTGTCATTGTGCATTTTGTTCTTTGTCAAATAAAAAATGTCTTTGTTTTGTCTTTTTTGAAAAACTTTTTGTCAAATAAAAAATGTTTTAAAAATGTGTTAGAAATGTCACAATGACCCCCGACCCCCACCTCCCCCCCCCCTTCCACAGCGGGCTTTTATGCCTAAGGTGGTATGCATTCTGGGAATGTAATTTTAACTCTAGGAGTTAATGTTTTCCAGGATGCATCCATCTAAATAAATTTTGGCTAAGAAGAAAGTGTAGTATCTGTTCCAATGGATACTACACCCCATAGACCGGTATTGTCTTGGCCTTCGGGCCTTGATTCCGCCAGTCTGTGGGGTTGTTCTGTGCAGTTTTAGGAGGTCCACTCTCACAGGCTTGGCCTTCTCACCTTTTGAGAAGGGGTTAGTTTATTGCTAATCGTCCAAGGCGCCCCTACCGGGGAATGCCGACGGGACCTCCCATTTTTTGTAGGCCAGAGTTCTCAAATTCTCGGGCGCTGGCTTTTCAAATCCCACTTTCCGACCTTGTGTCACATCTTACCGCTGTAGAAGGTAGATAAATAAATTGGGTTCAAACTGACCTTTGTTTCTTTTCATAACACTTGCTCGGGCATGGACATTATCAGCAGTAGCAACAGCATCATCATCATCATCATAAGTAGCATCATCATCATCACTAGCAGCAGCAGCAACGTCCTGGCCATCCTCCATAACTATTTGACTCCTGTCCTGCTTGTTCGGTTCAGTTATTTAGAGTTTTTCACTATGTGACCCTCTTCACTGACTTATATCTTATCAATCACCATGGAGATTGGTCCGATACAATCTACCAGTTCAACCCTTTTTTTTTGTTGTTGACTGGCGTGAGGTGCCCGCGTTCTCATTGTAATGGCGCTCACCGGCGGCGACTCAATATAACATTGCTCCGCTCACCCGAGCTTCTAATTACAAACGGTAAAGCCTCGAGAGGTCTTTCATTTCACAGAGAAATCAACTCAGACATCATCATCATCAAACAGCAAATCAGCGAACGGCTTATATCGAAATATTTGATAGCCATTCTATGGAAGCTTAGCTATTTACAATTTATTTCACTTTACCGCTGTCTGCCACTGACCTAATCTAACTGCATTTACATAAAACTTGGCTTTTCCAATCTTCCATACTTTAATAGATTTCATTTCGATACTTTTGTTTCTGACTTTCATGTCATCGATTTTCTTTCTGCAAGTTGATTTAGTTACATTAGAATTCACTTTCATACTTTCGTACTTTTGTGGTCGTTAGCAAAATCCGAATTTGGTGGGAACAAAAGGGGTTAAAAACACAGCTTAAAAGAAAACATGGCAAGGGCAAAAGATAAAATAAGAGGTTCGGTAGTGTTAAAATAGACTTTTATTAACATTAAAATGGGGCTGGCTGCTTTTAATTCCCAAAGCTAGGTTAACTACGTTAACCTTGGTAACCAAGATAAAAAAAACTTATAACCTGAAAGATCACATAGGGGTAATGTTCGTTGGCACAACGAATTGGAAACAAATTAATTCCTTTTTTTTTCATATAAAAACATATAATAAAGACTAAAGAAATCTTCTTATAAATTTAACAAAGGGGTCTCAAAAGGGCATAAAACAATAAAATAAAACTCAAAATATACAGGACCGTAGCAGTTGGTTGGCGAATCGTCTCCGGTATAGTTTGGACTAGTTTTTTCTTTTCTATTGAAATGTCCGTTTCAAATGTCCCTCTTTATTTTTCTTTCGACACTTTTCATTCCAAGGATCTCCAAGTTCTTGAAATTACTTCTCAAATGAAATTCTCCTGAAACGTCCTTCCTCCAAAGGGCAGTATTTGGGAATTTTCTTTAAATTTAAAGACGCTTGTCTTTACACAGTAAAAAAAAAACTTTTGTCATAAGGTTGATCCCTTGAAGGGAAAATATATTTCGTTAAAAATAGGGTCTCTCAGATACCCTGAATTTCCAAATAAAACGTTCTTACTCTAAGAACGAGTAGAAAACATCCAAATATTTTACGTCCATTTTGATAACAGACGGAGTTCGTTGGAACTGAACTGTTCTCTTCAGCTCCCAAGTCGGCACTGAATAAAAAAGGCGGCAATTAGCAGAGTGTCGTCGCATATCCAGACCGAGGCTACACCGGTATGACGTCACCTCTAGACTTCATTACAACGATGATGCTGCTGAAAAAAAAGACCCACGAAAACGGAACTCGCAACCAGACGGCTAACCGTGACACACATATTTGTACAGTGGCAACATGTTGACCTCCCCCACCCCTCATGCCCAAAATAGAAATTAATTTCCGAAAATACAATAAATAAGTTGCTTTTTATTTCTTCCTTTTACTTTCATTAACTTGCTTCAGTTAATATAGAATTTAATTTTAAACAATAAATACATTTACTTTCATTTTCTTAGACACAACTTTTAATCACTTAGCACAGCGGTTTACATCTCCATACTTACTTGCCTCCCCACGGGGACAGATACAAAACCGTTTCTTTTTCACATGTAGAACGCGTCTGCCAGAATTTATCCTTCGCTTACAGAGGACAGTCGAACCTTTTCATAAATAATACATGGCTTATAACTTATATTAGATATTTTTTACGCAAATAGGTCACACATGAATAGGTAAAGCAAAATATATTGTTTCTGGACGAATTCTAAATCCATAAATAATAAAGGCTCATAACTTTTTGGCCAAGAAGAAAGTGTAGTATCTGTTCCGATGGATACTACACCCCATAGACCGGTGTCGGCTTGGCCTTCAGGGCTCGATTTACGCCGGTCTATGGGTCTGTCCTGTGCAGTTCTAGAGGGTCCACCCTCCCAGGCTTTGCCTTCTCACCATTCGAGAAGGGGTTAGTTTATTCCTAATCGCCTGAGGCGCCCCTACCGACGGGGCTGCCCAGGCATTTTTTAAGGGTCACAGGTTCTCTTCCTCTAGGGTGCTGACTTATCAAATCCCACTTTCCGACCTTGTGTCACATTTTACTTTGTGGGAGGTAGATAAATACCCACTTTTTAACGCAATTAGGTCACATATGAACATCTTTTGTTAACTGGGGACGTGAACAAAAAAAAAGTAATTCTTATTTAAGTCATGTAAATTATTTTTAGTGAAATTTTTGTTCTTTCGAAACTTGGATTGTGAAAAAAGTCATTCCTATTTTAGTCACGTAAATTGTATGCAGTAATTTTGTGCACCAAAAAATTATTTGTATATAAATACAATCACTGATTTGCTCACATTTTTTTTTTTTTTTGCATCTGTGCACCATCATCATGCTACACACACTTAACCACGACAGTGGTATCTGCTTATTTGTGTGAATGAAGATAATCACATCAATAGGTTCATTTAATAATATCCGTCCAGCTTCGTCTCGCATTTATTTTTCTCAGTCAATAAATTATCAATGGATATTCGTAGTTACTTTAAACGGCTTAAATTGTGCGGTGCTGCAAATCTATCAACTAATCTTGAGTATAGTTCCACGTTCAGCACTACTGATCAACAGTCAACACGTTCAGCACCTCTTGGGGGCTTCTTGGCCTTTTGGCTGGGATCAGGGTGTGGTATCTGTTCCGATGGATATTGCACGCCTGTCCTGTGGAGTTCTAAGAGATCCACCCTCCCACGCTTCGCCCCCCCCCCTCTTTGGGGAGGAGTAAGTTTATTGCTTACTGTCTGAGGCGCCCCTACCGGGGAATGCCGACGGGGCTGCCCAGGCAATTTTTAAATGGTCAGAGTGCTCAACTCTCGAGCGCTGGCTTTTCAAACCCCACTTTCCCGACCTGATCTTGGGTCATATCTTACTTGTGGGAGTAAGATAAAACTGGCCTTGTGCCTAACTCCTGGGGAGGAGTAAATAAAACCTCTTGGGCGCTGGCTTTTCAACCCCCACTTTCCGATCCGACCTTGGGTCACATCTTACTTGTGGGAGTAGGATAAAACTGGCCTTGTGCCTAACTCCTGGAGAGGAGTAAATAATACTACTGATCAACAGTCAACACGTTCAGCACTACTGATCAACAGTCAACATCGTCTGCCCCGTTAAATACAGATATTAAAACTAAACACCAGATGATATTGTCATCTGGTGTTGAAGAAAAAAGATGTTGGGCTATTTATTAAACATCATCTTACTGATAGTCTCAGACACGAGCTTCTGGAAAATTGCTTCAAACCTGCACAAAATTATGACTTTAAAAACGACATTTTTAATGTGTCAGCTTCTGCACGATGCTTTCGACTAGATTGCTTGGACATTTACTCACCATGGCTGGCATACTCTCCTAAACTACAGGATGCTTTGTGTAAATATTGTGTCCTTTTTGCTCAGCCAGTACACTGCGGTTTACAAGGCGCATTTATAACAAAGGCTTTTAACAAATATAAAGAGTTTAACGATGCCGCGCGGAATCACCAAAAATCGTCATGGCATCAACAGTCTACGCAAGATGCAGCAAATTTCATGAAAACTCGTTCGAGGTCAGAATTAAGTGTGGATTCTCAGATAAACGAAGCAGTCAAGTCGCAAATTATGGCTAATCGGGAAAAACTGCAGCCAATCCTTGCGTCAATTGTTTTATGTGCGACACATAATATGACACTTCGCGGTAAAACGGTAGACACCGGCAACTTTGTAGATTTGCTTAAATTTCATGTTGAATCCGGCGATACCAAGTTATAAGATTATCTTACTCATGCTCGCGACCTTGGGTCACATCTTACTTGTGGGAGTAAGATAAAAACTGGCATTGTGCCTAACTCCTGGAGAGGAGTAAATCAATACTTACGATGCTGACATCGTCTTCCTCGATGTGCTGGTCCCACTGGAGAGGAGTAAATCAATACTCATGCTCGCGGAAACGCAAAATATACATCAGTACAAGTGCAAAATGACCTCATAAATGTTTGTGGTGACATTCTCAAGAAAGACATTATCTCTGCAGCAAATTTTGCCAGTGCTGATTTTTCTATTCTTGCAGACGAAACCGCTGATATTGCTGGAAAAGAGCAGTTGTCAGTTGCTGTGAGGTTTTTGTTGATGAGACGGCAACACCCATAATGGTTAAAGAGGAGCTCATTGGTTTTACGGAGCTACAAGGTATGGATGCTAACAACATTGCAGAAACGATTTTATTCTATTGCAGAAATTCTTGACTCAATTTGAACAAACTTCAAGGATACAATGGCTGTTCAGCGATGGCTGGCAAAGAAGGAAGCGTACAAGCCAAAATAAAAGCTATATATTCAAAAGCTTTATTTGTCCACTGTGCAGCTCATTGGCTCAACTTGATCATCAATGATCTCAATGCGCTCTCCGAAATTCGCAATTGTATTGGCACTATGAAGAACATTATAAAGTTTTTTCGAGGAAAGTTCTTAGCGACGATTTATTCTGACAGTGAAGATCCCACTATTATGTGAAACTAAATGGTCGACAAACCACAGCAGCATTCGTATTTTCAACAAGAACATAGAGCAGATTGTAGCGACCATCAGCCACCTCTCAACAGTATCTAGTAATGGAAATACTAGACAATCGGCGTATTGAATGCTGTCAGCAATGACCACATCAACATTCCTTGTTTGTTTCGACATTATAGCTAAGTCTGAAGCAATTCTAGAACCAGTGTGCACTAGTCTGCGGGCCACTCAACTTGACTTACTCAAAGTTAAAAATCATGTGGCCAACTTGCTGGCTATTTTCGAAAGTCATAAGAGACAACGCTGACAAACAATTCCACGATACATTCTCACAAATTCTGCTGTTAGCTGATCAGCTTAACACTTCTGTTGATAAACCGCGTTGTTCTGCCAAGCAAACAATGCGGTGCAACACACCATCATCGACTACCGAGGATTACTTTCGTGTTGCGTTGTTTACCCCTTACATTGATTCTATCTTATCATCGCTTTCCTCAAGAGAATAAACCTTACTACGCCCTCTTCTTCGTCCACCCGAACAAAATGACGACAATGTCAGCAAAAGAGTTCCGTCAATCTATGGAAATGATTAGTGAACTATATCAGTTCGACAATATTTGCGAGGAGTCAAATATTTGGTTTCAAATGTAGGCTGGTCGGAAGGAGTGTAACACCACTGATATCACTCTGACTGATCTCATTGAGGAGAAAATATTTTTTTCAGTCATTCGTCAGATACTCTTGACAGCACTTATGTTGCCTGCTTCCGCGTGTGTCGCTGAACGAAGTTTCAGCACTGCGGCAAGTTAAAACGTGGCTACGGTCAACCATGGGAAGGGAACGGTTGTTGGGCCTTTGTCTTATGAGTGTTCGTCGAGAGTGCATAAAGTCACATGAGCACTTCATTAATAGTGTAATTGATAATTACACTACAAACAAGCATAGACTTCAATTTATTTTCTAACATTGATTTATGTGATTTTATACATTGTTTATTTCTCTATAATATATTTTTCTTACTTCAAATTATGTTTTAAATTATTTGGAATATTAAAAGCTGGGCGATATCCAAAAATACCTCCCCCCTGCCTAGAGCTAAATAACTTCGCTGTTGGCTGCTGATATGAGGCTATTCCAACAAATTTACATTCCCTTTTTTAGCCGGTAAAATAAATATTTATTTATTTATTTATTTGAATCGTTTTTATTAGTATCTTTGTTTTTTTTTATTTTTTCGTTAGTTTCTTTTTTTTTTTTCGTTTTTTGCCAGTTTTTTTTTCGATTTATTTATTTCTTTTTAACGTTTTTGTTAGTTTTTGATTGATTTATTTATTTTTAACGTTTTTGTTAATTTTTGTTTTGTTTTTTGGGGGACGATATTTTTCTTAGTTTCATGTTTTTTTGTTAATTTCTTTTTGTTTGCTTTTTTGCCAGATTTTTTTTTTATACATTTATTTATTTATTTGCAACGTTTTTCTTATTTTCTTGTATTTTTTTTTTGGCGATTTTTGCCACGTTTTTGTTTGGGGGTGTACCCCCTAGAATATATGTCACAAACATTGCTGCACATAAGTTAAGTTTAGTTTACCCTACGGCCTAGTTTTTAACTCCGCCCATTTTCAATCTACGTCATACTGTCTGTCATTCTTCAAGGTTTGTTTGTTTATTTACAGTTATTTTAACACAAGGTTTTTTTTCGGAATATAGCCATAAAATAAATTAAATTTTTTAAAAGAGATTGTAACAGGATGTTTTTCACAGAATATAAATTATTTGAAATGTATAATTAAATTTTTTAAAATAATTTTTTATTTTAACACAAGGTTTATCAGGGAAACTTTTACACAACAGGTTGACCGCCACACAAGGGTGGTATTATTTTTTTTATTTATTTATCACCGTCACTTGGACTTGCCATTCCTTATTGAAAGGATCTATTACTGCCATTGCTTTGACTTGCTTATTGACTTGTTATTTCACTTGAATTACTATTGCTTTGAAAAGATTGTAAACTGTATATATATATTATACTATATATATTTATTACTGCCATTGCTTTGAATTCATTGAAAAAATTGCTTTGACTTGCTTATTGACTTGCTATTTCACTTGAATTACTATTGCTTTGAAAAGATTGTAAACTGTAAATATATATTATACTATATATATTTATTACTGCCATTGCTTTGAATTCATTGAAAAAATTGCTTTGACTTGCTTATTGACTTGCTATTTCACTTGAATTACTATTGCTTCGAAAAGATTGTAAACTGTAAATATATATTATACTATATATATTTATTACTGCCATTGCTTTGAATTCATTGAAAAAATTGCTTTGACTTGCTTATTGACTTGCTATTTCACTTGAATTACTATTGCTTTGAAAAGATTGTAAACTGTAAATATATATTATACTATATATATTTATTACTGCCATTGCTTTGAATTCATTGAAAAAATTGCTTTGACTTGCTTATTGACTTGCTATTTCACTTGAATTACTATTGCTTCGAAAAGATTGTAAACTGTAAATATATATTATACTATATATATTTATTACTGCCATTGCTTTGAATTCATTGAAAAAAATGTTTGTATTGCTTTAAACTTGCTATTGAATTACTATTGCTTTATTAAATAAATTCTCTAAGCTTTTTCAAAAATTAAAACCTTGTGTTATCAAATAAATTATCTCTATATTCCGAGAAAAACACCGTGTTACAATCTATTTGACTGACAGTATGCTGTAGATTGAAAAATGTGAAATCGCCAGAGTAAACTGAAGCATGAAATCGCCAAAAATAACAAAATCGTGTCAAATAAATAAATAAATCTATATTTCTTTTAACGACTAAAAAAAGGGAATGTAAATTTGTTTAAATAGCCTCATATCAGCAGCCAGCAGCGAAGTTATTTAGCCCTAGGCATGGGAAAGGTATTTTTGGATATCGCCAAAAACTGCTTGGCCCTCATCTGTTAAAAATCCTGGCGGCGCCCTTGTATTGGAGAACTAGCATTGATCAATGGTATGAACTTCGTTTGATTACTTTTGGGTTCGGTCCATGATAGGAATTTGTTGACATTGGATTTGAAGACAACCAAGTTGTAATCAGCAGAGAAGCAGTCCCGTGGTAATGTGTTTGACGGACGGGGAGCCTTTGCAAACAAGCTCTGTCCATGGAAATTCAGCCTGACACTAGGCACATGATGGAGAAAGAATAGTTATTTTTCGTTGTGGTGGCAAGATGAGTTCTTGCTTTAAATGCCTTACAAGGAAGAACCAAAGACTGGAGCTCAGTCGAGCACCGTCCATGGAAATAGTGATAGAGTAGAGAGAGACTAGCAACGTCAGTTTCATTTTCTTTCTTTAATTGACAAGGATAACTTTTCATAACGGGGTTGGTGAAAGAAGTCGGAAGATGTGTTAAAAGCAGAACTCAGAGAAGATGAATAAACAGACTGTCTTTGTAAACGATTCACTAATATGGCATCGAGATGCCTCACCAGAAACTACGGCATCGTCCAGATTCTCTTCACCAAACGGCAATACAGCAGCCTCGGTATTATGCACCTGCTGATAGGACATCTTCCTTGGGGGCTATTCCAATGGTCTGGATTCTTTTACTATCAGGCGGATCACGTCAAGTCAGATAAAACAGTTACCTCCTACATGCTTATGAGTGACAACATATACTCACATAGTGTTCACAATAAAAAAACTGTCCAACCCAGGAAACAGCAATTTCTGCCCCTTTTGTCAGAAACCTCGCTCATAGAATTTGAGGAGTGCAGAACAAAATAGACTTGCGGGGCTGCCGAAAGTACATTCATGGTGCGTTTTCTATTATCCATATGATTTTATATTAAGATTAGTGCGAACACTGGCGGAGCATAATTTTTTCCCATTATTATAAAATGGGGGGTACATTAGTAGTATCATAAGATTAAACACTTCTACATAATAACATAGTAATTAACATTTCTACCAGGTCATAGCTGACTGAATGAGAACAATCTACCCCAAATTCTATAAAGATTCTTAAGTTCGACTAAAAGGAATCCACAGGAACAACATGGTAGTGTTAGAGCGACACAACTAATAGGGATCTAATGACAATTCAGAAGGAATCGGAATCGGCATCCATCGTCCTCTGGGAATCTCTGCCTCTGCATATAGCAAGCAAAAACGTGTCAAGCGCACATCTGCAAATCAATTGAGTGAAAGAACCAACGTTGCTTATGCATCATCCCTTTGTGCGTTCTGGGCCAAACCTTCCCCGACTTTGCATGCAATAACTGAGCCTTGCTGTTCTCAGTGTTGGGGATAAACGGATTAACGAATAGCTGCAACCAACGAGGAAGACTTTTTCAATTACTTCTCGTCTGTTTTAACGCCTTTTTATGCAAATGAGACGTAGCGAATTTCACAGATCCATTTAAATTTAGAAAAATCTCCGGCATTCTCCCACACACGCTTTCCTTTAAAACGGATTATGGAGAATGCAAGGCGGCTTCTTGGCCTTTTGGCTAAGATCAAAGTGTAGTATCTGTTCCGATGGATACTGCACGCCTGTCCTGTGCAGTTCTAGGAGGTCCACCCTCCCAGGCTTTGCCTCCCCTCTTTGGGGAGGAGTAAGTTTATTGCTTACTGTCTGAGGCGCCCCTACCGGGGAATGCCGACGGGGCTGCCCAGGCAATTTTTAAATGGCCAGAGTGCTCACTTCTCGAGCGCTGGCTTTTCAAACCCCACTTTCCCGACCCGATCTTGGGTCACATCTTACTTGTGGGAGTAAGATAAAACTGGCCTTGTGCCTAACTCCTGGGGAGGAGTAAATAAAACCAGTTTCACTCATCTCGAAAATGACGAACAGGATTAGAAGAAATAATAACTGCGTCCTCGCATCTATCTATGTCCATCGGTCGGTTTGTCTGTCTGTCTGTCTGTCTGTCACGCTTTAGCTTGCAAATGCATTTCCATCGCTGAATGTACAGATTGAATTACTGGTTGAGAAAGGATAACCAATTTGTGTGTAAAAAGTGTAAGACAATGGAGATGGATGAGAACTCAAATGTGGAGAAAGTATATCTGGATGGAGAAGGTCAATAGCTTATTGAGAAGTTTTTTTTTATCTTGGTAATACCATTGGAGGACAGGGTGGAGCAGGTGCTAGTATGATTGAAAGTATTAGGAGTGGGTGAAGTAAGTTTAGGGAATTTCTGCCTTTACTAACCAGCAGATCGTTACCAATGTCGACCAAGGGAAAGTTCACGCAGGCATGGTGTACGCAGTGTGATGATGTATGGAAATGAAACTTAGCCAGTTAGGGTTGAGGACATGATAGGATGGATGTGTAATGTGAGTCTTAAAGACAGGCTTAGATCTGATGACTTCAAAGGAATATAAAATCTGGACAGTATAGGGAGAGTGCAGAAGACTTCGATGGTATGGCCATGTTGAAAGAATGGATGAAAGTTCTTCAGTTAGTAGATGTAGAACAGTTGAGGTAGTAGGTTCAGTTCACAAGAAAACATGTGAGGAAGTGATAAAAATGGACTTGATATAAAGACGGATAAACAAAATCCTGGCAAGAGATAGGTTAGTTTGGAAGTCAATTTCTTAAAGTCGTCCAATGCATGTCAGCATGTAAAATGGTTGTTAAACCGAATATGATGATGATGATGATGATGATGATGATGAATGTAAGCATCTCTATGATTCCATTCAATTCAATTTAATTCCATTCAATTCAATTCAATTCAATTTAATTCAATTTGGCAAAAAAATTAAGCAAGAATATTTCAGATGTATTACTGCTTGTGATGGTATTCCCTTTCATTTATAATGGACTATTCCAATCTTTTTATTCTTTCTTTTCTTAATTCAATTCAATTTGGCAAAAATAAAACAAGCATGCTTCAGTTGCCATGTAGGAAAAGGGTGGTAGAAATTTACACAGAAGAGGATACAGTAGCCCAGCACCTGTCCAAATTCACCTTGAATTGATGCGTTGTTGGCGCATTTAATACCTCTCTTGGAAGTCTATTCTAGGGTCCAAGGACCCTGATTGAGAAAGTGTCCCTTCTCTGATTCAATCGAAATCGGCAGTGAAATAGTTTCTTGTGGTGTTCGTGTGGACCTCTTTCTGGTGCAGGAGTGAATAATAGGTCCTGAGGTACATCATAATGACCATTGAGGAGATTGAAGGCCAAAATGAGATCACTGTGTAATCGCCGATGCTCAAGAAAGAAAAGGTTAAGTTTCTTTAGTCGGCTTTCATAGAGCAGATCCAATAGACCCTGTACCATTCTATAAAGACTTCTATCAGTTGGCCAAGCTGTCACGCTTGTTTTATTTGGTCTATCACACTTAAGTTTGAAATAGCATGTTCGTCAGTCTGTCATTCTTAATTTTGAAAAAATATTTTCATCGCTAATTATAAATATGGCCACGGATCCCTATAAGAGGCTATATCTTGATGCAGACCAGAAAACCATGAGGCACGATCTTCATGAGCTCTATACAAAAGTCCGACTCAGAAAACCAACAAACAAACAAACAAACAAGAATTCACCGGGGAAAGAAACGATTCCAGCTGATACTTAAAAGATAAGTCACTAAAAAAACTTGAGTAGTTTTAAAACAATTAGGATCAAACTAATTAGAAACAAAATTGATAATCGATCAATATCTTATTAATTATTTCATTATAAATTATTTATCAATAATCTATAATCTGTATCGAATTTCAATACATGTTGAATATCTAAAAATTGCATTAAGTGCTTTCAATAAATAAAAAAATAATTTTAACAACCAAAGAAAAAAAATCAATATCCAACACAACATCTTATATAAAATACATCTTCATTTTACGAATATAAATATAATTATAACAACTGAAAAAGAAAAATCAATAATCTATATTATCAATATTTTTCATGTTTTCATTGTTTTATTTTTATCCAGTTGATAAAGTTGATTATATATGTGACATAGAAAGCTGGAATTTGTAAGAATGATCTCTCTCTCTCTCTTTCTCTCTCTCTCTCTCTCTCTCTCTCTCATAGATATATATATATATATATGTGAACAAATTTTTTGTGGTACAGAATTTTATAATGGTTTTAAATATGATGAACCGAGTTATAGCGAGTCGAGGCACTATCACAAGAAAAAAAAGAGAGGAAATATTAAATAATATATTTAATCGTCGATTAAAAACTTTTAAAAAGAATAAAAAGATCGACTAAAATTAACAGAACAAAACTAAATCACAAGGTACCTTTCAGCCGACACATTGTCAAGGGAAACGTCGGCGAATATCGCTTAAAAACGGGGAAAAGAGTAATGTAGAGAGAAATTTTTTTAAAAAGAAACAAAAAAAAAACGGGGAGATGTAATAACACCATTCAACCGAAAAGGAATAAATGGACATAATAGGCAAAGTATTATTTTTTTTTTTTCGTTTTTAGAAGTCTCTAAATAAGTCTAATTTGTGAGACAACTCTTTTTGCCTACACAGCGATGGTTTTCGCATTGTAACACTCATTGCCTCCAACACCTTGAGATGGTGTGTGAAACGAGCCTTGTGTACAATGCGAAAACATCCATCGGAGTACGCCTCACCGCACTTTTTATTATCATACAAGTGCTGTCCAGTGGATGACTTGTGGACTTGTGAGCGCCCGGATGTGCTCTGCAAACGCCCGGATGTTCTTTGTAAAGACCCGGATGTGTCCGTCGATATACTCCTCTTTACGACACGTGACCTGCGAAAACATGAAGGGATATGCTGGGCCACTCTGACTTCCAAGCGCTGAAGAGTATGACCAACATAGTCAGCTTCACACTGATATTTGAATTTATATATAATCAAACTTTTCTATAGTGTTGGAAGTACATCTTTCTGAAAGGCTGGGAAGGCAGTTCTGGTGCCAAACACCACACGGGGCTGTACTGCATAAAAACAACGAGATACAACCGATGAAATTTTATCCGAAAAACCTTTACTGATAGAACCAATAAAAGGAAGTTTCAAATAAACAGGACATTTGGGTGGACCAAAGAAAATGTTAGCATTAAATTTCGCAAGTTTTCGATCAATACATTTGGAAATTAGACCCTTGACAATGTGTCGGCTGAAAGGTACTTTGGGATTTAGTTTTGTTCTGTTAATTTTAGTCGATCTTTTTATTCTTTTTAAAAGTTTTTAATCGACGATTAAATATATTATTTAATATTTCTTCTCTTTTTTTTCTTGTGATAGGCAAGCCAGACGTATAAACAACCACGTCAATTGGTTTTTTGACGTGGTTGTTTATACGCTTGAGGAGACCTAATTAAGGGGTCGAAATAATTTATAATGTATACAACCTTAATGTGTGTATAGTTTTTCCTTTTAATATATATATATATATATATATATATATATATATATATATATATATATACACATATTGTGTTGAAGTGAATAATTTTGGTAAGAAATAAAAGTAAGAGAGCTTAATGTAGAAAACAGAGCAAGAAAAAAAAAATTCATAAACACATTGTTTGAAATGATAGAAAAAGAAATATTTATTTTTTGGGGGCTGGTGGATATTTCTTTTTCTATCATTTCAAATATGTAACTATCCTGCTAGCATTCTGAGGAGACTGGGAAGTCAAAATAAATTATAAATGCTGACAGTTACAATGTGTTTGTGAATTTTTTCTTTCTATATTCTCTCTCTATATATATATATACATATATACATATATATATATATATACATATAATTACTATTTCATGTATCCACATAAAATTTTATAAGGAGATATAGTTTTTTATGTATCAGTTTTCAGTATTTACTTCAACAGTGCTCGATACGTAAGTAGAGTTAGGTAGTAAGCTATGAAAATATATTTATGGCAATTAAGCTACACAGAGGCTCCTGCGTTTCATCCCCGGGGGAATCTTCAGGCTAAAATGCATGGAGTTTTTTGCCGGGTGTTTTTATATACACGGCTAGCTAGTTAACCAATTAGATTCTTTGTTGTTCTCTCAGTCAATCGTTGGGCTTCCCACGAACAAAGGTCTGTTTAGTGTTACTTCCTATATCCTGTTCTATTGTTCTGTTTTCTATAGATTGGCCTATATCTTGTTTAATGCCGAATATGGTCATTTTGGTAAAAGTTTTTATGCTTCGAGTTCTTTATGTCTTCAAATATTTATTCATCGTGTTTAGTTTGGTTGTTTTGTAGAGGAGAGAAGGTATATGACTCCTGGCGCAATCCTCTACCTGCATAAGAGTCAGATACGTCCTAAGATGGAGTACCGCTGCCACATCTGGGGAGGTGCAGCTGATCGCAGTCTTTCACGTCCATTCAACCTTCCCATTCTCTCCATCCCTTCAAGAAATTCAGCCTCGTGAAACCTTTTACACTTTCTAAACCTGTTTTTACTTAAAACTTGTCATGTTTATTTGAAGAATTTCGTCTTATTATTTTCTCGTCATTAAAATGTGAATATCTTTTGGGCTCTCTTTGCATATCAATGGTTTATGTGTTAAACTTTTTGTAGTTGTTTTTGTACTCATGAATCCTCACTTACCGAGACCAAAAGCCACTCGAGGATAAGGGTCAATGAGATTGTCAGTTGGATGATGAACAATATTATGAGAGGATTGGAAACGATAGGTGGGATGGGCAGAATTCGATTACTTTACAGGAGAAACTCGGTAGTTGTTGAAATTGGACTTGAATAAGACTATGTTGTAGTCAGCTGGGAAGCAACCCGGTGGCAATGTATTCCACAAATGGGAATTTCATGGAAAGAAACTCACAGGGAAGCTTTAAAACAATAACTGAAATGGATAAAATTTGATTATTAAAGGATGGCTCAAAAAGTATTTGCTGAGATGGGACTTGAACACGATCATGTTGTAGTAGGCAGGGAAGCAATCCCATCGAAATGTGTTCCAAAGATCGGAAGTTCTTGGAAATAAACTCTGTTCATGGAAATTTCGTTTGGTTTTAGGTACACAGAAGAAGAAAGGATCATTCTTTGCAGGAGTGGTAGAAAAGTGAGTTCTAGCTGTGAATGTTTTAAAGAGGGGATCAAAGATTGGAGCTCAGTCGAGCACCTTCCATGGAAATAACGACAGAGTAGCGAAATACTAGTAACGTCTGTTTTCTGAGAAAGAGGCGATAAGGGAAGAGAAGAGATCGTTCCCCACTAGATTGTGAAGTTTATTTTGTATTCTTGGTAGAGGATTGTATCAGGAGTCAGGTACTTTCTGGAGTGGTAGAATGATCCAACCATTCTGACTATTATATAGGGAGAAGATTGCATCAGGAGTCAAGTACTTTCTGGAGTGGTAGAATGATCCAACCATTCTGACTATTATATAGGGAGAATATTGCATCAGGAGTCAGGTTCTTTCTGGAGTGGTAGAATGATCCAACCATTCTGACTATTATATAGGGAGAAGATTGCATCAGGAGTCAGGTTCTTTCTGGAGTGGTAGAATGATCCAACCATTCTGCCTATTATATAGGGAGAAGATTGCATCAGGAGTCAGGTTCTTTCTGGAGTGGTAGAATGATCCAACCATTCTGACTATTATATAGGGAGAAGATTGCATCAGGAGTCAGGTTCTTTCTGGAGTGGTAGAATGATCCAACCATTCTGACTATTATATAGGGAGAAGATTGTATCAGGAGTCAGGTACTTTCTGGAGTGGTAGAATGATCCAACCATTCTGACTATTATATAGGGAGAAGATTGTATCAGGAGTCAGGTACTTTCTGGAGTGGTAGAATGATCCAACCATTCTGACTATTATATAGGGAGAAGATTGCATCAGGAGTCAGGTACTTTCTGGAGTGGTAGAATGATCCAACCATTCTGACTATTATATAGGGAGAAGATTGCATCAGGAGTCAGGTTCTTTCTGGAGTGGTAGAATGATCCAACCATTCTGACTATTATATAGGGAGAAGATTGCATCAGCAGTCAGGTTCTTTCTGGAGTGGTAGAATGATCCAACCATTCTGACTATTATATAGGGAGAAGATTGCATCAGGAGTCAGGTTCTTTCTGGAGTGGTAGAATGATCCAACCATTCTGACTATTATATAGGGAGAAGATTGCATCAGGAGTCAGGTACTTTCTGGAGTGGTAGAATGATCCAACCATTCTGACTATTATATAGGGAGAAGATTGCATCAGGAGTCAGGTACTTTCTGGAGTGGTAGAATGATCCAACCATTCTGACTATTATATAGGGAGAAGATTGCATCAGGAGTCAGGTACTTTCTGGAGTGGTAGAATGATCCAACCATTTTTTTTCAGCAAGTTTAACAGATTGAATGCAAGTCTTCCATTTCAGATCTGGAGTGAAAGTCAGTCCTAGGAGGTTATCAAAGCAAGGGACTCCCTCAAGGAGAGAGCCATTCATTTCAACTAAGCGTTGGTGGTGAAAAAGAAGAGCAGCTTTGTTTTAGAGGTGTTAAGAGTAACAAGCTACATTCTCCACCATTGCACCACATATTACAGGTCGGAAGAGAGAGAGGGGGGGGGGAAAGACAGCCATATTCGGGTTAACGTCTGTTTTACACACTAGCATGCGTTGGACGGCTTTTTTTATGGAAATTCTTGATGTAAGAAGCTAACAAGAACGAAAAATGATTAACTTCCAAACCAACTTATCTCTGGCAAGGTCCCTATTTATCCCTATCTCTCACAAGTCCATCCTTATCACTTCCTCGTGTGGTTTCTTTGACCTTCCCCTGTAAACTGAACCGGAACTGTTCTATATCTACTAAGCCAAGAACTCTTATCCATACCAACAAAATAAAGAAATGGGATCTCGGCGTTAAATTAGGCAAAAAGAAAATACAGAATCAAACAGTAAAATAGTAAAATCATAAAACAGTTAATAATAGTTAATAATAGTTAATAGTTGTTAATAGTTAATAATAGTTAATAATAGTTAATCATAAAACAGTTAATAATAGTTAATAATAGTTAATAGTTAATAATAGTTAATAATAGTTAATCATAAAACAGTAAACTACAGAATCAAACAGTAAAAGGGAGAAAAAGTTTTAAAACGAAAAGTACAAACAATGGCGATGGAAAAAATAGAGATAAAGAAAGAATTGACCATTAAAAATAGAAACAAAAACTGATTCAGTTTCTGACACTGCAATGAAGGAATGCCTGATAGCACATCAAATATAATGGAATCGACCCCCAGCTACTTTCAGTTTAGACTAAGTAAATAAGAAAAAGATATACGGTATATATATATATATATATATATGATCTAAGGTTAAGATCGGATTCTAACTCTGCCTGATGAGATCTCAGTTTATAATAGCTGTGGATCGATAACATCGACATGCCAGTGTGTCAGATTTTGTACATGTCTGTGTAAATAAAAATGATCATATATAAAAGCTCTATTTGATATTGAGCACTTTTTATAAACCCGGTTGAAATTCTATGGATTACTACCCTGTGGATGTTTTACCTGGATTATTATATATATATATATATATATATATATATATATACTAAAAGAATACCAATCCCAGGAAGGATAAAATTAATCCCCTGAACAGGACAGTTTTGCATCACTTTTATGTCCCCTACAACAAAGATTAAAATCAAGATATAATGTTACTAAACCTTATGTCTAGAATCCTTATTTAAATTTTAAATCAAAATCCATGACATGATTTTGATTCTAGAAACTGTCTACAATTTCAGATTTAAGCTTAAGGGGTCTTAAAAAGAATTTGAAATTCAGGGAATCTTGCTTAATTGCTGTCTAATGACTATGGATCAAATGTAATGCAAATCTAAAGTATTCGAATATTCAAATGGGGGGGGGGTGACCTTATTATGCCCCCTAAAACTGCTTTAAAATACTCAAAAGAAACTGAAATTTTGTGAATATTTATTCATTGATGCCTAAAACCTATTGCTAAAATTTCACAAAAATCGAAGGTATCTGAAATTTCCCGAAGAGATTCCACTCCTCCTTTACTTCTTTGCATAACGCTAAATTAAACTAAATATAGCCTACATTACCCACCCCTTACGCCTAACAGCTGTGTTCGAAAATTCATAATGGGCGGTTAATTAGTTTAGGAGTGAATCTTAAACATAGAACTATATAAACATATATATATATACACACATATATATATATATATATATATATATATATTTATTTTGATACAGAAAAATTAGTACAACCGTCGTAATTTTTCTGTACTAATTTTTCTGTACCAAAATAAATAAATAAATATTACGCTCTTAATTTTTAATTTTTAACTTTAATTCTTAATTAATCGAGCACTCTGCTGGGATTTTTCCTGCTATATTACAAAGAAGGTATATATATATATATATATATATATATATATATATATATATATATATATATATTATAATAATAATAATAAATAATAAATATGACTTCTTCATGAGAATTTCAAACTGAACACTTTATTTAATGTACGGGGGTAGATTGTTCTCGTTTCATCAGCCATGACCGGTGTAGAAGTCTTAAGTAATTGTTAATTATATTCTTAGTATCGCTTGTAGTGGAGATTGAACCTTCAACTACGAAATGATTATAACTCAGCACCTTATCCGTTGCACCACGTGTCCCTGTATTAGTTTCTGGTTTTATGTTTTAGCCTTTTGATAGCTAATTGCAACTATATATCCCAAATCCTTACCGGAATCATGTCAATAAAACTTTATCTTAGTCTTCAAGATATTTGTAATCTTTTCTTCATTCATGCATCAACAGACATCACGACATAAAAATGGCGACCAGGGTTCATGTGTTTCCCAAACTTATTAGTTTCATATCAAATTTCATATTTGAAACAGATTCTTATTCCAAATTTAAGTTAGGTAAGCCTCCAACTCGCTAAAATGTGTTATTGATTATAAATGCGACTATTACTGTTGTATTTAAATAATTCAGACAACTATTCTCATCTTGGTTGTTATTTTAAGGTTTTTATTGTTAACCAACGCTATTACCTGTTATGCTATGTGAAAGCTTTATGAAGGTTGAAGGTTCGATAATAACTAAGAATAACATAATAATACTTCTATTCGGCAATGGTTGATGGAACGAGAATAATCTACCTCAGTGGATTAAATAAATGGTTCAGTTTGAAATCCTGTATATCTTCTCGAGTTTGACATGAAGATTCCCAATCCACTTTTTCCCCAGGGCACCACATACTTCAGGTCCAAAGAAAAAGAATCATCAAGATCTTGATCACCAATGTTCTTCGAAGTGCTACCATAGACAGTTGTATCGTTTGAGTAGATGTCAACAAATTATCTTAGGATATTATTTGACAGATCATTAATGAAGATCAGAAAGAATGTTGCCCCTAGAAAAGATCCTTGATTCTATGTGCTTCCGACCTCTGCCCATCAACAACTACCTTTATAAACCTACCTGAGACCAACAAGGTTTTCCAAATAGATGAAAGGGTTTCTTCTTTAAGCAATGATTGTATAATCTTGTTAGAATAGGAGCAAGTTCTGATAGCAGCTTAAGCACAATGATTGGAATGTTTCCCGGACCAGTTGCTTTGCTCGCATTGGTAGTTTGGTTTGGTTTGGTTTGGTTTACGGCATTCAACCATCTATGGGTTATTTAATGTCGAATAAAGTTGTCAAATATAATTCTAATAGGTAGGATAATTGTTTATCTTACTAGAATACATCGCCCTTAGAATACATTTCTCTCAGAATACATTGCTCTGAGAAGGAAATTTCACAGAGGGTACTATCATTACTTGAGAGCAGGAAAACAGAGCACCCCAAGGAAGCACCCTACCAGTGACACTACTCTTTGAAAACATTACTCTTTAAAAAAATGTCTCCTTTGTTCTCAACATGATTGACCCTCAGTCACCACCTTCTAATATCTATTTGGGATCAAAATAAAAAGGAGAAATACGTTTTTTGATTTTTTGAAGAATCAGATTGAATAATACGGTTGGGGATGAACTTATAGATACTATGGCATAACATGACTAGCCGATTGATCGAATCAGGCTTCTCTGACCTCCCGTAAGGACCGCAGTGGAAGAATGGATCAGCCACCAGGATTCCGTATTAAGGCATCGCGAGTCGCAACCCACGGCCTACAGGTGGCCCTGTTTTCGGGGTGGGGGGATTACCCCTCTGCATAGGGTTGCAGTCGGCAAGGTTCCTGATAACTTTGGTAAGGTTCTGAACCGATATATGTATATCACTAAGAGTATTTACAGTCATAGGGGGAAATTCCGGAAGTTGATGGCGCCAATCGCAAAGAGGGGAGTTTGTAGCAAAGTTCTTTGCAAAATATTTGCCTTCATAAGATGCTGATAAGATCACCGTAGGACCGTTGATGATTGTTGGAATAGTAGTCTTACATTTATTCAGTACCCTGTCTGTTATTCTCCAGAACTCATAGGAACCAAGCTCTGCTCAGCAATTCTGGCTTTCATAGGACACTTTTGTGTTTTCTATAACCAATTTGTAGCGGTTACGGGTAGTTTTAAAGACAGTTTTGGACCCAGGAAATCTATTTCATTGATGAAGATTAAAATAGTGATTTCTACAAGATATGGCAGCAGCACACTCAGAAGTGAACCATGGCTGGCCATTTCGTCTCTGTTGGTCTTTCTTTTAGAGGGTATAAAACACTCAATACAGGACAAATAACAAATATAAAACCTAATAGGGTGCTTAACTCTACAAAATAAAACTTTTTAAGCCAATAACTTCAGTTGTGTAATCTTTATTTTCACAAACGTTTTACCATATGTTTTTGATGGAAGAATTTTGGGATTCTAGTTCTATTGAATTAAATGTTCTAAGTGTGTCTCATTATCATTGTCGGATACTCATCTCTGCCTTCATCACACGTGGCTCACCATCTCTTTGGAATGTAATAATCACTATGGACGGACAATAAAAGTGAAAGTAATTTATTTGTTTAACCAAACAATGAATAATGATGATTGAAAACATATCCATAAAAAATCAGGGAATTATTCGATCTTAATGAATTTTTCAGTATTTATGAATTAAAATAATATCTTCGAAAGGTAACTAGTATATAAAGCTCTCAAGACATGTACTTTTTTTTACATTTGAATTTGTGATTTTTTAGTGTCATTTTTTACTGAAAGCTGCCTTCAAAATAATTTAATAAGAAGACATGTAATTTTTTTACATTTGAATTTCTGATTTTTTAGTATCATTTTTTACTGAAAGCTGCCTTCAAAATAATTTAATAAGAAGACATGTCATTTTTTTACATTTGAATTTCTGATTTTTTAATGTCATTTTTTACTGAGAACTGCCTTAAAAAAACATTTATCCAAACTTTCAGGGTGCTATCTCTTTGTAAAGGTGGTGAGTAAGTTTCGACTATGTGTACAATAAGTCATATTTCGTCCTTTTTGTTGAGTAAAAGTGACCTAGAAAAATCTATTAATTTTTTTTTTTTAAATAGAATAAATACTTTATATTAATATCCATTCATTAATTAATAAATACTAAAAACATTAATTAAGATCTTATAATTCTTTGATCTTTGCTGGATATTTTTACAATCAGGGATATCCATTTTTAATTCCTTCGCCTTTTGGCTAGGAGCAAAGTGTAATATCTGTTCTCATACTACACTTCATCTTTTTTTGTCAGTGAAGGAGAAATCCTTCTAGACTGAGGCCATTTTCATTTTTGTTCCAATCCAGAGTTCCCCTTTTGGGTGGAGCTGGATTTTCCCCACATTTAAAAACAACCTTGTGTCTTACTCTGTCCTCATGGGGAGACAAGTAAATAAGAGCAACTTACTTTTATCTTCATTGCTCTGTCCTAATAAAATCACAACTACCAAGTTATATAGAAAAGATCTTTTTTTTATTGTTTGTCCGAACTCTTAAAACTTCGCATGGACCATGGTATCTATTGTCCATGTTTTATGTACCTAAATTTCACCAAGAAGGTGATGGTCATTACTGTCGCTTCGCATGTTCTGTTGCTCAGAAATCAATGCTGGAAGAGAGGACGTGAACTTGTCTCACGTCTTGCATATGACGTCACCATCACATGATATCTCCTCTTTCTTGAAACACCTCTCAATATATAACATTTTGAACATTCGAGCAGAATTCCGTGGAAATTCCACGGTGCTTTCTACATCAATTTGTATAATTTACTATTGATAATAATAATATTCCTTCTGAAATAATAAATGTCTGTCAGGATCAATACTATTGAGAAAAAATTTACTCTTCGTCCATAAAAATAATTGTCATTATTAGGTAAATATTCTTTAAATAAATAAAACGAATGTGTTTCTTATTTAAAATTGTAGGAATTTAATTCTTTTGCAAACAATAAATATTCTCTTGTCTTTTTACCGTAAAAATAATTGTCAGCTAAATATTCTTCAAATCAATAAAACGAATGCCAATCTTGAAATGTATTTATTTAAAATTGTGCTGTTTTAGTTTAGAGAACAACATAATTTGATTTTGGAACAATTCATTTTAAAATAAATAAAGTCGAAATTAATTTTGTTTATCTTAACAGCATCAGATTAATCTAGATTCACCATCTTTGCTAATCGGACGATCTGTTTTTATTAAATGTGTGTGAAAGGTGATAACGGACGTACGAACATGGAATGCCTTAACATATTATGTAGATCCTAGAACGAGTATTCCAACTATTTATATTTCAATTAGCCTTTTCATGCATGATTTTTTTTACAGAAATTCTATGTAGCTGATCTAACCTGTTCTTTAACCATGTGTCTTCAAGTGGAATTGACTTTCCCAAAGGCCGGTAACAACTGAAGAGTTCGCACGCAAAACGCGATAAATCCAATTTGTTTAAATTGAGACCGTAAACAATAAAAACACAAATATATTAAATCTAGACTTCGAATGAAAGCTGATTTTAATTGAAATCAAAAAGAAATTATTTCGGTATGATATTATGTAACACATTGTTTTGGGGTGTCGTCGAGTGTGGAAATGCAACACTTTTCGTAGGGACAGTTTTGTGATTTTGAAAATGGCGTTTATCGCGTTTTGCATTCGAACTCTTCGACTAATAATGGAGGCAAAGAGTAATCCTCGATGTCCCTGACTCTCACAAAAACAAATATAATTGGTCAAATCAAAATTCATGATAATTTATGACAACTTTTCTAGTTGGTGTTGTATGCGTGTAAAGGTTTACTGCGAAAAGCAGCACGATAATTATACAGAGTTTATTACAGAGAGAGAGAGGGGGGGAGAGAGAGGGGGGAAGAGAGAACTCCACTACGATTATGACAGCGACTGTTAACAACAATGAAAAAGAAGAGAACGAAATAGAGAAACGTCACAATTGATTAAGCTGAGTACCTACGACGTGTCAACTAACAAGACAGTTGTTTACGAGACTTTTGTCAACAAGACGACCGGGAATTTGTTGGGTCGAATGAATTCCTCACGTGACGTTACAATTATATTTGTTTCTATTTGTTGTTGTGGGACAACAACATGCATGAAAAGGGTTAAAATGAAAGTAAATACATAAGCTGTTATTTTTTTTTTTAATCTCAAAAAGAAAACACTCGGAAAGATTTCATATCAGTAAGCATTCTGCGGTGTATATTTTCTAACCCCCCTCCCCCCCCCCCCCGCTTAGAATAATTGACTGAGAGAAAGTCGAGAGCGGGATGCCCATTCAGGTGAACACGAATTGATGAAGGGGGACATGAAAAAAAAATGATGTAAAGTTTATCAATATCTTCTTTGGATAGTCGTTATTTTAAAAATTAAAGTGATGAAAGCCGGTCGAAGTTGAAAGCACCTGCACAAATACTCAGTTTGGAGGTGGAAACTTTTCCCGTTATGTTTAGTTTTCTTTTAAAATATATACTATTTATTAAGCTCCCCAGGAGGTTAGGCACAAGGCCAGGTTTATCTTACTCCCACAAGGTAAGATGTGACCCAATGTCGGGTCGAGAAAGTGGGACTTGAAAAGCCAGCACCCGAGAAGGTGAGCACTCTGGCCTACAAAAAATGCCTGGGCAGCCCCGTCGGCATTCCCCGGTAGGGGCGCCTCAGGCAGTAAGCGATAAACTTACTCCTCCCCAAAGAGGGGAGGCAACACCTGGGAGGGTGGACCTCCTAGAACTGCACAGGACAAACACATAGACCGGCGTAAATCAAGCCCCGAATGCCAAGACAATACCAGTCTATAGGGTGCAGTATCCATTGGAACAGATACTACACTTTGATCTTGGCCAAAATATATACTAGAAGAGTGACCCGACGTTACTCGCCACTGAATGAGGATCACTACTATATATTTTTTCACTACGCTCATAACACAATATTACTTTTTTTTGTTTTTACTGCCTCCTTCCTCCCATTTCGCCCCTTAATATAGTCGGAAGAAGCTGAAATGTCGGAAAACTCTCTGATTTAGTGTTTTATACATATGGTTTAAATTTTATTAAAATCGAATATACGTATTTGAAGTTTTAAGGGAGTTCCGTCCCAATGGATCACTTAGAGGTGGGCGACGTAGATATTTGGCACGTACAGAGTAACATAGAGATTCGAAACCATTTCCACTGTCTTACTCAGAATATGATTTAAATTTCATCAAAATAGGATATATTTGCAGTTTTAAAGGAGGTTCGGTCTCCATAGCTCCCTTAGGTTTAGAGGGCACTTAGAGAGTTGGGACCACTTCCATTGTCTTCCTCGGAAAACTTTATACATGTGATTTAAATTTCACAAAAAATAAGCTATATTTGAAGTTTTAGTAGATTATGCCCTCATAGCCGCGTTAACGATGCACTTATAGATTCGGGAACACTTCTGTTTTCTTCCCCAGTAAATTTTACATAAGAATACACTTTCAGATTTTATGTAGATTCTCTAACCTTTCTTTCTATAGGGAACAGACAAACATCACACCAACACATTGAGTTTTATATATATAAAAAAAATAAAGAGAGATCTATAAAATGTGGACTTTTTTCTTCTTCGATGATTTTGCGACGGAAACTATGATAATTATTAGCAAACGGTTATCCAAAAGTTAAAGTGAGTAAAAATGGACATTTATCTCTGTATAATGGAGCTTATGTGTCTATCTGTCTGTCTGAAGCCGAAACTCTACTTATACTTCTATTAATTGGACTATCTTTTAATGTTCAATCGGTTCTGTTGTCTTGATACCATCCTCCCAGGCATTGCCTCCTCTTTTTTGTGGGAGGAGATAGTAGAGTATATGTACTGTTAGTACAAGACTATCATGCCAGGTATTACTTCCTTTATAGGGAAGGTAGTTAAGTATATGTTCGTTCGTCGTGATAACATCCTCCCAGGCAGTACCTCCTTCCCTGGGGGGGGGGGGGCAGTGTAATATATGTTCGTTCGTCATGATGCCATCCTCCTAGGCATTACCTCATCCGTTTTGGAGGAGGAGGGATGTAGTATCTGTTTCGTGGTTATGATTCCATTCTCCCAGGGATTACCTTCTCCCTTTTTGGCGAGAGGGGTTAGTGATATACTAGGAAAAATATAAAACCTCTGGTCGCATATCTTCCTCTCTCTCTCATTATGTTTTATTATACTAAAACTGAATTAATCAACGTTTGTTTCCCTAAGGCTTTTTAAAATATATTTTAATCACACAAAATACATGTTAAAATATTCCTTGGTTTTCGGATTGCGTTATCTTTAAAAAGAAAATCCATTTTAATTGTTCTAATTCGCCATAATTTGCAATATATTCACCAAGTCAACCATCTCTTACTAAGGTTCTGTCTATTACTCTCGTCCTCTCTCGTTGAATGTTGTGTGACCCCCTCCCCCCTCCCCAGCAGCTCTTATTTTATGTAGTATTTCACTTTTGATATTAAATTCCTCATCCGATCAGAAGAAGAGCGAGTTCATTCTCACTTTTTCACTTTTAAGTACAAAGAAAACGAAACCTGATATTTTAATAGACGTTCTGTCTAGTCTGAAAGTTTAAAGAAGCCAAACTTTCTTTGGCATTCGAGAACAGATTTAGAATTCTTCATTTGAATTTCGCTTCTCGAGTTTCTTTCAAGACGACAAGAACACATCAATTCTTAAGATGCGTCCATTCAATCTGCGCGTTTAGCGATGAAGATGCTATCGCAGACTTTAACGTGACAGACCAACAAAAATGTTATTTCAAACTTAAGCGTGACAGACCAACAAAAATGTTATTTCAAACTTAAGCGTGACAGACCAACAAAAATGTTATTTCAAACTTAAGCGTGACAGACCAACAAAAATGTTATTTCAAACTTAAGCGTGACAGACCAACAAAAATGTTATTTCAAACTTAAGCGTGACAGACCAACAAAAATGTTATTTCAAACTTAAGCGTGACAGATCAACTAAAATGCTATTTTAAACTTAAATAAGAATAATAAAGAATAATAATACTTGAATATAATAATAATAATAATAATAATAATAATAATAATAATAATAATAATAATAATAATAATACTTGAATATAATAATAATAATAATACTTGAATATAATAATAATAATAATAAAATAATAATAATAATAATAATAATAATAATAATAACAACAACAACAACTAGCAGGACCCGTGTAAATTACACGAAATGATGTTTTCAATACTAATTATCTTGTTCCTAACCTATACATGTTTGAATAAAATATGATAAGATTTGACTTGTATATTTATTTAAAAAAATGAACAATACATGAAACAATTTACAAAACTTCTTTATATACAATATTTCTAGTGAAGGTTGTTCCTCTTCTCTGGCCATGAGTAGAATTATTCTGAGGACAAATTTTCACTCTTAGACTCTTCATAGACCTTGCTCTTGAGAAGGCTACATAAAGTTGTCCATGAGTAAAGCAAGGTTGTGGTAGGTAGATCCCAACCTTATCGAAAGTCTGTCTTTGTGCTTTATTAATGGTCATTCATGAGTAGCATACAAAGATTCGGAAGGTCGTTGCTTTTGATGTCAGCGTGACACACAAAATAACACACGCTATCGTATTCATATGTGTCTTCCCGGTCGTCCCCTCCCTAACCCCCCCCCCCCCTTCGATATAGAAAAAAAATAATCTTAGAGGTTGGTTGGGATCGAAGTATAAACCAGTATGGCCGACATCAAAAACCGACGTCAAAATCCTACGTCGCTAACAGTTGCACCAAAGGGAAATACTTGAAATTATTACGAAAATTAGGTGACTTAAATGCGTTTCCAAATCTAAGTGTGACACGCATGTCCAGAGCTTTTGATGTAAGCGTGACACACGAACACACGCGCTATCGTATTATTAATAATAATAACAATAACAATAACAATAATAATAATAATAATAATAATAATACAGGAATAAAAAGTCTTATTATTTTTAGTTATCAAGAAGAAATAGGTAACAGTTTATGAATTTTCAAATAAAAAAGACTGCAAAAAATTAAAATTTCTCTAAAGAGTGTTTTTTTTTTAATTTTTAATTTTGATTAAAAATAAAATTTGCATTCTTAACGGTTTCTAATACTTAAATAATTTTAGATTAAACAATGTTTCTTAAAATGAACAACTTACTTTATTCTTAAATTTCTGGCGAACCACCGCCATGTTCAAATATTCAGGGTTGCATGTAAGGCCAAAAACGCCCAATAACAACGACCAAAAAAATTAAAAAAATAAAATTTTTTTTAATTTCTCTGAAGAAGCAAATTTCTTCCTGCAAATGTAGAGCAGATAAAAATTGCCAAAACCCATATTGAATATTGAATTTGTCTGCTTTTGCATTGTTATATTCAATGGATCTTTACCAAGTGAACGACTGCCCAATCTTCTAATAACTCGCTCGGCCTTTTGTTTCGATTCAATAATTTCAAATATATTACAAGAAGAGAGACTGTCTGCTCATAACCACTTTATACGGGCAACGATTTGCGTGCGAACATGAGTTCAGCTGGCACTGAAATTGCGCCAAATTGATTCCAAGAGTAATGACATGTGAGGTTGAAAGCCAATTTAAGACATCAAATAGAGGACGATCATTTCTTCTCTCCGTCAATAATAAGTATATTCTACTCCCAAGAAATGGTGATTCCTTACTTGATAGAGAAAAAGTAGAGGTCATTAGGGGCATCCGTATCTATAAAAGACTAATTTTCATGGATATAGGTATGTGAGAATAAAATTCACGATATACCATTAAATGAAAAAGCGTGAAGACAGAATGCATGAAATACAGAAAGGAAAAACAATTAAACATAGGAAGAAATAAAAACCAAACAAACAGGAGATTTGACCGGTGTTGTTCATACGAAACCGGTCAAATATCCCGTTGTTTAATTGTTTTTTTTTATTTCTGTTTTTCATACATATAGATATGATAAAAAATGGAAATAATATTCCAACGTAAGGGAAAATGAAAAAAGGAAAACCAAAAATATTATTTATGTATTCATCAACGTTTCGTCTTTATTTCAAGACTTCCTCAGGATTATTGATTTGAAGAAATAACACACAAGTACAAATATTTGAAAAAGTTTGGTCCGTTTTGTGACGTGAAAAGAATGATTTTGTTCTTTTTTTGGAACGACACATAGCCGTTAGAATTTAATATGTGCACTGCGTCTATGAAATAGAATGAGTGTGTTTTTTTTTTCAAACGAAAACATAGTCGTTAGAATTTAATATGCGCACTGCGTCTGTGAAATAGAATGAGTGTTTTTTTTTTCAAACGAAAAGATAGTCGTTAGAATTTAATATGCGCACTGCGTCTATGAAATAGAATGCGTGTTTGTTTTTTTTCAAACGAAAACATAGTCGTTAGAATTTTTTAAAATGTGGTGCAACATATGACGTGAAAGGAACCATTACTTTGTAGATTTATTTTATTTTATTTATTGATTTTTTTTTTTACTAAAGCGTCATCACATATTAAGGTCACTCAAAGATAAGGGCTAATGAATTTGTCAGGTGGACAGTTAGACAACACCATGATCATTGGTAACAATGGTTGAAACTGGTCAGAATTTGATTATTTAAGAGGACGGCTCTTTGTTTACATTGGACTTGATTCAGCTGGGTAGTTCTAGGAAAGAAACTCTGTTCATGGAAGTTCCGTTTAGTTTTAGGTACACGGAGGGAGAAATGGAAATTATTTACAGTGGTTGTAGCTAGATGAGTTTTTGTACTAAATATGGTTGGATTGCAAAAAAAAAACTATGAATTTTATTAACCATTCCATGGGTTGCACTTTTTTTGGGGGGGGGGGGGTCACCCTATTCTATATAGCTTTATTCTAAAGAAATGTCATATAGATTCTTAGTTTTACAAAGTCTATGAAGTAATGAAAAAAATTGTCATTAAAAAATATCATTTTCCTACATAAATTTAATGTAGAATGATCACTATTTAAATTTTTTATTAAGAAAATGGCGATAAAACAAAGATTGTTGGATATTCATGACTGAAACTTGATGGACAAGTCAGGCATAGACTGAAGTCTATTTATACGAAATATGGTTGGATTACAGAAAGGATTGTAAATTTTATTAAAGATTCCATGTGTCGCATTTTTGAGCGGTCACTCTATAACAAAACATATAACTGCTAAATCTAAAATGAAAACTCTATTAAACAATCTCAAATACAGAATGTTTAACATTTTTTAATATCATTTCGCAATCTAATAACTTTGCCAGTTCCCGTTCAAATGACTTCACATTTTAACAGCTATAAACAACGTTTTAAATACACCAGTAAAATTATAGTACTCTTAAGAGAGCTTGACCGAAAGCGGTCACCCTATAACAAAACATATAACTGCTAAAATTTAAAGCGGCTCTTTTGGGACAGATTGCTGTAGAGTATATCTAAAACGTTTAACAAACAAACCCTGATAGATATTATGCCAGGAGGTTAGACACAAGGTCAGGTGTGGTTTTGAAAAGCCAGCACACTCTAGCCTACAAAACAATGCCTGAACAACCCCGTCAGCACCTCAGGTGATTAGAAATAAACCAATCCTTTTTTAGAGAGAAGGGTGGACCTCCTAGAACTGAATAGAACCATACCTCAGCAACACTGATCACTAGTTATAAATATCGTTTTTAGTAAGCCATTAAAACTACATGCTGATAGCGATCTTTTGTTATACTTGGATTAACAAATAAGGAATGAGTAACAAAGAAGGAGCTACATGGTAAACTAATAAGCCCAACATGAGTATTGAAGGTTGAAGTTCATTGGGTACATTTGGAGGGTGAAGGGGTAGCTGGTACACCAGGTGCTCCTTTTGGAATCAACTCTGAGAAAGAGAAGAAGAGGTAGACGAGCAGTGACTTATGCGAACCAGTTGAGAAATGACACAGGATTGACCACTAAAGAATTGAAGAAGATTATGGATAAACGTAAACGATGGACGAAACTAGTTATTGATGCGTGAGCAGCCCTAAAAATCATCTAAAGTCCAACTCTTTTTCACCGTGGTAGGGGTCGTGGCAACATGGTAGTCTCAGGGTCACCCATAGCGGACAGGTTTGGCACCAAGCACTATAAGTTCGCAACCCGACTAACAAGGCTGTGGATTCACCAGGACGAACTGGTGTCAAGATCCGTTGTCCTGTAGTCGTTTTTTACCTCTGCATGTGGTAAGGAAAGATATATCAGGCATGGGAATACAAATCAATGTAATGAGAGCGACACTATTGCTTCTGCGCCATTCCTTTGTGTTTTATGGGTCAAACCTTCCCAGACTTCGTATGCAACCGCTGAACCTTGCTGATCTCGATGTAAAGGTAATAATCTGCAATTTTGTAGGTCAACAAATAGCTGCGACCAACGAGAAGGACTTCATGCAGACACAAAAAATCCTGAGGCACAATCTTTGTGAGTTCTATACTGAAGTCCGACTCAATCTTAACAACAGCAACAAAAAAGTGCTGAGGCACAATCTTTGTGAGTTCTATACTGAAGTCCGACTCGCTTAACAACAGCAACAAAAAAATCCTGAGGCACAATCTTTGTGAGTTCTATACTGAAGTCCGACTCACTTAACAACAGCAACAAAACAACCCGAGGCACCATCTTTGTGAATTCTATACTGAAGTCGGACTCACTTAACAACAGCAACAAAAAAGTGCTGAGGCACAATCTTTGTGAGTTCTATACTGAAGTCTGACTCGCTTAACAACAGCAACAAAAAAGTGCTGAGGCACAATCTTTGTGAGTTCTATACTGAAGTCCGACTCACTTAACAACAGCAACAAAAAAATCCTGAGGCACAATCTTTGTGAGTTCTATACTGAAGTCTGACTCGCTTAACAACAGCAACAAAAAAAAGCCCAAAATAAGAAAACTTCACTACTATTAAGAGAGAATTGGTCCCTTTACTAAAAGATCCTATTTATTAAACCACACGCCACCCTCGACCACATCTGACTAGTCCAAAGCTGGTCCCAATGGATGATGAGGACAGATAGTTAATCATACCAAAACATATTGTCGGAGTCTGTAAGAGCAATGAGCCACAAAAGGTCATTTTTTTTCTTTGACAATACAAAGACTCAACGTCCTTCTCTTTAATTAACGTCTGACCAGAATTAATTACTTTAAATCGAAAGTATCCGTTGTAATTAACAAAGGAAGCCATTCTCCATCAGCGAAAGGAAAGCCGCGTCGTATATCATAATTAACACAAGAGGCTCGTCTTGGGCAAATGCACGTCAGAGTGGTATACGTAGCGGTGAACGTGTGTGTGTCTTAATTCATCCAGAGAGAGAGGGAGAGTGGGAGGAGTATGAGTCCCAATGAAAGCAATTCACTCAGTTGTGCTAATTGATAAGAGGGCCAGATCGATAGGTATTAGTTGTACTGAACGCACTGTCTGCCTTCGATACGGCGCCACACTTCAAGTACCAATAATGGACAATTCGACAAGGCAGACCAAAGGCTGATTTTAGTTTGCAGAAAAATCACTCTTTAACCCATAACTTTCACAATAGATTTTCTAAAATGGTCTCCTTTATAATTAGGACAAAGAAAGCAGAAATAGTTGATGTGCGTATGTGTGACCGTTTTGTTTTTAGGTATCACTAGTAGAATACCCGTCCCAGGACGGAGATAAGCAATAAATATAGCATTAGTTTTAAATTTTAATGTTTCTTCTTTGTTTGAGGGGTATGGCATGGTATGGTTTCAGTGTCATCCCCTTAAATGGTAAAGTTTACAAAAAAAAAAAAAAATAATAATAATAATAAATGGTGTGTCCACGTTGCTCACCCTGTTCCTTAGAATATATATCCCATAATTCATAATGATAAGTTCAATAGTTTATACATTTAACTGACACTCACGTGCACGCACAGATCATTTAAAAAATGTATTCCACAATATAACTAAATATTTGAGGCAGAGCAATTTTTTTTTTATTAACTGCATCTAACTTATTTTAAAACCTTTTTGGGGTGGGGACAAATTTGATGGTCAATATGGGATTTTCTTGCTTTATCGTTTTGTAGTGACGGACGTGTTCCAGTGGCTTTCCGAACAGGCAGTTGCCATTTTGTGTGTTGTACTTTCTTGATTACAAATATAGGAGGTGTAACAAAAAAAAAACTAAAAAAATGGTTAATAAAGAATAAAATAAAACAAAATAAAATAAAATAAAATAAACAATAAAATAAAGTGGAAAGAGATATAATAAAAAGGGTAGAATAAAAAGATAGATAGGTAAATAGAAAGAGAGATAGATAGATAGATAGATAGAAAAAATTAAATCATCTGTTGATTCAGACAGAAATAGTGGAAAGGGGGGAAGGAATGTACATGCAATGCAATTTTATTTGATTTTATTTTATTCTTTATTTTATTCTTTATTTTATTCTATATTTTGTATTTGGGTTTTGATTCTGATTTTAACATTTTGATCCTGAACGGTCTCAACCACATGACTTTCCAAATTTTGAAATTTGAAATTTCTTTTCTTCATTTTCTCCCCATTTCATTCTTTCCAAATATGATCTAATGTTAAGATCGGATTCTAACTCTGCCTGATGAGATCTCAGTTTATAATAACTGTTGATCGATAACATCGACATGCCAATGTCGCAGACTTTGTACATGTCTGTGTAAATAAAAATAATCATATATATATATATATATATATATATATATATATATATATATTCTCATATAAACAGTTTATCAAAGATAAGCATAAAAGTGATATACGAAACATGGTACATAAAGGAGTTAAAACCACATACGTAATTACTATAGGAATGACTACATTAATATCCCAACACAACTGATAAAGAACGTGTATTACCGGGGCTATAAAGTAAAGAGACATGCATATGCAATGGATAAGTAAATATAACTTATACTCGAATTAATCTGTCCTGATAGTCTCGTTTGACCATGAACAGAAAGAACCTGACGGAATAAGGCATCAAGCTTTGTGAAAGGCATGCTAAGATGACATGCGATCAGAACCACGTCTGATGGCTTGGGTCTCCGAGCCATAAAGGGTATAATAGCCAGTTCCTATTCCCCACATGAGTGGAATTAGATATATTTTTCACTTTCGGCACAGGAGAGTGCATTCTATCGTTGACTAGTATAATTTAGGGAAGTTAAGTTGGATATGATCTAAGGGAAATCACTGAATAATTCTTACGCCAACAATCAAACTTGTATACAGTTTGTTGTAATATTTATCTTCTTTCTCATAAAGAGGTCCCCGAGGAGGCATGACCTCCTCCCTGGATGATTTCTTTTAACCTCTTATTTGCATCTAATTTATACAATGATTGAATCACAAAAACAATTATGCCAATTCTCAACATTCAATCAAATTTTGATTCGTATATGAACTTCTAGTTGATTGCTGAAATTAAGCAATATTTAGCCTTGCCAAGACTAAAGAGCGACCCTTTGAGAAGACCAGTCACTGTGAAAAAAGGCTCTCTTTTTATTAGCTATTACACTAGGGTGTTGGGGAGGGCGCCATTCCTTTCCCAGGATTACACCACTTACCCTTGATCCTCACCTTATAATTCTGAATGTTTAACAAGGAGGCGTCAAGCACCATTTTCTAGTATTTGGTATGACTAGACCTAGGATTGAACCTCGGTCCTGATCCATTAGCGAACACTCTAACGATTCTGCCCGAACGCTCCCTTTTCATTAGCTACTACACCGAGATGTAGGGGAGAGCGCCATTCTTTTCTCAGGATTACACCACTTACCCTTGATCCTTCATCTTATAATGCTGAGTGTTTAACAAGGATGCATCAAGTACCATTATGCTAAACGGGTCGGTGACTGTATGTAACAAAAATCTCTTCAGAATTCAAATTAATCCTCAGGGATGGGAATAAACAAAAAAATCACAAAGTGAAAAACGAAACTTTTACAAGCTTAGAATCTGTGCCTCCAAAAGAGAAGACATGTGAAAATATACTTTTATAGACTCATAGATATATAAGCAATGTATTATCTATAATGATGAGGAACTTCGAAATGTGCAGCGAAGGGCGAAAATTCCTGTGCCCATCTTAAAAGAGAGTAAAAATATGAATTGAAGAAAATCTTAAAATGTAGAAACAACGAGGAGCGAAAAATCCATCGGGAAAGCAAAATCTAATCGTGGCGGTTCATAATGGAAAGTAGTGGAACATTCTGGGATTAACAGGAAATTACATCGGACCAAAATCTTGGAAAAGATGGACCAAAAATTGCCACTGCAATAGAATCCTATCAAGATTCAAAAATGGCCTAAAAACGAACGGCTGGTTAGACAAAGTATCACTTGATTAATTGCTGATGCTGCACAATGGATGAAGCAGACGAGATGAAGATTGAGGAAGCTGGATGAAGATTTAATGGTTCGATACTCTTTGGAATTATTCTACAAAGAATAAACATTTATTTTTTTTTTCTAATTTTCTTTTAGTTTTGTTTCTGCTGGGGATGGGGCATCATACCTAATGCTAAACAGTCACTCGTTGTTGTTTTTTTCAGAGACTGCAACCGAGAGATCTTTTTAGGATTCTAACCATGATATGAGAATGATACAATCGATGTATAATGTGAGTCTTAAAGACACGCTTAGATCTGGGGACCTCAGAGGAAGATTAAATCTGGACAGTATAGAGAGATGTATGCCGAACGGGAGACTTCGATAGTGTGGCCATGAGGAAAGAATGGATACTATTTAATTATTTTCTCTCTCATATATATATATATATATATATATATAGCAATAGATAAAGTGAAAGAATAAAATAAGGTACGAATCAAATTTTATTACAATTCAATGTTCAGGCAAAGTTCTTTAAAGTCCTTAACTCATGAGTTTTCAAAGAAAATCTTCTCCTCAGAGGACCATTACCACAATGACATTACTGCGAGTAATAAAAATTAAACTTTAAAAAATGTTATTACCTGCAGTAATGTCATTGTGGTAATGGTCCTCTGAGGAGAAGATTTTCTTTGAAAACTCATGAGTTAAGGACTTTAAAGAACTTTGCCTGAACATTGAATTGTAATAAAATTTGATTCGTACCTTATTTTATTCTTTCACTTTATCTATTGCTATTAATGCTCTATCCAGTATATTGAGCTTTATTTTTATCCGGATGTTCACTAATTAAAGATATTAGTTGCCTCTTATATCTTTTGTTGTATTAACCTTATATATATATATATAGATATATATATATATGCATGTTCCTTTCAATAGCAGAACACTTTACAACAGCTGCATTTAAATAGGATTTATCTCTCGCTTATTTACCGGGTTATTAACAACGTGAGCTAAGACGTTCGGAATTTGAGTTGAAACATGACTCGTGTTCTGGGGTTCGAGTCCGGCGACTGGTGTGAAAAATCTTTTTTTACACTGACGATTCCCGTAAGGATGAAACGTATAAGTATGTAGATAAAAACAAATAT